>BSBK01007604.1:0-455000 GCA_027943335.1 Chamaecyparis obtusa | reverse complement strand
TGAAATTCTTCTAACTTGTCTAGACCATGAGGCCAATAGACATTGGTATCATCTACGTATCATTTCCACCACTTAGGTTTAAGGGGGAAAGAACGAAGCACGATTTCTTCAAACTCTTCCATGTATAAGTTTGCAATCATAGGTGAAAGAGGGGAACCCGTGGCCACCCCGTCGACCTATTCATAAATGATACCACATAATGAAAAGAAGGTTGATCACAAGCATAACTCCACCAGAGAGGCAACCTCAACAATAACCTTATGCCTGATAATCTCTATGGATTCATGCATGGGAACTTTGGTAAAGAGGGAGACAATGTCAAAGCTAACCAAGATGTCATCACTATCACATCTGATGTCCTTAATAAATTGGACAAAATGGTTTGATTCTTTGACGAAGGAGTCTGAATTACCAATTAGAGGGGCAAGTAATTTGGAAAGGAAGGCAGCTAGCTTGTAAGTCGGGGAGCCAATAGTGTCCATAATGGGCCTCAGTAGAATGTTGGCTTTGTGGATTTTAGGGACCCCATAAATGCGGGGGGTGAGCTCCTTAATGGGTAGAAGGCACTTCTTAGTAGCATCATCAAAGGAAGAACCCGAGATAGTTGCTTTGACTTTGCTAGATAGAAGGTGCTTCTCTAGTGGAGTTATGCTTGCGATCAACCTTCTTTTCATTCTATGGTATCATTTATGAACAGGTCGACGGGATGGCCATGGGTTCCCCTCTTTCACCTGTGATTGCAAACTTATACATGGAAGAGTTTGAGGAAATCAAGCTTTTTTCTTTCCCCCTTAAACCTAAGTGGTGGAAAATATACGTAGATGATACCAATGTCTGTTGGCCTCATGGTCTAGACAAGTTAGAAGAATTTCATGCTCACCTCAACAATTTAGTTCCTTACATATCTTTCACCAAGGAGATCGAATCCAACAACCACCTACCTTTCCTTGATGTTTCTATCCTCAAAAAACTAGATGGCTCCCTAGGGCATCAGGTTTTTTGCAAAGCCACCCACACAGACCTTTATCTTCATGCTTCCTCTCACCACCACCCCAGCCAAAAGGTTGGCATCCTTAAAACCCTTTCTTTAAGAGCCTACCGGATTTGCAACAAGGATAATTTAGACCAAGAGCTCTCGCATCTCTGCCAAGTTTTCAAGTCGAATGGTTACATGGAAAAACAAATCTTGAAAGCTTTCTGCTTAGCCAAAACCTTCTTTCTTTCCTCCTCCAACCCTCAAACCTCTCCCCCAAGGCTTCCCCATTCATTTCCATTCCCTATGTAGAAGGTATCTCCCAAAAAATCTCTAAGATTTTGGGTAAAAAAGGTGTGCGGGTGGCCTTCAAGCCCGTGTCCACCTTAAGGAATTGTGTTCCCCCTACCAAAGACTCTAGAGACATCTTTTTAGAATCAAGGGTCTATAAGATCACTTGTTCCTATGGTACTCCCTACATAGGTGAAACCCGTCATTCCTTTAACACTAGAATCAAAGAGCATGATGTCGATATCAAGCACGAACGTGTTCTTAAGTCTGCATTGGCTGAGCATTCATCCTCCACTAAACACCACATTTGTTTAGAGGATACTCAAGTTGTTTTCAAGGAGGACAACTTCTTCAAAAGGAAGCTCAAGGAAGCCATTGAAATTAACAACCACCCCTACAACCTCAATCGAGATGATGGTTGGAGCTTAAGCACATCCTAGGGCCCTCTGTTGTCCTCCCTCAATAACCCCCCTCATCTCCACCCTCCTTCCTAGCCTTGTCATTTATGTCCTTTCATTGTGTCCCCCCTCCCCCTCCCTCCCACTACTTTCCCCCTTTTTTCCCCCTTCCCACTAGGGGATCTTCCTTGGCCTATTGTTGTCATCAACCCTCTTCCAAACCCCCCGTCATCCCTCCCCCTCCTATCTTGGCCCCCCTCCCCAGTGTATGATGCCTCTCGCTTCCCCATCCCCCTCTCTTGTTCTTTTACACTTAGCCCCCTTTTCTCCTTTCTTCCTTTCTTGTCTTTGGTCTCATGTACACATTATCATACACCATGGACCACCTTTTCTCTTGTGCTTTTATTTTTGTTCACCTTTTTTTTGGGATATATACACATGCATACATATATGTTTGGATGTATGGGTATATATACTCTCTTTGTTATTATCTGGTGCCTTCCTTTATTCTTCGGGTCCGTTTTGTTTCCTCTTGTTGCTCTCTCGGGCTCCCTCTCTTGGTTCATTGTCTCATTTGTTTGCTTCCCCTCTTCTCATTTATTTGGGTTTCTTTTTTCTCTTTTTATTTTTATGGGCTTTTATTTATTTTGTTTATGTATATAGGTTCTTATTTGCATATTCACTAGCTTTCCTATCTTCTTTTTCTTTTACACTCATTTTCCCTTACATATATATACACATATACGTTACAGGTATATATATGTATTCTGTTTATATTTGGTTTATATATATACACACACACACATATATATATATATATATTTATTTATTTATTTATTTGTTTGTTTATTTTTCTTGTTAATTTTCTTCTTATTTATTTATTTTTCTTTCTTCTAATGTGTTTTCCTTTGTTAGTTTTCCCTTTATGTTTCCTTATTTTGGTTAGTCTTATTCATTTATTTATATACATATAAATATATAAATATATTTTTATCTAAATAAATATTTTTGAAAAAAAAAAATTTCCTCATTTTTTTCCCCATATATATATATATATATATTCATTTATTTGTTTTTCTTGTTATTTTTTTTCTGATTTATTTATTATTCTTTCTTCTAATGTGTTTTCCTTTGTTAGTTTTCCCTTATGTTTCCTTATTTTGGTTAGTCTTATTCTTTTTGTTTTTCACTTCTTTCTCATGTACTTAGTCTAATGGGACATCTTCTTTATGTTTAGCCTTTTTATGTTTTGTTTAACTTTATATTTTTTTACTTCTCTTTTCTCTCTCCTCATCCCTCCTCCCTCCTTTTATTGTATTCTAGATCTACAATCTATCATTTTTTGTTCTTCTTGATCTCTAGCATCCTGATGATGGATCATGTAGTATGATCCGAAATGTTGATGGTTAAAAAAACTCTACACAATCTAATCCAAAAGCTGATATCTTATAAATGGATTATGGAAATCTCATAGATTTGATTTGCAATAATGGCAAATGTTGCATGCAACTCGGTTACATAGGATCCCCTAGAAGATAGGAAGTGGGAGATCAACCAACAGGCCCTAAAAACATGGGAAATGGTATCTAATGTAATAGAAGGCTTGAATCTCGAAGTTAACTTCATTGATGGTAATAGTTTGTGAATAGTGAATAGAGCTATGCAACTTTGTTTTGAGAAGAACCCGAGCTTTTTGATGTGACAGTGATATGTAATGGATTGAAAGAATTGATTTAGTGATTGCTTTGTGTTCTTTGGATAATTCTAAGAGTTTTTTATTTAGTAACCAAGTTGAGTTGAGCTTGTTTAAGGTCTTGTATAAATTGTTTTTGATTTAGTAGTCTTCCTGGTCTTGTCCTGACCAGTCTGTCATTTCATGGCTCCCCCATGAAAAATAACCATGGGATCTTCCTAAGGGTGGTTGAATATGTTAGGGGAGTCATTAGCCTATATATATTTAGGATTATGAGTCATTCGAAGATAGATAGCTATTTTTAGTACACAGCCCTAGGCAAGCAGGTAGTGCCCAATTAGAGGTTTGAAGATGAACAATTGAAGATTTCTTGCAGGCAATGAAAGTACATTATGGGGAAAGTATAGTTCTAGGTGTGACATGTTAGAATCATGTTATGTTAGAATATTTTTTAACCCACCAATCCATTTTGTCGAGGTTAGAACAAGAAACCAGTAAGGTCCTAGGAAATAGGTCTTTTAGCCCTATTAGCCCTAGTATATAGGAATCATGTGTACGGATGACCTAGGAGTCTAAAATATTTAGAATCCTTTGTAAAATCCAAAAGGGTATCCAAATACCTAATTGGTTTGGTAAGTGTTTTGAGAATTTTGGTCGAGAAGTGACAAAAGGTCTCTACAAAAGGCTACAACAAAATAGGCCTAATTAGGCTTCCTCATGGTGAAACCTTGAACCCGATAAGGAAAGGCTTGAAAACCCTTCTAAATGGATGAAAATGAGAGAAAATGGAATTTTTTCAAGATGATAGACACCCCTACAATGAAATTGGATGTTTGTGAGAAGTTGGCACTTAGAGCTTTCTAGGTGTAGGAGAAGAAGTGAAGTATCTACATGGTGTTGGTATTTCAAGGTGAAGCACAAGGTGATAGGCTCTTGGAGAGGAGCTAGATAAGGCCTTATTTAATCATCTAAGCCTTTGGAAGGTCCTAGTGAAGAATAGGATCATTGGTAGAGACAAGCTAGGTCTCTTAGTAGATGTACAAGCAAGCCTTGGAACACTCACATCATATTGGTATCAGAGCTTGATTTGATCAAGCTTGTGGTTGATGTTGCAGCCTACTGAATCAGTAGGAGAGAATACATTAGTGGGATCAATAGAAGATAAAAATATGGTGACTAACACTGAGTTATCCAAGAAGGTTGAGGAACAAGAAGAGGATAATAAGTTTCTAAGACAAAGATTAGCTCAATTGGAACAGCTCTTGGGTGAAGTCCAAGATAAAGTTGATAAAGTGAAAGATAAGATAGATCAGAAAGAAGATAAAGAAGCAAAGGAAAAGGAATTGGAATTGGAGGAGGAAGCTCCAACCCCTAATCCTATTCTTACTAAAGAACCCTTTTTGAAGGCACTCGAGGCCTTGACCGGCAAGCCTTTGGAAGGTGTATCACTATTTAGTGAACAAATGGATCTAGATTCAGTTATGGACTAGATTGATAACATAGAAAATAACTTTGAATGTGATGGTGTCACCGAGGCAAAGAAAGTAATGGTGGCCAAGTCTAGGTTAAGAGGTTCAGCCCGCACCTGGTGGAAGTATGTTCAAAATGAAAGAGAGAAAGAGGGAAAGAGTCCTATAGTTTCATGGAAGGGCATGCTGACTAAGATAAAGTAGACCTACCTTCCTAATGATTATGAAGTTCAGCTACATAGAAGGAGGTACAATCTTAGACAAAAATATTTGGATGTACAAGAATACACCAAGGAGTTCCAAAAGTTTTGCTTAAGGTCACAAGTAGTTGAGGATGAAAGTATCGGACTAGCTAGGTACTTGAATGGCCTCAAATGGTCTATTCAAGAAGAAATGAGTCTTGTGAACTTTAGAACTATTTTCCAATGCTATCAAATGGCTTTGAAGATAGAGGAAAAAAGAAAAAGGAAGTAAGAACAAACCTCCAAAGGTAGAGGTAAAGGAAAAGATAGTAGAGGACAAAGATGTGGCTATGGTGGAAGGAGTTCTGAATCAAAGGCTCAAGGAGAAACTAAATTCAGTGAGTAGGAAGAGGGAAGTTCTAGTAGAGGTGGTAGAGGAAGGAGCTCTAAATTTAGAGGAAGAAGTGGTGGACAAGGATGAAGAGGTAACTACTTTGCCAATATGAAATCCTACCATTGCAACCAAATGGGACACCCTGCCTATAGGTGTCTAGAGAAGGGTAGTTCTTCTCAAGGAGGTGACAAGAGAAATAATTTAGTTCATGATGAGACAAATGCAGTAGAGAAGCATGTTGAAGTACCATTGAATTTAGAGGAAGGTGAGAACCTCATGATGAGGAGAACTTTGATCAAGGAGCTAGTGAAAGAAGAGCCAAGCCAAAGGAGGTCCTTGTTTAGGATAAAATGCAAGATGATGGGGAAAGTATGTAGATTCATCATTGACTTAGGATATATTGACAAAATTGTGTCAGAGGAAGTATTCAGCAAGCTAAAGTTGACAAGGATACCCCACACCAATCCTTACAAGGTCACATAGCTCAATAAAGTCCAACATGTGTTGGTAAATGAACAAGCATGGGTAGAGTTCTCAATTGGAAGGTACAAGGACAAATTTTTGTGTGATGTGTTGCCTATGGATGTATGTCACTTTCTCCTAGGTAGACCATGGAAATTTGACAACCAAGCTATGCATGATGGAGGAAAGAACTCCTATACCTTTAAGAAAGACAATGTGACTTTTAAAATTCATTCATTGTTAGAGGATGCAGAGGTGAAGACAATAGGTACTAATGTGCTCATGGTTGGTGAAAAAGATTTCTTAGAGGCCATGGAAGAAGGTGAAGGTGTTGGCTATGCATTGGTGCTAAGACCAAGGGAGGTAGATGAAGATAAGGGAGCTAAGAAGGTAGAGTTACCCAAGGAGTTGCAAAGCATGCTACAGACTTACCAAGGCATAGTAAGTGATTGACAACCATCAACCTTACCCCCTAAAAGAGCCATAAGTCATAGGATAGATCTTATACTAGAAGCTACCTTCCCAATAAAGAAGCCTACAAGATGACCCCTCAACAAAATGAGGAAATTGCTAGACAAATACAAGAAATCCTAAACCAAGGTCTCATTAGAAAGAGCATTAGTCCATGTGTCATACACATTGTCCTTGCACCTAATAAAGGAGGAACTTGGAAGGTTTGTACTGATTCAAGGGTTATTAATAGGATAACCATAAGGTATAGGTTCCCTATCCCTAGGATTGAAGACCTAATGGATTGTCTAGTTGAAGGTAAGTACTATAGCAAGATAGACTTGAAGAGTGGCTATCACAAAATAAGAATAAATGAAGGAGATGAGTGGAAAGCAACCTTCAAAACCAATGAAGGTTTTTATGAATGGCTTTTCATGCCATTTGGGTTATCTAATGCCCCCTCCACATTCATGAGGCTCATGAATGAAGTCCTCAAAGACTACATTGGCAAGTTTGTAGTATTATATCTAGATTATATATTGATTTATAGCAAGACAAGAGGTGAGCACCTAGAACATCTTGAGACTATTTTCAAGAAGCTTCATGAGGAGAAGTTGATGATCAACTTGGAGAAGTTTGAGTTCATCAAAATAGAGTTAGTGTACCTTGGATTTGTTCTATCACATGGTAATCTGAAAATGGATTTTAGTAAAGTGGAAGCCATCATAAATTGGACTACTCCAAGGAGAGAAATAGAGGTAAGAATTTTTCATGGCCTTTCTCAATACTATAGGAAATTCATAAGGAAATTTAGTGCAATTTGTGCTCCTATGTTGGACACCATTAAAGGAGGCTTGAAGAGTAAGTTTGTATGGAATGAGCATGCTAACAAAATATTTGAGTTATTGAAGGAAAATATATCTACCCAGCCTATTTTAGTCTTTCCAAGCTTCGAGAATCTTTTCATTATTGAGTGTGATGCTAGCAATGTGGCTATTGGAGCTATTTTAAGCCAAGAGGGTAGACCAATGGCTTTTCATTCAAAAAAATTAAGTGAAGCCAAGAAGAAGTACTCTTCTTATGACCTTGAGATGTATGCATTGGTTCATGCTTCAAGGAAATGGAGGCACTATTTTCTTTCCAAGGAGTTCATAGTGTATTCAGACAACCAAGCACTTAGTTTCCTAAATTCAAAAGATAAGTTGAGTCATAAGCACATGAAGTGGGTTGAATACCTGCAAGCTTACACCTTTACTATCAAACACAAGAATGAAGTACTCAACAAGGTGACAGATGCCTTATCTAGAAGAGCTCTGACTATCCAAGAGATTCAGTTGAAGAGCATGGGGATAGATCACTTCAAAGATCTATATGCTAATGATTAAGACTTTGCGGACATTTATAAGGTATGTGCTGAATACAAGAACCATTTCCATATAAAATATGTTGAATACACTTTGCAAAGTGATCTCTTGTTTAAAGGAAATCAATTATGTGTTCCTAGAGGGTCTATTAGAGAGAATTTGATTCAAGAAAAGCATAATGGTTCTTTGAGTGGTCACTTTGGGATCACTAAGACTCAAGAACTTGTTCAAAGGTTCTATTATTGGCCAAGGATGAATATTGATGTTAGGAGGTATGTGGAAAGTTATATTATATGTCAAAAGACCAAGGGAACTTCTTCAAATGCAGGCCTATATCAACCACTACCCATTCCTACTAGGCCATGGGAATCCTTGAGGATGGATTTTGTGGTTGGGTTACCCAAGACAAGACAAGGTATGGATAGTGTTTATGTAGTTGTGGACAAATTTAGCAAGATGGCTCACTTTGTGCCATGCAAGACAACTAATGATGCTATTCAAATAACATCTCTCTTCTTCAAAGAGATAGTAAGAATTCATGGGTTACCTATCAGCATTGTGTCAGATAGAGACACTAAATTCATGAGTCACTTTTGGAAGACTCTTTGGAAAAGATAAGGAACTAATTTATCATTTGGATCTGCATACCATCCTCAAACTGATGGTCAGACCAAAGTGGTAAATAGAAGTCTTGGAAATCTACTAAGATGCTTGACCAAGGAATATGGTCAACAATGGGATCAATTGATTGGGTAGGCTGAATATGCCTACAATGACACCATAAACAGATCAACAGGGAAGAGTCCCTTTGAAATAGTCTATGGTTTACATCCTAGAGGAGTCTATGAGTTAAGAGACTTGAAGGATGGAGTGAAGGGAAGTGGATATGTTGATGAATTTTCTTATGCAATGCAGGAGATACATGATACAGTGAGGAAGAATTTGATAGAGAACACCATGAAGCATAAGAGAAAGGTGAATGAGAGTGGACTATCCCCTTTTTTCAACATTGAAGACTTGGTTCACTACAAAGGACCACCACCAGACATGGATCAAAGCCTCAATGAAGTGATCAGAGATGTGGAAGACCTCCAACTACCTGCTACTACAGCCAAGCAAGCTAACAGTATACTGGATACTAGAGTCTATAAGAAGACTAGAAGCAAAGAGTACAAAGAACACCTGATAAAGAGGCATTGTCAAACTGATGTTGATGTAGTATGGGTTAAAGAATTAAAGTTTAAGAAGATGGGAGTTGATCCTACTCTACTCAATCCAAGGGTGGATTGAACTTTTTTGTTTTGGGGAGGATGGTGCAGGAGCACACCTAGGCTAACCTCCATTGTTTAGATATTTTGGCTTGTATCTGACATTGGCCAAGTTAGAGAGGTTTGAGTTTGTTTTAGATCTTAGAAGGTCATTTCTATTGTGGACTAGGTGAGTTATTCATTAGGACTAAGGTCACCAAAATAGTCATTGTTAGTAGTTTTTAAATTCTTAGTGTTAAGAGCTTAAAGTTTGGATTAGAGTCTTCAATGTGTCTTAAACACATGGATGATGTTAGGAAGATTCCTTGAGGCCATTAAATGATGTTGGTTCCTCGATATATAAAGGTAAGAAGTCCTAAGAAGTAGGATGATGGTATAATGACAAAGATGCCAAATGTTGTTACAAAGTTGTCATGACAACATTTGCAATAATGGCAAATGTTGCATGCAACTCGGTTACATAGGATCCCCTAGAAGATAGGAAGTGGGAGATCAACCAACAGGCCCTAAAAACATGGGAAATGGAATCTAATGTAATAGAAGGCTCGAATATTGAAGTTATTCATTGATGGTAATAGTTTGTGAATAGTGAATAGAGCTCTACAACTCTATTCTGAGAAGAACCCAAGTTTTTTGATGTGACAGTGATATGTAATGGATTGAAAGACTTGATTTAGTGATTGATTTGTGTTCTTTGGATAGTTCTAAGATTTTTTCATTCATTAACCAAGTTGATTTGAGGTTTTTTAAGGTCTTGTATAAATTGTTTTTGATTTAGTAGTCTTCCTGGTCCTGTCCTGACCAGTCTATCATTTCATGGCTCCCCCATGAAAAATAACCATGGGATCCTCCTAAGGGTGGTTGAATATGTTACAGGAGTCATTAGCCTATATATATTTAGGATTAGGAGTTATGAGAAGATGGATAGCTATTTTTAGTACCAAACCCTAGGTGAGCAGATAGTGCCTAGTTAGAGGTTTGAAGATGAATAATTAAAGATTTCTTGCAAGGAATGAAAGTAAAATATAGGGAAAGTACACTTCTAGGTGTGACATGTTAGAATAATGTTATGTTAGAAGATTTGTGAACCCAAAAATCCACATCACTCAGGAGGGTATACCTCATCTATACACACATGAATCCCTTTGATAAGCAACAGGCTAGCAGATATATGACTGTGGAATAGTTTTCAAACCCCTATAGGTATCCTGTACCTCAATGTTCACCAAGTCTTATACAATATCCTACTTGCACAAAATGAATCTAAAAACTAGAATGGACCTCCTAGCTCCTATCAACATGAAAGGGAAAATTATTTCATTTAATTGAGTTGATGTTTTTGGGTTGAATGCACCCCTGAAATACCTGAAGTCTCTCATAGACCAGTGCCTTATCCAATGGGCAACAGAGTCAAATAAATCACTACAATAAAGAGCTATGAATAGAGAAGACAATACATTATAATATGTTGATGCCTTACACCAAAAATAAACCATTGATCAGATCCTACTTAGCAATCCACCAGTGTACTTAGATATGCAATCACCTATTCAAAGGACTTTAACCCTCCCCTTAGAAGAGACCTAGGAATAAGTAATACATTAATCAACATCCACTTAAAGACAAGTATGAGATACCCTTGATACCCCAACTCATACATATCTAAAAACTAGTCCTAAACTCAGCTGTTTATGTGAAAACAACTCTATTGAAGACATCTTCAAACATACAATAGAAAGACTAAAACACCCTTGATGCTCTAATCAACAAGTTTAAGAATCAAATGGAGACAATCTGATAGTAGTATGAAAATATTGAGATCCTATTCATAAGATAAACTGTTACAACTTATATTCTATTCTCTAAGCTAGAAAGGAAAGAGGGAACACCCTATATGAAGAGAAGAAGGAAATATATTTATAGGAAGGAACCACTCATGGAACTAGCTCTAAAAAAATATAGCGAATTAGGATCCCCTCAAGGTTACCAAAAACTAGAACCCCTATAAATGATCTTGGAAATCCTTATAAAGGATTGCAATAAGCTACATATCATTTAGGTCAAAAATAAGTCTACAATAGCTAGACTCAACAAGAAATGAAAGAATGTAGGAAAGCCTAGAAACCCAGGAAGAATGAGATCAAATCTAATGTAAAATTATTTGGGTTTCATCATAACAGGCCAACTGCATTTACATATTTAACTCATTTCTTGTTGCAGGCCAAACTAAAATAAATGCCAGAACTAACTTGGAATATCTTGCGTGAATCAGAGCATGGAAATAATTTTGAGATCCAACAAACCCTAGCCACCCTTTCCAAAACATCAGTCCTCAACATTAACTCAGCATGGCACCCCAGGAAACAAAATCAACATGTGATGACCACCAATATCTTACTTCATCATTTCTTTACCCACAACCGTCCTTGAAAAATCAAATCTGACATGGCTTTGTTGTATCTATTTCATGTTCAAAAATCTAACATAAACTCTTAATCAGTTCAAATTATGGCAGCAACGGCTAATTGATCAAGTTTAAAACATGACTGTTGATTCATCTTTTTCCCTCCAGATCAGGTGGTCTTGAAAATCATCACAACAGTTAACTTAGCCCTTAAAATTTCCTGGCCACATCATCATTTTTCTCAGCCAATTAGGACAGAACACATCAGCTACACCTGGCACAAGGACCCACTACTTTATTTTTTAACCATGGCCAGCTTCCTTTAACATCAATTCATTCAGCGAACACATGACTAAAAGCTTTATCCAAGTCACTGAATAAAAACCTTAACCCTAGTCTGATCAAGAGATCACATGAATAAAGCATTTTCTAGATCTCCAGATGCTTTCCTAACCCTGAGTTTCATCAAGTGAACAAGCGACCACCGTCAAATCCATCTTCATCTTGCGGTCCTCGTTGATTGGTTGAACACCTCATTAACCCTATGACATAACTCATTGTTTATCTGGTGATTCTATGAACAAAAAAATCTCATAATCATGTAATACTTTAATTAACCAGGGTTTGGTCTGGAGATCATGCAAATGAAGCATTCGTGTGATCTCATAATCTTTTCTTGACTCGTCATTTCATCAAGTGAACTAGTGACAACCATCAATCAATCTTTCATCCTGTGGTCCACATTGAATCACTGAGCCCAGAACTTAACTCACCTTATATCAAGTGATTTAGTGACAAAGGGAAAATGTGACTTTCCTTTAACTGTGATTAGATTCATAGATCACGCGACTGAGCATTCTCACATTCTCTAGATAAAAGCTTGACCTCAGGTTAAATCATGAGAACACACAAAAGCCTCATTCACCAGATCACTAAATGACAAAATTGACCATCTAGGACTAACCTTTCTCTGAACTTGACTTAACCCAAGCCCATCTAGAGATTATGTGAACAAAGGACTTCATGTCTTCACTGAATATTTGGCTAACCCCTAGTTTACATCTTGAGAACATGTGCCAACCATGGATCAAGATCAACATTGATAGTTCTCATTTAATCTTTGAAATCTTCCTGCCTTGACCGGATATCTAGAGATTCAGTGACTCAAGGAAAACATAACCACCTGCCAAGTCACTAGATGTTAAGAATATAACCGTCAAGATCATGAGAACACGAGACCATGCAGTCACGCAATCACTGAATAGAGAGTTAACTGCTTGGGATGGGAAAAAGATCATGTGCATAATTGGGCTTTAAGTGACCAAGAAAAAGGTAATGGAGAAATAGACTTTAGCTAGGGTTTTGGACTCAGACAAATTTCATGAAGCTCTAGGACATGGATTTTGACCTATTTCTTAGACCTTAAAACTACCATATCTTTCTAGTTTTTACAATTGAGCACATGCAATCTGAACTGGAGCTTGGACACACCATAAACTATTCCAGGCTAAGCTTGCAAGCTATAAAACTTGATAGATCTTCTTCGCAAATCAAAATAATCTTGCAGGTTGTCATGAGAATTTTCTTAGGGTTTTAGCAGGAATAGACCATTTTCATTGGATTTTGGCTATGACAGGAAAATGGGCTAACACTCACATTGGCTTGGAAGAACATAGGGCTCATCTCCAACTAGCTCAAACAATCTTGTATTAATCATTGTAAATCCATTATCATATTGAATAACAATTCTATCAGGATCATTTTGATTTAGTCGTAGCATGTGCCATTTGATGACAAATAGAACTAATTTGAAGGAGTTAAAGTTGCACTCAAGTATATCATCCAAGATGCCATAGTATCAATTTTGAGATTGTTGAGGATGTATGTCATTTCTAGATGATATATTATTGACCTCAAAGACTCTAGTTATCCTAGAATCACAAGTTTTCTTCGTGTCATCCAACATTTTTATGCAAAATTTGTGGCCATGATAGTACATAGCTTTGTGGTGCTTGACCTATAATGTTTCAAGTGTGTGAAAATTATTTGCATCATGAGTCGATATGAAACTTATGGGTATGATCATTAATAAATTTTTACATACCTCTCTACCTCTTAAACCATATGCTAGATCAATTACCATTGGCATAACATTTGAATCTCTATTACGATGAGCTTCTCTAACCAATGAAGCAACAACTTCCCATGTTAATGAAAAACCATTTTGTTGACATTGTTCAATCCATACCATCATCCAATCAATATTGTTCACAATATACAAATGTATTGCATCCCACTCTCGACCAACTGTATAAAAAAAATAGACCGATTACAAATAATTTATATTGAAGATTTATAATAATTAATTACCTACAATAATATCTTATAATTACCTCTCACTTTTATCAATATACCTTTCCCCATCAAGTACTCCCCTTCAAATTTGTTAATGGAGTTGGGATCCCAAATACGATCTACATGGATCTTTGCTGCAAACTTAGGAAGATGTTCACTAATGTACACCATGGTCTGGTATACCATATATCCCTCCACTATAGAACCCTCAAGATGTTCTCTTTGTCAAACCAAGCCCTTCAAAAATTTCAAGTGCCTCTCAAGTATCCACATTGACCTAGTTTGTACAGGTCCACACAATTCAATCTCCTCAACTTGATTTATGAGGTAGTGTTCTTGTGCATTAAAAAAAGTTAAAGGTAGACACTTTTGCATTTCACACATAAGATGAGGAATTTTTCTCTTCCAATATTTTATATCTTCTTTATTGATTTCTTTTGATGAAAACCACCTCATGTATTTTCCAAGATCATATATAACTTGTTTGGCACTATTGTAGAAGTGGTGTGGGAGAGATATAGGTAGAACATACTACAAGAATTATAAAATGATCTTATCAATATTTTATAAAATAATGAAATAAAAACTACATGCAGCATACAAATATATAGTAAATATTAAATAACATGAATTACCTTAATAAATGTATTCCAATCATGTGTTTTCATCCCTAGCCCAAATTCATTTTTCTTTGATATGAGATTGTTTATGTTCACAACAAATCCTGTGGGAAATTGTATTTTTTTTATGACTTCTTTTATAGCATTTCTCTGCTGCTCCAACAATAACCAAGTAAGGGCACTTATATCAATTTGGTCTCCATTGTTATTTGATCGAATGACATTTTTCATTGCATGGTTGGATTCTTCAATGTCACTACAAATTTTGATAATTTTGTCTTTGTCACGCCTTCCATCCAATATTTTTCATAATTTATATGTTACATTCTTTCCAATATGCATAGCATCAAACAAATAAATGATTGAGAGTTGCTCGTAGTATAAAAACCTACTAAATTGTGTAGGATAACTGTTTAGTCCTTTTGGAAGTTGGTCATTAATGCCTTGGTGACCTTCACGAGCATCAATTACATCATCAGTACACAAAACACAATATCAAAATATAAATTTCAAAACAAAAACCATCATATGGAATGATATTACCTTGACGATTTATTTTATTATATTCCAACTTCAATAGGTGAGGTGTCATTCTCCGTGGCTTTTATGTAGTCTCTTCTTTCTCATTGAAAAGATGTTTTTCAATAATTTGATACTTATGATTTCTATGGAGAAATTTTCTATGCTCGTTGAACACCTGCTTTCCTAAACTTTTTTGAATGATGAGATTTCATCTTTGGACCACAAAATGAACATGAAAATTTTTCCTTTGTCTGAAGACCTACAAGTTTTTGTATAATTGGATTAAATTTGTTAATTTTGTGTTAGCACTATAGCATACCAAAATAGAGGTGTTAAGAAGAGAGCATACCACAAAAATGTGTTATCCCAAGGGCATCATGTATTGTCCATACAAGCATTGCATGGAATTGATATTGTCTTTGTCCTATTGGTCTAGAGATGTCATACATAGTGACCCCATTATATAACACAATCAACTCATCAATAAGGGGCTCAATATATACATTCATATCTTTAACTTGGTACTTACCTAGTTGAATGAACAAAAACATTACATAATTATTATGACCATTTTGATGGATTATTTATAATAAATTAATTTAGATGACTATTAAATGAAAAAATACTTGGAATAATCATTGCCAACATTACGTGCTCCCTCTTTATGGACATCCAAGGAGAATGCTATTGTATAACAAAAATAGGCCACACCGAGTAAACAGATCTCATCTCTCCAAATGGATTGATACCATCCACTGCCAATGAAAGCTTGAGATTACGAGGTTCTTCTTCACAGTATGGCCAAGTTTCCTCTATTTCGTTAAATATTGAACCATCTATAGGTATTTGCATAATGTCATCTTGAGTTCTATTGCATGCATGGTAATCCATAAATTATGCCAAGCTATTGCACCTGAATAATCGTTGCAGAATGGAATAATGGGAATATACCGAAGAACCTTGCGAGGTACATTTTTTGTTATTTGATCTTATCGATATCTTCTAATATGAAAATCAAGGAATTATGTTGCAAATTCATGTTGTTTATGATATATAAATGATCATTCAGACATGCATGTATTGTTTGATACTCCATTACAATATCTTTCATAACAGAAGATAATTCTCGATATGAGTGAGGTAGAATCTTTGATGGTGGTAAAAAACACTCACCTATCAACCTATGACCAAAAATTTAATTTGTTAATATAAAGAATATTAACTACTACATGATTCACCCTTTGTTAACTATAAGGAAATTATGGCTAAAAAATGAAAAAAGATGGCATACCTTAACATATGTGTCATTTCTACGTTGGATAAACCATTCATCACCTTCAAGTTCACCAACAAAAATACAGCTGCAAGAAGAGTTATTTTGGAGCCTTCGTATAGGGGCTCGTATGCCTTCTCAAGTATAGGTACATCAAGGTCATCATCATCATCATCATCATCTTGATCATCATGATCTTCTTGATCATCGTGATCTTCTTCCATGGGATCATTACCTTCTACTTCAATATTCACACCTCCATGTTCCCTCATTTGGAAATCCACATTCTCCAGATTTTCATGGTCCATAACATGAAACCCAGGGTGGTTGACCTATATCAAAATGATGACCTTAAATTAACCATGACCATGATTTCATCATCAAATCATGTCTTATGTATTTTATAAATTATTAAAATACATACTAATGGACGAAATGTGTTTCCCCCTTCAATGTGACCATGCTGCCTACAATGTTCCTCGACTATTTTGATTAGATGTCTTCAAGTCTTTAAGGCCTTGCAAATTTTGTAGGGACAATAACATTTTCCATCACCTTTTCTTTTAAAGTTAGACCACAATCTATCAATTGTCACCTTATTTTGTTATGGGTCGGTATTGTCAAACATGGTCTTTCTTGAATGGAATGACTCGTTGGTGGAAGTGTTGGATATTGCTAATGCATGGGTCATGATTGAGACATTTAATATGTTTAATCACTACATTACTAAATGAGAATTCATACTATTGTCATTTGTGTTTTTTCATTGATGTCAACATGTGCATTTATGAAGAAACCAGATTGGTAATCACAGTGTACGGCTTGTGTATGGATATTTCAGATGTTGTGAAGTTAGATGAGGGTTCAGGTGGATGTTGTGATCTTATATCTATGATCACATCACTAAGTATCACATATTAAGAGAGTTGCAACTATTTTGGTAAAGACTGGTCACTGGACTATGACAGTGAGAATTGACAGAGTTAGTCTCTGAGTTTTTGATATATCTTTCAGAGGGATTGGATTCAAGGCATGCAAACTTGAAGGATGATGGAAGAGGCACTAACATATGTTCATTGGTTAGTTCAAGGTATGGATTGATTGGTGACATCATCTATGGCATGTGCTCTGGCGATAGCTTATTCTGAAGCTGACTTAGGGAATGAAGCGTGTGTTTTGTTTGGCAAGCTCAAATCAAGGATGTCAGTCCTTAATTATTGTAATGTAATCATTGTAAATTTTTTATAGATACTATGTGTATCTTAGCAAGGGTTTATGTAATTATTTATAATTAGGAAAGCCTTATGGGCCGACCTGATCTTGGTAAATTTTAACAAGGTATAAATGAAAGGTCTTTTCTTGGAAAAGATATGGATGGGATATGTGTGATATAAGGAGGTTGTGAAGGTTGTGAACTTGTGTCTACTATATGTAGAGTAGAGGATTACTAGTGGACTTCATTGGAACTAATCAAGCAAAGAGAAGTTGTTGTCAAACAGTTCAAAAGATTGTGTATTTCTTCATATACACCTGTTGCGAACTAGTGAGTTCTGAAGGTGGATTTAACCTTCTTTGGGCAGTGAGCCCTCTATTGTTCTTGACTCCTAATAGGGTATGTCCTCTAATAAGGACTATGTACTATAATGTTTCAATAAGCTCCTAACAGAGCTATATCTTCTAAAAAGTATTACTATACTCTCAGTACATCATTTGTGGGTGCTAATTACCACTGGGTTTTTTACCTTTAATAGGGTTTCCCTGAAACCAAAATATTGTGTTATTGTGTTGGCATTCATTGTGTTCATTGGATCAAATATTAATGAGCTTAAAGTTTAAAGTTTAATATTCTACCATACAATTGATTCACCCCCCCTCTCAATTGTATTGTGGACTGTTATTCCTAATAATTGGTATCAGAGCTTGTGGTCCTCAGAGAAAAAGCTTAATAGCTTGAGGTGATCTTGGAGATGGAATTCTATAGAAAGGAAAGTCCTAAATTTGATCCTAAAAACTTTGACAGTTGGAAAAATAAGATGCAAACACATCTGATGTGTATGGGCATAGACTACTGGATGATTGTGAGGAAGAAGGAATCTTTGATGACTGAGAATAACTTGGAGATAGCTAATGAAGATGAAAATAAGTTATTTTCATGCAAAATGGTCGCATGAGAAGAATTAATTAGTGCACTATCTAAGGGTAGGTTTACTAAAATTAAAGATCTATATTCGACACATGAAATTTGGAATAGACTAGAGGCACTCTATGAAGGAGACAAGTATACCAAACAAGAGAAATTTTAAAACTGGAAGACAAAGATGGAGAAGCCACAAATAAATGAAGATGAAATCATTAGAGCATATGTTCAAAGGGTTATAGAAGCTATAGTTGGAATGAGAAATTGTGGAGGTACTTATGATGAAGATGAAGTCATTACAAAGATTCCCAGATCTTTAACTCCTGCTTGCAAATTCAAGGCAATGTCAATTCAAGAAACTATACCCCTGACTCCAAACTTTACCAAAGAGATGTTGATTGCAAAGTTAACTACCTTTGAAGTTGTAGAATTAGGAGAAGTTGCACCTAAAGTTGAATATGCATTTAGGGCATCTGCACACAAGAAAGTATCTGCACTTCTGAGCACAAGAAAAGAAGACTTGAGAGAAGAGCTTGGTGAGTATGCTGAGGAATAGGAGAAAATAATGGAAGAAGAAAAGAAGATGGAAGAACTTTTTGCACTAATTGCTAGAAGAGAGAAAAGAGGTAAGGACAAATTTGAAGGCAAATTAGCTTTGAAATGTTTTTCATGCAATAAGATAGGTCATTTTGCATCTAGATGTCCTACAAGAGTTCCTAAATACAAACTTGACTATGTAAAGATTAGAAGAGACAAAGAATGTTATTATGTTAGTGAAGGAATCTCTGATGATGATGATTTAGACAATGAAGAGATTAGATTTGTTGCTATTAAAGATGAACCTGTTCATGAAGAAAAAGCCTTAGTATCTCATGTTGACAAGAAAACTAAATGGATAATTGACTGTGGATGTTCTCATCACATGACTGGTGATAAGAACAAGTTTGTTAAGTTAGTAAATTATGATGGAAGTGTTGTAAGGTTTGGGGAAAATCTCCCAAAATCCATCATAGGAGTTGGATCCATCACTCTGGATGGAAATACTAATACAGACAATGTACTACTAGTTGAAGGATTGAAGCATAACTTGTTGAGTGTTGGACAATTAATGCATAAAAACTTTTAGTTAAGTTTTGTTAATGGTAAATGCTTTATCAGAAGCAAGGAAGGAAAATTGATTGTTACCAATTCAAGATCTAGAGGTAATGTATTTGAACTAAACACATTTGGAGCCTCTTGTTTTGTTGCAAAGGTAGATGATAGTTGGTTATGGCATAGAAGATTTTGTAATGTTAACTTTGATAACATTTTGAAGACAAGTATGACTAATGTAGTAAGAGATCTATCAAAGATTGTGAAACCTTCTAACACTGTATGCAGAAAATGTGTTATGGGAAAGCAAACTAAAAGTAGTCATAAAAGAAAATCATTTACATAAAAAGGAAAGATGGATCTGGTACATACATATCTATGTGGGCCTACAAGAACAAAGTCATACTATGGTGAAAGGTATTTTATACTCTTTGTTGATGACTTTTCTAGAATGATGTGAGTTACTTATTTGAGAGAGAAATCAGAAGCATTTGACAAATTCAAGTTGTTTAAAGAAAAAGTAGAGAATGAATCGGGACTGAAAATAAAGTTTTTAAGATTGGATAGAGGTGGAGAGTTTACATTGGATTTATTTAACTCATACTATGAAGAGCATGGGATAATAGGAAAAACATCTACTCCTATAACTCCACAATAGAATGGGATAGCAGAGCAAAGGAATAAGACTATACTTGGTGCTGCCAGGATAATGCTGATTGAGGGAAATGTATCCCATGTACATTAGAGAGAGGTTGTTGGAACAACAATGTACACATTAAATAGAATTCAAATAAGAGATGGCACAAGTAATAATCCCTATGAACTATGGTTTGATCATACTCCTACTATAAAATATTTCAAAATTTTTGGTAGCAAATGTTATATCAAGAGGGATGATGATATAGGGAAATTTGATGCTAGAAGTGATGAAGGTGTCTTCCTTGGTTACTCTATTAAAAGAAAGGCATACAAATGTTTCAATTTGAGATTAAGGAAGATGGTTGAAAGTAACAATGTAATAATAGATGAGAAATTTTAGATACAAGAAAGAATGTATGACAGTAGTCAGATATCAAAAGTAAAAAAAACCACTACTGTTGCCAAAGAAGAAGAACTTGTTGAGGAAGAAAGTGAAAAAGAGGCTTGTGATGCTGATACAAGAAAGACTACTAAAACTCCTAAAAATCCAAGGTATGTAAAAAATAACCATCCTGAAAATCAAATAATTGGCAATACCAGTCAGGGAGTGCTAACTAGATCTAAAGTTAGAGAAGAAATTTGTTTGATTTCTCAAGTTGAGCTAAAAACTATAGATGAAGCCTTTAAAGATGAGTCTTGGATAAATGCCATGAAAGAAGAATTGGATCAGATAAAGAAAAATAATACTTGGGAATTGGTTCCAAGACCTAAAAATAAAAATGTTATAGGAACAAAATGGGTCTTTAGAAACAAAATGGATGAAGGATCAATTGTAAGGAATTAAGAAAGACTAGTGTCTAAGAGATACTCACAGCAAGAAGGCGTAGACTTTGAAGAAACATTTGCTCATGTTCCTAGAATAGAGGCAGTAAGATTATTTCTATCTTATGCTACACAAAAAAATTCAAAGTGTATCAAATGGATGTTAAATCTGCATTTCTGAATGGAGATCTTGAAGAAGAAGTATACATAGAACAACTAGAAGGATTTCCTCTATGTGAATACAAAGACATGGTGTGCAAATTGAAGAAAGCCATGTATGGGTTGAAGCAAGCTCCTAGGGCTTGGTATGCAAGACTGGACAAGTATCTACTTGGACTTGGATTCAGAAAAGGCAATGTAGATAGTAATTTGTATTTAAGAACTACTGAAGGTGGAATCCTGATGATAGAAGTATTTATGGATGATATTATCTTTGGAGGTAATGATGATCTATGTAAGAAGTTTTCCAAAGAAATGGAAAGTGAATTTGAGATGTCCATGATAGGTGAAATGAAATTCTTTCTTGGACTGCAAATAACTCAGAATGAGAATGGTATTTTCATTTCTCAGACCAAGTATCTCAAAGAATTGCTTAATAAATTTGGTATGGAAGATTGTAAACCAGTAGGAACACCTATGGTGACTGGAAACAAGATAACAATTAACGATGAATCAAAATGTGTTTTTCAGACTTTGTATAGATCAATGGTTGAAGGGCTACAATATTTGACTCACACCAGACTAGATATTGCTAATGTTGTTGGAATTGTGGCTAGATATTAGGCAGAACCCAAAGAGACTCATCTAGTTGTTGTGAAAAAAATACTGAGGTATCTCAAAGGAACCATAGACTATGGTTTATGGTATGATAGGAATGATAGCTTTGAACTTCATGCTTATACTGACATTGATTGGGCAGGAAATATTGATGATAGAAAAAGTACTAGTGGTGGTGCATTTTTCCTTGGGAAAAAGTTGGTTTCTTGGCTAAGTAAGAAACAAGATTGTATAGCACAATCTACTACTGAATCAAAATATGTTTTTGCTTCTATAAATTGCACTCAGATTGTTTGGATGAAAAAAATGCTAAAAGACATTGGAATAACTTTTAATGAGCCTGTGGTTATCCATTGTGATAACACCAGCACAATAAATATGTCAAAGAATCCAATGATGCACTCTAAAACTAAACACATTTCTATCAAGTATCACTTCTTGAGAGACAAGGTGGTAGAAAAAGAATCAAGCTAGAATATATTAGTACAAAAGAGAAGATTGAAGACATTTTTACAAAGTCATTACCGAAAGATACCTTTGAATATCTCAAAGGTATGCTAGGGGTTCAAGCCCCTCCTAGTCAGAACTAAATGATGCAGAGATGCATCAGGCTAGAAGTGTTTAGAACCTCATCATTTTCTGGACTGGATGTAAGGATCTACTCCTCAAGGAGAGTGATCATGGAAGAAAGTTTATATGTGAAACCAGTTGAAGGCTCATGGCACCCTTTGCCATTGCTATCAAAGGGGAGTGTTTCTATGAGAAACTATCTACTGTTTGGGGAGATTGTTTAGTTGAAGGACTTTGGATTGATATAAATTTGGGATAAGATTTTCCCATATGTTGACATCAATGCCAAAGGGGGAGATTGTTGGATATTGCTAATGCATGGGTGGTGATTGAGACATGCAATATGTTTAATCACTACATTGCTGAATGAGAATTCATATTGTTATCATTTATGTTTTGTCACTGATGTCAACATATGCTTTTATGAAGAAACCAGACTGGTAATCACAGTGTATGGATTATGTATGGATATTTCAGATGCTGTGAAGTTAGATGAGAGTTCAAGTGGATGTTGTGATCTTATATCTGTGATTGCATCACTAAGTATTGCATATTAAGAGATTTACAATTGTTTTGGTAAAGACTGGTCACTGGACTGTGACAGTGAGAATTGACAAATTTAGTCTCTGAGTTTTTTATATATCTTTCAGAGGGATTGGATTCAAGGTATGAAAACTTGAAGGATGATGGAAGAGGCAATGATAGATTTTCATTGGTCAGTGCAAGGTACTGAGTGATTGGTGATGTCATCTGTGGCGTGTGCTCTGGTGATGGCTTATTCTAAAGCTGACTCAGGGAATGAAGTGTGTGTTTTGTTTGGCAAGCTCAAATCAAGGATGTCAGTCCTTAATTATTGTAATGAAATCATTGAATTTTTTTTATAGATACCATGTGTATCTTAGCAAGGTTTTATGTAATTTTTTGTAATTAGGAAAGCCTTATGGGCCGACCTAGTCTTGGTAAATTTTAACAAGGTATAAATGAAAGGTCTTTTCCTTGGAAAAGATATGGGTGGGATATGTGTGATATAAGGAGGTTGTGAAAGTTGAAAACTTGTGTCTACTGTATGCAGAGCAAAGGATTACTGGTGGAATTCATTGGAATTGATCAAGCAAAGACAAGTTGCTATCAAATAGTTCAAAAGATTATGTATTTCTTCATATACACTTTTTGTGAACTAGTGAGTTGTGAAGGTGGATTTAACCTTCTTTGGGCAGTGAGCCCTCTATTGTTCTTGACTCCTAACAAGGTATGTCCTTTGATAAAGACTATGTACTATAATGTTTCAATAAGCTCCTGACAGGGCTATATCTTCTAACAAGGATTACTATACTCTTAGTACATCATTTATGGGTGCTAATTCCCACCGGAATTTTTACCTTTAACAGGGTTTCCCCAAAACCAAAATATTGTGTTATTGTGTTGTCATTCAATGTGTTCATCAGATCTGATATTAATGAGCTTAAAGTTTAATATTCTATCATACAACTGATTCACCCCCCCTCTTATTTGTATTGTGGACTGTTATTCCTAACAGGAAGAAGGATGATTTGTTTACAACCTACAGATACAGACACTGAACAACCAGTTTGTCAACTCTAATTTTCTCAACAAAAAGGGAAATTTATCATAGCCATAGAAACCTAATTATTTTCAAATGGAATACACCAAGGAGTACCATCAGAAATATTGACCATTTACAATCATGAACGGTAAACCTAAATCAAATAGCTCATTTTTTTATCAGCATGTGTAGTCTCTGTGTATATGAAAAATGAATAAAATATCAAGCTGAAATAAAACAGTGAACAAAATAGTATTCCACATAGAGTGAATGAAATATACCATCAAAAGGTAACAAAATCCTGTCACCAAGCACAGACATAGGAAATAAAAAAGGGACAAAAGACAAGAAATAAGAAAAATCATTAAGATTTGAAAAACATGTAGATTTGACTAAAAATTACTGGGAACTTGACCTTGCGACAAATGAACTTGTGATTATTTTCACAATAGTACATGTGTTGCAGGGTAAGCTCCCAATAGTGCTTAGGAAAATCTTCATGTTCATCACCTGTGCATATGAAGTAGCTCTAATGGCAGATACAGTCATTGAACAACCATTTTGTCAACTCTAATTTTGTGAGAGGATCAATCAAATAATCACAAAAAGAAACACGCTTTGTCAACAATGTTCAAAATCATTAGGACTATAGAAAAATCATTAGGACTATAGAAAAATCATTAAGACTGTAGAAAATCAAGTTCTAGAAATGGACGGTTCTAATGCTTTGTCATTACAACAATTGAGCATTCATCATTTGGTACTTGGTGTATTCCATTTGAGTATGTCAGGCACAAGGTATTCCATTTAGATATGTTCAAAATTTTGTCAGTAATGATTTGCAAAATGCAATCATGTAAAACAAAAACTAATATTATTATTGTTATGAGAAGAGGTAAAAATAATATTGAAACTATTATTATGAAATTTGTATATTCATCACATGTGCATATACCTTCTCTAATCACACAACCAATGAATAAAATTTCTTTAACAATTGAGATTTGAAGAACATGCAGATTTGACTACAAATTATTAGGAACTTGACCTAGCAACAAATGGACTTGTGATATGATTTTCACAATAGTACATGTGTTGCTGGGTAAGCTCCTAGTAGTGCTTAGGAAAATCTCCATGTTCATCACCTATGCATATGAAGTGGCTCTAATGGAAGATACAGTCGTTGAACAACCATTTTCTCAACTCTAATTTTTTCAACATAAAGGAACATTTCTTATAGCCATAGAAACATGATTATTTTTTAATGGAATACACCAAGGAGTACCATCAAAAATATTGACCATTCACAATCATGAACATTAAACCTAAATCAAATAGCTCATTTTTTATTAGCATGTGTAGTCTCTGTGTATATGAAAAATGAATGAAATATCAAGATGAAATAAAACAATGAACAAAAATTCAAATTCAAGGCCTAATTTATCAAGAGCAACAAAAAATCTGGAACCCCAAGACAATCAAAAAAAGAAACACACTTTGTCAACAATGTTCAAAATCCTATCACCAAGCATAGACATAGGAAATCAATTCTGAAAGTTTTTTATTAAGAAATCAATTCTAAAAGTTTGATGAAGGGTGCTCCCCTTAATACCACAAACACATAAAAGAAGTAGAGAAACAACAACAATATGCAAGAATAGAACATGGGCTTCTTATTATCTCCACAAATGTGGAATTACAAATTTTTAGAATTACAATATGCAAAGCCACATGGGCATTCCTTTACAATATTTTGTAGGACAAAGCCTCGAATCAATACCTAGATCTACTACCTAGAACTGTCCCGAATTGCCTAAGACAACACTACAGCCTTCCTTAGATAGGCAATTTTCCATTGCCTGGGAAGGTACCAGAATTTTAGCCAACAAGGCCGACCAAATTTAGAATTATTTTATTTTACAATTTATTATATCAAAGTTAGCTCAAAATAACTTTTGAAACCCAAATAGAAATTTTGAAGGAAAATTATTTTTTCTGTCATTTCAGGTGACCCAACTTTTGAAGACCATAAGTCATCGCTAGTTGACCCGATTGACTATTATAACCCCATTCTAGAAAGGCCACGAAGTGCTCTATAGGCTTCACTGGAGATAATAAGAAGCCCATTTTCTATTCTTGCATATTATTGTTGTTTCTCTATTTCTATTATGCATTTGTGGTATTAAGGGGAGCACCCTTCATCAAGTGGTATCTTGATGAATGGTGCTCCCCTTAATACCACAAACACATAAAAGAAATAGAGAAACAACAATAATATGCAAGAACAGAAAATGGGCTTCTTATTATCTCCACAAATGTGGAATTACAAACTTTCAGAATTACAATATGCACAGCCACATGGGCATTCCTTTACAATATTTTGTAGGACAAAGTCTCGAATCAATACCCAGATCTACTACCCAGAACTGTCTCGAACTGCCTAATACAACACTACAACCTTCCTTATATAGGCAATTTTTCACCGCCAGCCAAGGTTCCAGAATTTTACCCAACAAGGCTGACCAAACTTAGAATTATTTTATTTTATAATTTATTACATCAAAGTCAACTCAAAATAACTTTTGAAACCCAAACAAAAATTTTGAAGGAAAATCATTTTCCGCCATTTCAGGTGACCCAACTTCCAAAGACCATAAGTCATCACCAGTTGACCTGATTGACTATTATAACCCCATTCCGGAAAGGCCACCAAGCGCTCTACAGGTTTGATTGGAGATAATAAGAAGCCCATTTTCTATTCTTGCATATTGTTTTTGTTTCTCTATTTTTGTTATGTGTTTGTGGTATTAAGGGGAGCACCCTTCATCAAGTGGTATCTTGATGAAGGGTGCTCCCCTTAATACCACAAACACATAACAGAAATAGAGAAACAACAACAATATGCAAGAACAGAAAATGGGCTTCTTATTATCTCCACAAATGTGGAATTACAAACTTTCAAAATTACAATATGCAAAGCCACATGGGCATTCCTTTACAATATTCTATAGGACAAAGCTTTGAATCAATACCCAGAACTGTTGTGAACTGCCTAAGACAACACTACAGCCTTCCTTATATAGGCAATTTTCCACCACCTAGGAAGGTTCCAAAATTTTAGCCAACAAGGCCAACCAAACTTAGAACTATTTTATTTTATAATTTATTACATCAAAGTCAGCTCAAAATAACTTTTGAAACCCAAACAGAAATTTTGAAGGAAAATAATTTTCCGTCATTTCAGGTGACCCAACTTTCAAAGACCATAAGTCATCGCCAATTGACCCGATTGACTATTATAACCCCATTCCAGAAAGGCCACGAAGCGCTCTACAGGCTTCACTAGAGATAATAAGAAGCCCATTTTTTGTTCTTGTATATTGTTGTTGTTTCTCTATTTCTTTTATGTGTTTGTGGTATTAAGGGGAGCACCCTTCATCAAGTGGTATCTTGATGAAGAGTGCTCCCCTTAATACCACAAACACATAACAGAAATAGAGAAACAACAACAATATGCAAGAACAGAAAATGGGCTTCTTATTATCTCCACAAATGTGGAATTAAAAAATTTTAGAATTACAATATGCAAAGCCACATGGGCATTCCTTTACAATATTTTGTAGGACAAAGCCTTGAATCAATACCCAGATCTACTACCCAGAACTATCCCGAACTGCCTAAGACAAAACTACAGCCTTCTTTATATAGACAATTTTCCATCGCCTAGGAAGGTTCCAAAATTTTAGCCAACAAGGTTGACCAAACTTAGAATTATTTTATTTTATAATTTATTACATCAAAGTCAGCTCAAAATAACTTTTGAAACCCAAATAGAAATTTTGAAAGAAAATCATTTTCTGCCCTTTTAGGTGACCCAACTTCCGAAGACCATAAGTCATCGCCAGTTGACCTGATTGACTATTATAACCCCATTCTAGAAAGGCCACGAAGCGCTCTACAAGCTTGATTGGCACAAGCGCTTGTCACCCAAATTTTCATTCTCATCCAGGGCCTCTAAAGCCTTCAAAAATGAGTTCAAAGTTTCTGTACCCTGTTGCCAATACCAAAAATCTTCAATATCTACAAAGCTAGACTTGATCTGTCAATGAAACTTTACTGGCAGGCTTATGTGACCAAAATGAACCTCCAGAAAAGAAATTAGAACATTCTGAGATCGGATGACCAACTTACTAAAAATAGCAAGTTTCCATAAATAGCTTCTCTACACAAGATAGCCCTTATTGAATACAAAAATAGAAATATTTTTGGGTGATGCAAGATTGCTCTTACACCCAGGATGCTCCTGCATCACTAAAACAAACGGTCTTCTTTGCCAAGATCTCATGAAAGAGGCCCACTTATCCTATATGATGTTTGAGTTTTGTGTGTTATCTGAAAAGTATTTTCTTTTCATGGTGTTGATAGTGACAAAGAAGCATATTCTATCAATTTGCACCATCTTTTTGTTTAAAAATCAACATCGAATTGTGAAAGTCAATTATTATCACCGAAATTTATCGATAGAGGTAAGTTTTTTATTTTTTTACATGTTAAATGTGAATAAAGAGTGTTTTGGTTTATAATTGGTATGATATAGACTTGATCAATACATAATTTGATATAATTGTAATAAATTTATATTATAATTTGTCATATTGTAAGAGGTTTATATTATAATTTAACTTATTTTTTTACATTTATATTATATTTTTAAAATTGTAATCAATTCATATGTAGAAATCATCATCATGCCAAGGAAAGGAGCAAAGAATTTAACATCGGAAGAGCATGAAAGAGATAAAGAGAAGAAAAGGGAAAGAATGAGACAACTTTGTGAACAAAAAAAATTAGATACCATATAAGAAATTTTTTCTTTGGATGAGGAACATGAAACATCAATACAAAGTAAGAGAGAATTGGAATTGGAAACAAAAAGACAATGAAAGAGAAACTTGCATGTAACAAGACAATTGAATTATGAAGATGCAGGGACATCATCTATGAGTTCCCAAGTTCAAGAGATATCATCAGCCAATGTTGGAGGCACACCAATGTATCATGTTAAAGGCACACCATTTTCACTTGTGAAAGTGGAGGAAGACCAATGTATCATGTTGAAGGCACGCCACTGTCTACTTCCGAAGGTGTGGGCACACCATTGTCTACATGCCAAAGTGGAGGTACACTATTATCTACATCCCAAGGTGTAGGCACAACATTGCCTCATGTTGAAGGCACTCAAGATGGTACATAATTCGCACATAATGTTTTTGATGCTCCTAGAATTATTTATAGAAAGCCAAAATATTTGATGGATATTGATTCTAACTTTTTGCAAGAAATGCCTGACAAGATTCCCAAGCATACTTGTCAAAGAAATGCTAATCGCATTTGGAGATCATTTTTTGAGAATTTAAACATGACAGGAAGATGTCAACTATTTTTTGAAATGATGAGAAAGATTTTTGGGCTAAGAATGATGGATGAGTCAAGTGAAAAATCTATTGTAAAGAATCTAATGACTGCATATGAGAGTGTGGGTTCTACATCACGCACGAAAGATAGTAATGTCACACGACATGTACTTACATCAATGATAGTAAGCACTCAAATGAAGAAATCTTGACTCATTAAAAAGACAAGAAAAACATTGAAAATAAGTAGAAAGTATCTAATGAGAGCCCTGGGAAGGCGTCAAAGAGTGGAAGATCCAAATAGCAATGAGTTATGGGCATTTTTTGGTAGACTACCATGAAAAGATAAATAAATTGTTGAAGCTTTGAAATCCTTGATTGAAGAATTTTGGAAGACTAATACAAAGGTATCTCCTAATCAAAGAGATGTTGTAAGAAGGAGGATTGGTAGTCGAATTCGTGTTCCACATCCAAAACATTTTTTGGATTCAACTCAGACACAATTCTTTGCAAAATTTATGCATACGTATCCTCAAATTAAAATTAGTCAGAGATATTTTGAAATGTGTAAACCTTTTTATGTGAAGATAAATCACACATGCACAACTTGTTGTTGTAGGGTACATATTGAATTTTCTAACCATTTTGAAGTTTATAGGAATATATGTGTAGATTTGCACTCTAACAATGTTTTGCAGGATTGTAACATAAATGTCCCACCTAGATCTTCAGCGGAATTAATATCTACCATTTTATGTGAAAGAGTGGATGGTCAACAATTTTACAAGCTCTCATGCCTGAATGGTATATGCATAGATTGCGGGGGTTTGCGACATTTGCCAATTTGTCAACATATGGAGAGTATGCATGCAATCGGTAATGAAATAGTGGAATTTGGAAAATATAAGACCATGACATACAATCTAAAAGATGGAAAAGAGGCTAAAAGATGTGATTTAGTAATTAAAAGAATTCCAGTGTATCAGTTCTTGGACATTTTTTGTAAAAACATTATTTATGAGTATCCAAGGCATACACATAGAGCACGATGGTTGGATATGAAATTCAAGTTGTGCAAGGACATATTCCCACTTGATACCATTGTTTTAGTTATGGACTTTGCAGAAAACTACACACTACAACCACAGAATGAGGTGCAAGCAAAGTATAATAGCTCTCAATAGGTTGCTATATTTGTTCATATAGCATTCATGCATGCACCAGATAGTACAGAGGAGAACATGAAGATATTGAGGGAGTATCATTTTTAGATTAGTGATGATCGCTCACATTCTACATATTTTGTACATGATTGCTTTCAACTATTTTATGGTCATTTGGCAAATAGGGGCATAAAATATCATCGACATATCATATGGTCAGATAATTGTGTGTCACAATTCAAGAATTCTCAGATGTTTTATTAGTTGTGCAGGATGCATAAGATTACTGGAATTCAATATATGTGGAATTTCAAAAAGGCTAGTCATGGAAAGGGAGAGCACGATGGCATAGGTGAATGTATTAAAAGAGCCTTAGCACGTGAAGAATTAAAATAAAAAGAGAAAGCAACATTGTCAGATGCGGGATGTATTGTCCAGTGGTGTAATGCTACAATGGGTCTAGGTAATGAAGGTGAGTCTATGGTTCATAGATTTTTTTGGTTGATGGATGAAACTAACATTGCACCATATGAGGATTGTTGTACATTGACAGGATTGAGTGATCTACACTCTTTTAGAAGTTGTAATGTAGGTTCATGGCATATCCACACACGACATATGGCATGCTTTTTTTCATCATGTGTAGATGAAGATTGGATGGGTGTGAGTCAAAGGAATGCGTTGATGAATGGTATGCACATATTTTGAGTTCACTTGCCTCCAATCATCCCCATGAATCACTACAACTGACAGAAATGGAATCATCCATTGACTTTGATTGCTTATCTGATCTAGTACAACAAGGTAAAATTTTCCACATACAAATAATCTCAAATTTAGTACTTTATCATAAATATTTAGTAAACTAATGTCTTCATTATGTTTATATCATTATAGGCCATGTTTTTTCTATTATTGCAATTGAAGACAATGAAGAAGGGAAAAATTATTATTTGTATCATTGTGTTGAGGCAAAAAATAAATTGGATCACTCGGTTATTGATGGTGAAGAATTAGAATACCCTGTAGGAGTAGTGGTTGTAACTGGTACATGGCTTAGACAGTATGCTTTGAAGAACCCTAGGTTGTGGTTGTTCAAGGATTGGGAGACACACAGAAATATTCTTCATTATTCAAACCTCATCGTTGCATCAAATATCCACTTGATCAGATATGGGGGAAGACCACATAATAAAACTCTTTGGAAGGTTCATGAGTCAGACCACGAGGCAATACTTGAGACAATCAAGGGTAGGGAAAATCCAATTGGTTCATTGGACTAAATGGAGATACAAAATATCGTAACATGTCAAATTTATATAGCACTGTAAATTGGGTGGACTGTAAATTGCTCATGCATTACCCCGTATGTATAACGGGAAGTTTGTAAGATTTAATGACAACCTTTCTCTTATATTTTTTGGGGCAATATCGGAAGGTTTTCTTTGCTCATCTCTTTCCTTCAGTGCTCCTATTGAGCTGAGTTGTAAAAATATTTCTCATTATTAATAAAAAAAACTTTATGTTGTTATGCCAATGACTTGCAAGCACATAATACTTGGAAGGCCATGGAAGAGCCTTAATTAGGAACCAACTCAATTCAAGGATGCACTATCTCATTTCCTTTCCAACTTCTCCCTCTCTGAAATAGAAGGTTTACATTTTGGTTTATCCAGATAGGCCCATTTTAACATAAACCCAAGCCAAAACCAACTTCTAAACAAGTCTGCCATAAACATCACATACAAAACACCTAAAATCTTCCAACAAAACCTAGCCTAGAGTAGTAGGAAACTTGGTAATAGCCTTACTTCCTTCAAAAGTAGCATGCCTAGCTAGCTCTCCAGGCAGAAAAAACTTGATAGCAGTCTCAATTTCTCTAGAGGAAAGTGTCATGATCTTGTTATATTTTAGCAGAGAAGCAGCCTTGGGAGTAATCTTATCAAAAATATCAATCATGAAGCTCTCCATGATATCCATGGTAGCACTGGATATTCCCTTGGAGGGATGCACTTATTTCAACACCTTGTATATAAACCTTTTGTAACTAACTATACTTCTCTTTCTCTTCTTCTTATTCTCATATTTCATTGCTTTGACTGTTGAATCCTTTATGGGCTTGAAAATAACTTTCTTTGATTTTCTCAGCTTTGGAGAATCCTTTACTTCATTTTCTCCTTTCATAACATGTGCTTTAAGACTCCACACCTTAGGTTTCTGTGTGATGATATTATTCACCTTCATGAAATTACAAGATTAACTAAGAACAACAAGAATTAGAGTGAGAACTAATCTAATCAATGCACAATTAATCTATCAACATCTCATGGATCTCTAAAATAAAGTGGTAAATGAGGCTCTCAGCTATGATCCTCACTAGTGACACTCTAAAGATGAGAATTAAGCTATATGATATGCAATTAAGATCTATTCAATCAAATTCTAGCTCTATTTGATGAACAATCTACTATGATCAAAGCAATTAAGCTATTAAAATTGACAAGTGAGTGGTGTGGATGCAAATTGCAAGAGCTTTGCTGCAATTCAAAGATATGGAATGGATCCTTAATGCCTCAAAATGCTTTCTACTTATAGGATTTTCCAAAGGGTAGGGGGTAGAGTGAGTTGATCATGGTTATGCTTGGGTAAGGTCAATTGGCTTTGCTTTGTCCATAAGTGGGGGGACAAGGAGGGGACAATCATTTAAGTGGTTTCAAAAGGCTGGACCATTTCAACAAAAGTGAGTGATTTGTGTCCATTTTGTCTCCAATTTGCTTTGTTGAGGGAAATTATGATTTATTAATTAATTAAAGTAATTAAATTTAGCCATGAAGGGTAAGAGGTTCATTTTGATTTTTGCTTTCAACAACTATGTCATTAATTGAATTTAATCAATTTCGTAGTGTTTTTCCCCTTTTCAAGCTTCATTTAATCATTTAATTGAATTTTCCTTTGATTTGAATTTCCTTTGTTCCATTTATTGTTTTTTCATGCTATTTTGATGATTTAATGCCTTTGGCCAATTTTTTGTGTCTACAAATGCCCCTCTTTGAGTCGATGTGCGAAGAACACTGATTCAAAGATTCCCTTGGTATGATGATCTGATTTTGTTCTGGTTCTGTGATTCCTTGAGACCTCTAATAGTTGGTACGATGATATGATACTGTCTCTGATAGTGATATGCTACCTGATATGATATGATAAACTGATCTGATACTGATTTGCCTCCTAATATGAAGCTGCGATGATATCCTGATATGATATGCCCCACTAATAAATGTTTTTGATGCGATGCCAATTTGATACTCTGATGCCCCCTTAGAAATAAAACATATTGATTCCTTGATTTGAAAGATTTTGATTGATTGGTCCAATATGTTTTCATTTCTGAAAAATATTGATGATATGCCATGACTCACAAATTTGCATATCCAAGATAGATAGGTCTGTTGTAGTTAAGAAAAACAAGTGATTATAATAACAGGATAATGGTACCAATGAATGTGATTTGTCAATCTGATAGGATAGTAAAATTGATATGGGATAACTGATAGGATAAATCAATCAGTGAGAAAACTGATATGATTTGATACTGCTTGCTTCGTTCTTAGGACACATAGACATGAACAAATGGTACTGGGTGTGATTGCTTGATACTTTTGATAGCATTGATTGACTTGAGATAATTCACTGATATAGAATACTGATATGATTCCCTTGATTTGCAAAATAGGTACATTTCTGTAAATGATATATATACGGACCTTAGCTTCTTGGATATTTAGACTTAAGTCATGGGTTGACCCAGCTAGAGTACATGTTATTGAGATGATTGATTATGGAGCTCCTTCAGTTTGTTGATATTGTATCATGTTTTAGTTATTGATCAGGACTTGGATGTATCACTTTGATGACATTGTATCTTTGATTAGATAGACTTCATGGATCTATGATGTTATGGACACTTATTTGATTTATGGGATTTCCTTGATTCTTGATTGAACCCCCCCATTTGATGATTGATCAAGATTTTGATTGAATGAACCCCCTTATCCTTGGAAAAATACTACAAACAAATGCACATGTAATTAATCTAACATGATAATGCAATTAACCTTCCATGATAATGCAATGCAATGCAACTAAGTGTCACTAGCTTTTAGCAAATAAATGCCTTAAGGATAAATTTTCATCATTGAGCATTTGGGACCGGAAAGCAAGTACAATCACCACTAGCCACTGACATGATGATATGAATACCACTTTTTATCACATTTGGTAACCTCCTTTTTGAACTAGTACAACCCTCACTAGTTGGATGACCAAACTATGAGAGTCTGAATACCAGTGTCAATGGATTCAATGTTGCAAGTGGATTTTTGGTATTAAGATATAGAAAATCTAAATAGCCAAGGGATCCGTTTGTGTAAACAAACAAAGGTCAATCCATCCACTTATGAGATAGTCCTCGATGGTTCTTTGATGACCATGTCGTTAGACAACTTCTCATAAGGTGATAAATCTTCCTCCAAACAGTCACTCAAAGGCAATAAAATATCGTATCTCTATCATTGCCAATACCATCAATTAGCTAAAGAGACTTGATATAAACTAATCGATATAAGAAAAGAGATTTTTATCCAACTTTCAAAAGAATCTTTCAAGTGTTTTGCCTTGTTTCTTGATTTTCAAATAGTATTTCCAAGTACCTTGATCACTAATGATGTTTGATTTTTATTTAATCCCAAATAATAAAGTCTATTAAGGCTCAAGGATTTTGTTGTGGTAATCAATCTCTTGGTTTATGAACAATGATAACTATCAAAGGTTCACGAAAATATGTTTCTTTTTTCTGAAATTCAGATCTCACTCTCTCTGTTTGACTCTGACTGAATGTTGTTCTTTTGAATCCTTTTTATGTACCAACTTTGTGATATGCTCTTTGTTGCCCCCAAGTGTTTGAATATAACTGTTTTGACAACTTTGGGAAATGAAAATGATGAAGCTACAAAGCTTTATTAGGACTATGTACAAATGACGGATGCAATGAAGGTTTGGACAAATGGGATGATGAGATGCATTATGTACAAATGCAACCTAGGAAAGACCAACTGAAGGGAACCAAAGGTGCTTGTTTACCAAGTTTTCACCCTTTGGATGGATCAAGCTCTTTTTTTATTTTATTTTTATTTTTTATTTTTCAAGATTTTTCTCTCTTTTTTTGCTACCAAGGTGCCTATTTACTAGGTTTTCACCAAGGCACTTTCTTTTTTTTCAATTTTTTTGTATTTTTCTTTTTTTTCTTTTTTTCTTTTTTATCATCAAGGCGCCTATTTACTAGGTTTTCACCAAGACAACATAATTTTGGATGTTTTTCCTTTCTTCATGCTCAATTTTCTCAATGTTTTTATCCTTTTGTGCTTTTCAAATGTTTTTGGGGTTTTCAAGATCTCTTTTTAACTATGTACAATAAAATAGGATGCTCTCTCATCTGATACTCTTTATACTCTTTCATCTACCTCATGTATAGAACCTTTTAAGATGAATACTATTAATAGGTTCTTGAAGTTCCTCTCCGTCACAATTTGATAATTTATAGGTTCCTATGCCAAATGAAGATATTATGATAAATGGGCCTAGCCAATTAGCCTCCCATTTGCCTTTCTTTTCCCTCTCAACCTGATTCTTTGGATTTTCTCTCAAGACCAAGTCTCCTACCTGAAAAACTCTCGGTTTGATATGTTTATTATAGTTCCTTGAGATTCTATTTTGGTATACTTTCAGGTGCTCATAAGCTTGTGTTTGATGTTCTTCAAGTAACTCCAATTGTTGAAGTCTAGCAACCCTATAGTCTTCATCTATGATCAATCCTTGTAACGACACTCGTAAAGATGGGATTTCAACCTCTAATGGTAGAACTGCTTCAGTCCCATAGACTAGTGAGAATGGCGTGGCTCCGGTGGGTGTTCTTATGCTAGTTCTATAGGCCCATAATGCTGGATTAATTTGCATATGCCAATCCCTTCCTGATTTGTTGACCAACCTTTTCAAAATCTTCAATATATTCTTATTTGTGGCTTTAGCTTGCCCATTTCCCTGAGGGTAATAAATTGATGATGAATGGTGGGTGATATGAAATGTAGCACATAGTTCATCAACATCTTTATTCTTGAATTGTTTTCCATTATCTGTTATTATGGCATGAGGAATACCATATTGGCAAATGATATGATTCAAGATAAACATGGAAATTTTCTTTCCTGTTGCCGTTATTAATGGAACCACTTCAACCCACTTGGTGAAATATTCTGTTGCGGTTATGATATGTTTGTGCCCATTTGAAGAAGGTGGATTTATGACACCAATTAAATCAAACCCCCATTGATAGAAAGGCCATGGTGTGACAAATGGATGTAATGCTTGTGCCGGTGCATGTATCATATCACCATGATATTGGCATTTGCTGCATATCTTCACAAAGTGGCAAGCATCCTTTTCCAATGTCTTCCAAAAATACCCTAAGAAAGGATTTTCTTAGCTAGATTTAACCCACTTGAGTGCGACCCACAAATGCCTTCGTGAACCTCTCGTAAAGCTAACTTAGACTCTTCTTCCTCTAAACACCTAAGTAACATCCCGTCTAGACCCTTACGATACAATGTTTCAGAAAGGATTAAGTAACGGGAGGCTTGGCATATGAAATTGCATTTTTTAGCACGGGTTTGGTCTAAGGGTAGCACTTGGTCTTTAAGGTAGGTATATATAGGTCCATACCAAGGGGAGTCATGTCCATGTAAGAGGGCAACAATTTGGGTTTCGGGGAGGTCAAATGTCAGTTTTACCAACTCTTCCACCAAGAACTCATACTTCTCATTTTGATCTAGTTTTTGTAACAAAGAAGCCAAGGTAGCCATGGCATCAGCTGCTCTATTTTTCTCTCTAGGAATCTATTCAAAGGTGATCAATGCAAAGTATTTCTTCCATCCATCCATCATAGTCTTATAAGGCATCAACTTTTCATCCTTAGTGTTATATTCATTGTTGACTTGATTAATGATGAGTTGAGAATCTCCATAAATTTGTAGCTCTTTTATATTCCATTCTAAGGCCATTTTGATGCCTATGACTAGTGCTTCATATTTTGCTATATTATTTGTACATGGAAACATAAGCTTGTAGGATTTGGGAATGGTGTAACCTTGAGGAGTTACCAATAATATGCCGGCCCCAGAACCTCCTTGAGTATAGGATCCATCAAAGTATAACTTCCACATTTTTGCCTCTATGTTGATAATGGCGGAATCCAGAAATTCCACTTGAATAGTTTGTGTAGAAGTCATGGGATTTTCAGCTAAATGATCTGCTATCACTTGTCCTTTGATTGCCTTTCTATCGACATATTCGATGTCAAATTCACTCAATATCATCACCCATTTAGCTATTCTACCTGGTAAGGCTATTTTACTTAACAAATATTTGAGAGGGTCTATCTTGGCAATCAACTTGACCTTATACATCAACATATAATGTCTCAAATTTTGAGATGCAAACACCACTACTAGACAAGCTCTTTCCATAAATTTTTAATTAAGCTCATATTTTATCAACATTCTACTCAAATAGTAGATAGCTCTTTCCTTTCCTTGTTCATCCTCTTGCGCCAAAAGTACCCCTAAGGATCTTTCCGTAGCAGATATGTAGAGAAGTAATGCTTTGCCCTTGATTGGTGACATGAGAATGGGTGGATTTATCAAATAAGTCTTCAGCAATGTGAAAGCTTGATCACATTCGGCATCCCATATAAATATAGTATCTGTATGTAGCAGCCTGGTGAAAGAATGACATTTTTTAGCCAATTGGGAGATAAACCTTCATATGGATTGGATTTTTCCCTACAAGGATCTCATTTGGCTGATATTCTTAGGTATTTCCATGTCCATTATAGCTTGTACTTTCTCAGGATCCACTTCAATCCCTTTGGCGGAAATATATAACCTAGTAACTTTTCGGATTGGAATCCGAAGGCACATTTCTTTGGGTTTAATCTGACCTTGAATTGCTCCAACCTAACAAATATCTTTTTCAAAATGTGGAGGTGTTCTTCTCTTTTGTGATATTTTGCCAATATATCATCCACATAGTCTTCTAAAAATGTGTGCATCATGTCATGGAAGATAGTTGTCATGGCCCTTTGATATGTGGCTCCGACATTTTTAAGACCGAAGGGAATGACATTCCAACAAAAAGTACCCCAAGGGCAAGTAAATGCTATCTTTTCTTGGTCTTCAGGTGCAATTTTGATCTGATTATACCCGCTAAAGTCATCCATTAATGAGTACATTGAGTGTCCTATTGTCAAATCCACTATGGCGTCTATGCTCAGAAGTGGGAAATCATCTTTGGGGCAAGCAAGATTTAGATCTCTAAAATCCATACACACACAAATGGATTTATCATGCTTTGTGACTGGTACAATGTTGGAGATCCATTCGGCATATGCTATTGCTCTTATGAACCCTACTTTCAACAATTTTTCCAATTCTGCTATTGCTATTATGAACCCTACTTTTGCTTAACGGGTTTAACCCCTGGTTGAACATTCAGATGATGCATTATAAAGTTAGGATCCAATCCGGGCATGTCAGCATATGACCATGCAAAGTTTACTTGTTGTTCTTGGAAGAATTTTATGAAGTCTTCTCTTTCTAGAGGTGTGAGTGATGCTGCCAAGTGTATGAACTTTGGATCTAATTCTGTCCCAATATTGACCTTTTCCATTGGCTCTATGAGTATAGGTGACCTTTCCTCTTCATATTCAGGCAAAGGGTCCAATCTCTCTTCTTTTGGTGCCACAATTGGGTTTTCACCAAAAGAAACATCTTTTAATTTTATTTTTTTTGGTTCTAATGGTGCCACAGTTGGATTTTCACCAATAGAGCTTTTCATTTTTTTACTATTTTTTTTTATTTTATTTTTTTGACTAAGAGATTGAACCCCTGCTACTGTCATTATGTCCATATTGAATTCGTTGGTAAAAGAGGGTTCAACCGCATTAAGGTAGTGATTCATTGCTTGGTCATTGGAAAAGTAAAGTAGGTCATTTGGTTCGGTTTGGTCCCAATCAATGAGCTGCGGATTTATCAAAAGTAAGGGTTCATTGGGTAAAATGTCATCAATAGGCATTATGGACATGACTTTGTTTGAGGGTTCATACATTGTATCATTTAGATCTATGACGTGCGCTTCCTCAAGATGATCCATGGAAGAAGGGTCAAAGTCCCCTTCACTCGAGTCCTCGTCAACCTCTATGGGAAACAACATGGGAAAAGCCACAAGCGGGATAGAACTAAAGTTTGAATCTCCCTCCTCTGAAGGTATCCAAAATGTTTCTATCCATGCTCCATTGGTAGGTACTTGCTCTATATTAGGCCTTTGAATAGGAGGTTCTTCGCTAATTTGAGCTTCTTGCCTTGGAATTTTTGCATAAGTATGTATAGCAATCACTTCCTTGTCATGACATGATTCATCCGATAAAGTATCCCATTCATAATCCCGAGAATCATCACTATCTCCTTCGGATTCTAAGGCATTTATGTGAGGATAAAAATCTTGCATTGGGCTTGAACTTTCTCCTTTGCATTGAAAACCTACTCCAGATTTTTCATGACTTGCCCTCCAAATAGGTTCTATAGGTTCCAATAATCCCCTATTTCTTTGGCCTAAGGGTCCTCTTCCCTTGTATCCCATCTTTTGCATTATATCAAAGCCTTTTCCATATTGCTCAGTTTGTATCTTTACATGCTGAATTATTTCCATGGGAGTGTTGGAAGCATCTTCCTCATCATGGTAAAGCCATTGAAGGACGTCATCTTCTTCCTTATCCCATGCTGCTTTGTTATCTTCCCTTACAAAATAGGAATTATACTTATGTTCTTTTGATGGTTTACAATGTGATTTTGGAGATGTGCGCATGTCAAATAGAGAAACAGAATATTCCCCTATCCCTTTTGACCTAATCTTGCATTGTTTTTCAAAGTTGTTCATCATTTCACTCATGTGTTGGTAACGATCTTTCTTGGATTTTTCCTTTTCTTCTTTGGTAGGTTTATAGATTACTATTTCCAATTTAGGTGCTATGTATGAACTTTCCATTGCATTTGGGCCCTTGTAGCTCACTTTTTCCTTTCCCTTAGTTGATGTCGCTGAGCTAGCTTGAGGAGGGTGTGGAGTAACATTTATTATTAGTTCCTTCATTTTAACATCTTCAATTGTGGTTTCTTGAATAATTCCTTCCCGGTTATGTGGAATGTATAATTCATGAGGAGGTTTGAGTGCATTGCAATATTGGAATGGGTTAGAGTCTCCTTCAATTGTGATTTCTTCACCCATGTACGGGAATTTTATGCATTGGTGGTATGTGGATGGGACTGCTTGCATCTCATGAATCCATGGTCTACCCAACAAAATATTATAAGTTAATTTCATGTCCAGCACTTGGCAATTGGTGTCCTTCTTGACAGATCCCACTTGGATGGGCAATACAATCATGCCCTTAGAAGCTCTTTCAGCTTCATCATAAGCTTTAATGGTGATTTTGTTTGTAGGGTCAATGCAAGACTCAGATAGACCTAAGGATTTGACAATACTTAATGTGCAAATATTGAGACCAGCCCCTCCATCAATGAGAGCTCTTTTGACTCTATGCCTTTTGATTAAGACCTCTATATGCAATGGTAGATTTTGAGGATGGTTTATAGACATGTCATCTTGATTGGAAAATGAAAGACAATGAGGTGCTACAAGATGACCTACCATATGTTCAAACCTTTCTGTCTCTAAATTAGTAGGAACATGTGTCTCTACTAGAGCTTTTTCCAAAATCTCCTTATGGTTTGGTGACAACTTCAATAATTCTAAGATAGAGATTTGTGCTGGAGTACGTTGCAATTGATCAACCAAACTATAAGGCCTTGCTACTGTAGAAGACTGTTTGACTACAATATTGGATGGTGGGATGTTAGTGCTTTGAGGAGCTATCCCTTGTAAGGTTAATCTAGAATTCTGCCCTCTTGTAATGACATTTGATGCTTCCTTCCGAGGTTGTTCATTAACTATTATAGCATTAACAATATGATCATAAGGTGGCACAAAGTTGAGATTATTGGCACTTTGCTTCTTGTTATTTGATGACTCTCCCTTATCATGTTTGTAAAAGGGTTGTTTGAATGCCATATGATCTTCATTATTGGGAGGTCCATCAACTGTGATTGTGCCATTATCAATTAAATCTTGCACTACATTTTTTAATTGCAGACATTCATTTGTTGTGTGTCCTCGAATTCTGTGATACTCACAATGGGTATTGGCACTCCACCAACCAGGTTTATCATTTGGCTCGTAACGCTGAATTTTGGGTAAAGTAATGACATTATTAGCCAGGAGAACCTTTAATGCCTTTTCAAGGGATTCACCCAAGGGTGTGAAGTTCCTTGTGGGGGTTGGCGTCAAGCATTTATCAAATTTAGTATTCCTTGAATTATCTCCTTGATTTCCATTGTTGGTGTGATTGTTGTTGGATGGTGCATTAGAGCTCTGATTGGTATTGTTCACTTGATTAGGTGTCCTTGTAAGAGCAAAGGGGACCACCTTCAAGTTACTAGATTCAACTACTCCATCATTCACAATTCCTTTATTGTTATTCTTATAATGATTGTTGCTATTAAACCAATGATTCTTCTGATTATTACCATTGTTACCATTGTTGCCACTATTGGGGTTGTTCTTATTATCTTTGTACAGTTTGAGTTCTCCACTTTTGACCAACACTTCCTCTGTGGTTACTCCATTTTCAATTAGATCTTGGAAGGTCTTTGGACATTGCATTCGTAAGCGGTAGTTTAACTCATTACTCAAACTGTTTATGAAGATATCCATCTTCTCTTTTTCAGGCACACTTATAGGATATCTTGCAAAAATTGTCCTCCACCTTTGTATAAAAGTGAGGAAGGCCTCTCCATCTTTTTGTTTTGTGTTGCATAACATCATCATTGTGACATCATGTTTAATGTTATATGAGTAATGAGCCACAAATTTTGATGCTAACTCTTCAAAGGTTTTAATGTTGGAGGGTAACTTAGAAAACCACTCCATAGCCATGCCTCCTAAGCTTCATGGAAATAATCTCATTAAATATGTGGTATCATGCATGAACTCTAAGCTCAATGCACAAAAATCTCGTAAGTGAGCTTGAGGATCCGTTGTTCCTTCGTACTTGTCGTATTTAGGGAGCACCACATTGATCGGGAATGGCACCATAACCAAGCTTTTATCAAATGGGAATGGGCACAATGCTTCTATAGAGAAAGGCTTGGGAGACCCGCTTTGCTTGATGTTGTCTAGTTGCATTTGAAATGCCTTGAATTGTTTGTTCATGATGTCTAAGGTACTTTCCTCAACTTCCAGTGTATTAAGTTGGTTGACATCAAAGTCACGGGGAAGCTTGAGACCTTTTTGTGCTAAGTTTATGAAATGTTTTTCTCTATCTAAGTCCACTACCTTTTCCATGAGCCTTCTAAAATAAGGACATTGGACAGCCTCACTAACTTTTTCATCCGTGGCATCTTTTGCCGTTAGTTCAGTGTTATTTTGAGTATGAGTTTGGTTAACTCCGTGAGCACTTGGATCTACTCCTTCATTGTTGGTATTTCCTTGGTTATTAATATTTCTTTGGTTATTCATGTCATTGCCTCCACCATTGGCATTACCTTGGTTGGTGAAATCAATGCCACTATTATCCTTACCACCCAAACTACCTTGATACATCATGTTGTCTTCTTTTTCTTGTTCGAGTGACTTTTGTGGTACTCTACGAGTAGTTTCATCTCTGGGATAAGGGAGCTCTTGTCTCAAATAAGTCCCATCATCTTGCAAGGTTTGCTTGATGTAATATGATCTAGTGAATGCAGGCATGAACCTTGGATGCACGTTAAGACTACTTGGATCTAATCCTTTGCAAAATTTGATAGATATGCGAAACAAGATTTTTGACCAGACTGTAAGTTGGATCAGCGAAAACTCGAAAAAGGGTATTCAAATTGATATTCAAAATTTTTTGAATCTTCCTGGACGTACTCTCTATTTGACCTTTTATGTTTCTGGGCAACACTAAATCAAGCATAGGTGTGACTAAAACTCCTATAGGCATGCACTAGTTTATTTTTAGGCGGTCCTCTGTGGGTTCTTAGGTGACATTTTACTATTACCAGGCGGGTTTCCAATTTAACCAGGCATGTCTCAAATTTCTTTGAGTGTGACTTCAGTGTGTATATGCGTGTTTGAATAAGTCACAAGTGTGACTGAACCTCTGATAGGCGGGTTTGTTTTGTGTCTAGGTGACACTTCTCTGACCAGGGTATAATTTTTTAGATTTTTTTTTAAATTTTTTTTAAAACTTTTGATCAGATATTTTTGAAAATTTCTTGTTTTGAAAATTAAAAACAAATGCAACACACACATAAATGTCTCTAAACAACAACTAATGTGTATATTCTCGAATGTTTTCACAAGTATAGCACAAGAATGAATTCCAAACAGCCTACCTAGAGTCAAATTGGTTTGTAAACATGGCTCTACAAGGTGGCCTTTCTAATTTAGCTGGGATTTAATAAATGTTCCATTCAAATGAATTAAAATCTCTCATCCCCCAAGTATGTTAAGGGGATTCCCACACGCACCGAGGCATGATTTTGTGCAATCCGTAAAGACTACTAGAGGAAGTTTGAGAAGATTAAAATCCCTTTGTCATGCACCCCATTAAGGATGCATGTGTTTCATTTTATAGTGGATCGGATTCTCGCAGCAAAAGCAAGTGTATCCCACTTTGGGTTGTCCCTCTCAATAGCCTCGCTAAGGAAAATTTGGGAGGCGAGCCCACTAAATCTCTAACATGTTCATTTTGCAAGTAAGGCAGATTTTGAATTTTAAGTAAAGTTTTTGCGAGTTTATTTCACCAAGAAGGTGAAGAGCACATCCCTAACTTTCCTTTTAATTCTCAAACACTTCAAACACTTAGTTCTTTTTCAACCTCTTGACAAGGAGGTTCTTGGAATTGAAATGTGTGGTTCAATTTCTTCCTTATTAAAGCTAGATTTAAATGACAATGCCACAAGTTAAGGGAATGCAAGCTTGTTTGAGTAGAATACCTTTCCTTGTAGCTAGCAAAAGGCTAGGGGCATTTTTGAGTTGCTGATTTTCATTTTTCACTTACTCACCTTGGCAATTTGCTCCAGCTCCCTCCTCCAACAAGTTAGTCCAACACAACCAATTCAGAATGAGGGGAAACCAAACTTGCATGTAATCAATCAAAAGATTTTAATGAAAGAAGCTTTAATTTCAAGGTTCATAAATCCAATTTAGAGACACAAATTTCTGCTTATAAGCTTCAATCACAGCTAAATATTTCTCATATACCTGGACATCCTCATCTAGTGTGGATTCAAGGACAGCCTTTGTATGCACTTGATTCTCCTTCTTTATTTTCTTTGCCAATGCTTTTCCCTCCTTGTTGAACCTGCTTTCTGGCTTTTTCACTCTTGGATGTCTGCTCATTTACTGGTTAAAAACAAACATAGAGAGTCAGATTTTCAAATTTTATCAAATTGAACATGAAAATAGAAAATTAAATGCAGGCAACATCCTCCAACTAATAGGCATGAATAAATCACTCAAAGGCGTGACTTTATTGATTACACGCAACACTTTTCAGTACACAAGCGACATTAATAATAGCACAGGCGCTAAATCTACTATGCAAAGCGTAAACAGGATCCTAAATCCGTGACAAATAGTCAATGCAAAGCGACATCCAAAGCTTTTAAAGTGATAAAGATATTATCACAAGCGTAACATTAACAATCAAAGGCATGATCATATCAATTACTACGTGAGAGAAAATTTCTTTTTAAGCGTTATATTAAGTGAAAAGTGCAATGCAAAGAGGAAATTAACGCGACAGAAAATAAGTGATACGTGATACTTCCCTGTGTTTAGGCATGATTTGAAGCCGTAAAGGCTGAATGCTTTGTCATTCCAAGTGTGAGTTTCCAGCTAGCACGCATAAGATCAGGCTTCCGAAGCGACACTGTAAGGATTCTAAGCGTGAATATATCTCCTGTAGGTGTGACTTTAGGAAATTCCTGTAGAAAACACACGGAAACCAGACAAAACGTATGCAAAGATGATTTAAATCACAAATTTGTTAGTATTTGAGGCTCAAGGCCCCACGGTGGGTGCCATTTGTGTGATGATATTATTCACCTTCATGAAATTACAAGATTAACTAAGAACAACAAGAATTAGAGTGAGAACTAATCTAATCAATGCACAATTAATCTATCAACATCTCATGGATCTCTAAAATAAAGTGGTAAATGAGGCTCTCAACTATGATCCTCACTAGTGACACTCTAAAGATGAGAATTAAGCTATATGATATGCAATTAAGATCTATTCAATCAAATTCTAGCTCTATTTGATGAACAATCTACTATGATCAAAGCAATTAAGCTATTAAAATTGACAAGTGAGTGGTGTGGATGCAAATTGCAAGAGCTTTGCTACAATTCAAAGATATGGAATGGATCCTTAATGCCTCAAAATGCTTTCTACTTATAGAATTTTCCCAAGGGTAGGGGGTAGAGTGAGTTGATCATGGTTATGCTTGGGTAAGGTCAATTGGCTTTGCTTTGTCCATAAATGGGGGGACAAGGAGGGGACAATCATTTAAATGGTTTCAAAATGCTGGACCATTTCAACAAAAGTGAGTGATTTGTGTCTATTTTGTCTCCAATTTGCTTTGTTGAGGGAAATTATGATTTATTAATTAATTAAAGTAATTAAATTTAGCCATGAAGGGTAAGAGGTTCATTTTGATTTTTGCTTTCAACAACTATGTCATTAATTGAATTTAATCAATTTCGTAGTGTTTTTCCCCTTTTCAAGCTTCATTTAATCATTTAATTGAATTTTCCTTTGATTTGAATTGCCTTTGTTCCATTTATTGATTTTTTGTGCTATTTTGATGATTTAATGCCTTTGGCCAATTTTCCATGTCTACAGTTTCCTTCAACAACTCTATATCCACCATATCAAACAAGTTCTTGGTTCATGCTTGTTTAAGCTTGCCAATTGGTTCCATCAACCAAATTATTGATCACCTCTTCAAATGGTGATCAAAGTATTTGAATACCCTTTTTCAAGTTGCAATCATTTGTCAAAACAAAGACTATGTGTTTTGGAACATCACACCTTAAAATTGTTGATTCATGTTTCCCAACTAGGCCTAATAGGCTCAATTAACAAAGCAGCCCTATTAAGGACTCACTCCTAGACCTTGCCACTTTCAAAAGTGTCTTAAAATGAATCTAATTAGAGGATTCTACCATCAATTGTAATCTTTGACACTTCTAGATGTAAAAGCCCCAAATTTGTCCCAAAACCCACTAGAAACTAGGGCTCACCCAATGTCTCGTCTCCCAGCACCATAGAAACTGAACCAAAGTTGATTCACCATCATTTTACCATCCTATGATAGATTCATGAATAAAATACCCCCCTTCAAAGGCGAGAACATCTACTGTTGTACCCTTGCACCAATTTCATGACCCTTATGCACCCTTCAAACTCATCAAACTCCTTCAATCACTCTCAACTTGCAAAATCTTCTTCTTTCCTGCATTTCCAATATTATAATACTAAGTTACAAGGTTTGGATACATCCCCAAGTGACATCAAATACATAAAGGGGATGGATCAATGAATTTCCCTATCTAGTAGCCCTACAGCGAAGGAAAATGCCACTTATCTCTGAAACTTTCCAAAGGACTAATCAAAAAAATTACTTTTTTGAGTACCCTTTTCTTAGTAAATTGTCATATCCAAAGGAAATATATGGTTGTTTTGGAGCGTGTACTGTTGCTCACCCCTATGGCTCCAAAAATGCATCAAAAGTGACTTATTTAACAAAGGAACTATATGAAATAATCAACCCCAAGATGTCAAACTATAGAAAGTATCTTATTATGTCATAAAACCTCTAAATACCAAAGGGATTATACTCAGACCTCCTATAACCCCAAAAAACCCCAAATTTGGTCTCTTCAAACCCTTAAACCAAAGGTTTCTCAAATCGGTGCCCTCGAATCACTTCCAGGTTCAAATGGTTATTGATTAACCTTTAAATGAACAATATAATATGATCCAAATAAGCAAATATCCCTATCCTTAAGACCAATCTTCTGATGCTATACCCTTGCCATGAAATTCAATGTATTTTCCACCATTTGTTGACTGTGATTACTTCTTCTTTCACTTTTCTACACACCAAAGCATTAGATTTGTATTGTACATGTTAGATATGCTAATTCCATGAAAGTTAGGCCTTTACTTTAATGGGATGATGCTCATCTTTATTGGATTCCAATCAAAACAATGGCTTAGGAATCCCAAACCATGACAGCATTGAAAACAGTGATTTAAAATATGATTCAAATCAATGTAAGAAACATACGAAACATCTTCAATCTTGTACGAAAATACTCCTAAAACATTATCAATCAATCCAAATTATATTTTTCATGCATTCTTGGACATTTAATGCAAAGATTTAGCCAGCTACCTTTAAAGACCTAAAAGAAACAAAAAATAAAATTTAGGCCAAAAATACATACCGCATTTCTATATGTAGTACCGTTAGCTTCAACAATCTTGATGCAGGAGCATCCTGGGTGTAAGAGCAATCTTGCATCACCCAAAAATATTTTTGTTTTTCTATTCAATAAGGGCTATCTTGTACAGAGCCGTTATTTATGGAAACTTGCTATTTTTTAGTAAGTTGGTCTTACGATCTTGGAATGTTCTAATTTTACATGTGGAGGTTCATCTTAGTCATATCAACCTGCCAGCAAAGTTTCATGGCTAGATCAGGTCTAGTTTTGAAGATATTGGAGATTTTCGGTATTGGCAGCAGGGTACAAAAACATTGAACTCAGTTTTGAAGGCTTTAGAGGCCCCGGATGAGGTTGAAAATTTGGGTGATAAGCGCTTTGCGCTAGTCAAGCCTATAGAGCTCTTCGTAGCATTTCCAGAATGGGGTTATAATAGCCAATCGGGTCAACGAGCGATGACTTATGGTCTTCGGAAGTTGGGTCACCTGAAATAGCGAAAAATAATTTTTCTTCAAAATTTCTATTTGGGTTTCAAAACTTATTTTGAGCCGACTTTGATGTAATAAATTGTAAAATAAAATAATTCTAAGTTTGGTCGGCCCTAAGGGCTAAATTTCTCGAACCATCTTGGGTGGTGGAAATTGCCTATATAAAGAAGGCCCGTAGTGTTGTCTAAGGTAGTTTTGGGTAGTAGATCTGGGTATTGATTCGAGGCTTGGTCCTACAGAATATTGTAAGGGAACGCCCATGTGGCTTTGCATATTGTAATTCTGAAAGTTTGTAATTTCACATTTGTGGAGATAATAAGAAGCTAATTTTCTGTTCTTGCATATTATTGTTGTTGTTTCTCTATTTTTGTTAAGTGTTTGTGGTATTAAGGGGAGCACCCTTCATCAAGTGGTATCAGAGCGGGAGTTCTTGAGTGTGTAAATAGATCCCTGACTGTGAAGTAGTTTGCACCAGGACCATGGCTAGGGTTTTAGTGCATATCGCAAAAATGCCTCTAGGAAGAGAACGTGGTGGAAGAGCTGGTGCTGTGACACCTGAGGTTAGAGAGTTGCAGAGATAAGTGCGAGCATTGCAAGAAGAGATTCACAGAGGAATCAATCTTAATGTCAGAGATGAAAGCGAGGATGAAGCCGAAGAAGAATATCAAGAAGGAGAAGTCGAAATTGTGAACTAGGAGGAAGAAAGACTTTTTCGGGCGATTTCCAAGATTGGGAAAAGACCTAAGATTGAGGTTCCTACATTTTCTGAAAATCTTAACCCAGAGGAATTGATCGACTGGATCAATGAATGTGAGGAATATTTTGAGTATGAAGATGTTGAGGATCCTGATAGGGTCAAATTTGTGAAGGCCAGACTGAAAGGTCATGCAAAGATCTGGTGGCAAGAGATTTAATTGGAGTGAAATAGAAGAGGGAAAGATAAAATCACAAGATGGGATCTGATGGTGGATAAATTGAAATGACAGTTTATTCTTGTTGATTATGAGCTTGACCTACTAAAGAAAATGCAAAGTCTAAAGCAAGTAGGAAGATCTGTTCAGGAGTATATAGAGGAGTTCTATCGACTCCTCATCAAAACGGGCCATGTAGAAGCTGATAAGAAGAAAGTTGCCCGATACCTTAATGGGTTAAGGCCAAACATTCAGGAGGAGTTGAATTTGGTTCGAATGAATAGTATTGAGGAGGCATACCAATTTGCTCTAAAAGTAGAGAAAAAGTTGAACAAGAAGTTTGAGAGAAAATAAAATGGAAGAGGTCGTGGTGGAAGATCTGGTGGACAGTCATATGGTGACCGAAATGAAGATCCAAAAAAGAAGGATGACGCCAGTAGCAGTCAGAATCAGAGAGGAAACAATTCCAATCATTTCCAAGATCAGAGTAATAGAGATCAGGGAGGAAGAGGAAGAGGACAAGGTTCAGGAAGAGGAGGCTTCCTTGGAACATGTTTTCACTATGGAGAAGAAGGTCATAGGGCATTTGAATGTCCTTAGCGCCAAGGCAGAATAGATAGGAGAAATGAAGGCCAGGCTAGAGTTACACATGTAGATGAAGATGTTAGATCATCAAATTTTGAAGATACTGAAAGAGGAGAAACACTAATTAACATAAGAGTCTTGCTGAGTGGTGTGAAGGAACCTGAACAAAGGAGGAGCCTGTTTTGCACTAGTGCAAGTGTGAGGGTAAATGTTGTGATGTGATTATTGATAGTGGAAGTACTGATAATTTGGTGTCAGAAGAGATGGTGACAAATTTGAAGCTCAAGAGATAGAAACACCCACATCCATATCAGATTGCCTGGGTGCAGGATGACCACAAGGTCATGGTCAGTGAACAGTGCCTAGTAAAGTTCAAGATCGACGGTTACCAAGATGAGGTACTATGTGATATCATCTCTATGAATGCATGTCATATGTTGTTGGGTAGACCGTGGAGGTTTGACAGATGTCTTGTACACGATGGTCGTACGAATACCTATTCCCTAACAAAGGATGGAGTGCGACATAAGCTAAAGTCATTGAACGAGACCAAAGAAAAGGTATGTGGTAATGCAAGAATAACATTTGTTGATGAAAGAAAATTCTTAGATGGTATGAGGGATGAGCATGTGTGTTTTGCTTTAATTGCAAAAGCTAGTAAAGAAGAAGTAGAGGATGTACCTGTAGAGGTTGCAGATTTGTTGAATGAGTTTTAAGATATTGTATCTGATAATGTACCTAATGGATTACCACTTGTAAGGAAGATCAGTCATCAGATGGATTTGATTCCAGGAGCCAATTTTCCAAACAAGGTAGCACACAGAATGACACCAGTAGAAAGTGAAGAGTCAAACAGACAAGTACATGAGTTGTTACATAAGGGATTGATTCGGGAGAGCCTAAGTCCATGTGTTGTACCAGCAGTATTAGCACCAAAGAAGAATGGAGAATAGAGGATGTGTACAGATTCCAGAGTAATAAATAAGATTACAATCAAGTATAGGTTTCCATTGCCACGAATGGATGATATTATGGACTGTTTGAGTGGAGCTCTGTATTTCTCAAAGATAGATCTGAAGAGTGGATATCACCATATTCGGATTAGAGAAGGAGATGAATGGAAGACTGCCTTCAAGACAAAGGAAGGACTGTATGAGTGGTTAGTCATGCCTTTTGGGCTAACCAATGCACCGAGCACTTTCATGTGGCTCATGAACGAGTTTCTAAAAAAATTTCTGTGAAAGTTTGTCATTGTTTACTTAGATGATATTTTGATCTTTAGCAAGACATTAGAAGAGCATATGATGCATATTCGTATGGTGTTTGAGAAGCTAAGAGATGAGAAATTGTTGATTAATTTGAAGAAGTACAGTTTTGTGAATAAAGAGTTAGTGTATTTGAGGTTTGTAGTTTCAGCAGAAGGTCTACAAATGGACCCAGAGAAGGTACAAGCTATCTTTGAATGGCCTACTCCAAGGAGTGCTACCGAGGTATGATCTTTTCATGGTTTGGCTAGTTTCTACAGAAAGTTTATCAGAAATTTTAGCAGTATTTGTGGACCCTTGACTGAAACAATGAGAGGGGATAGAAAAGAGTTTAAGTGGACTAATGGAGTAGAAAAGAGTTTTCAATTGTTGAAACAAAAAGTTACAAAACAACCCATTTTAGCACTTTTAGATTTTAATACGGTGTTTCAAGTAGACTGTGATGCTAGTGGTACTGCAATAGGAGGTGTTATGAGCCAAGAAGGTAAACCTATTGCTTATTTCAGTGAGAAGTTAAATGATGCCAAGAGAAAATATTATGTCTATGATTAGGAATTTTATGCTATAGTTCAAACATTAAAGAAGTGGAGACATTATCTGCTTCCTAAGGAGTTTATTTTGTATACTGATCATCAAGCTTTGCAATATTTGAATAGTCAAGGAAAGTTGAATCAAAGATATTTGAAATGGGTTGAGTTTTTGCAGAGTTATACATTTGTTTTGAAACACAGAAGTGGAAAGTCTAATAGGCTTGCAGATGCTCTTAACAGAAGGCAACTATTGCTAATAGAGATGAAGATTGAGGTGGTTGGGTTCAAAGAACTCAAGAACTTGTATCTAGAGGATCCTAATTTTGGTGAAGCTTGGAAAGCTTGTACAGAACCTGTTACTCTAGATAGGATGAAACGGTTGGATTTCATCATCCAGGATGATATGCTATTTAGAGGGAGTCAGTTGTGCATTCCACGAAGTTCTATGAGGGAGAATCTCATCGAGGAGAAGCATAGTGGAGGATTGGCTAGACATTTTGGTCATGATAAAACCCTTGCTTTGGTTAGTGAAAATTATTATTGGTCACAGTTGCAGCAAGATGTGAAGAAGTTTGTATAGAGTTGTAGAGTATGTCAGATGGTGAAGGGAGTGAAGCAGAATACAGGGTTATATCAGCCATTACCTATACCAGAAAAGCCTTGGGAGGATATTAGTATAGACTTTGTTCTTGGTTTACCGAGGACACAGCGGGGACATGATTCAATTTTTGTGGTGGTTGATAGATTTTTGAAGATGGCACATTTCATTCCGTGTAAGAAGACTAATGATGTTGTTCATATAGTAGAATTATTTTTCAAAGAAGTAGTGAGACTACATAGTTTGCCAAAGACCATAGTTTCAGATAGAGACACTAAGTTTGTTGGATATTTCTGGCGTACATTATGGAAGAAGTTGAAGAGAGATTTGAAGTTTAGTTCATCACATCATCCACAGACTGATGGACAAATAGAGGTGGTGAATAGAAGTTTGAGAAATTTGCTGAGATGTTTGGTTAGAGATAAGCCAACAGGATGGGATTTGATTTTACCATAGGCAGAATTTGCATACAATAATTCTATCAACTGGAGCACTGGTAAATCACCATTCAAGATTGTATATGGAAGTAGTCCAAGAAATGCATCTGAATTGAGAAAGATAGATAAGGGAGAAATAAGTAGTGTTGAAGCTGAGGATTTTGGAGAACACTTGAAGAACATCCATGAGAAGGTGAGGAAGCATATTACCAAGATGAATGTGTAGTATAAGGCTAAGCCAGATGAGAAAAGGATGCATAAAGAATTTTACGTTGGAGATGAAGTCATGGTTCATTTGTGGAATGAATGATTTCTGGTTGGTACATATAACAAGTTGAAAATGAAGAAGTTTGAGCCATGTAAGATACTGAAGAAGCATGATTCAGGAAATGCATATGAGGTAGAATTACCTACTTAGCTGAATAATTCACCAGTGTTTAACATTTAAGATTTGACAGAGTATCATGAAGGAGGTGTTGAAGATGAGGTTGCAGCAGCACAGTGGAGTATTTCAGCAACCAGTTCAGATATCAATGAGATTGAAGACATACTAGACAGTCGTGTTTGCAGAAGCACAAGGAACAGGACAAATGAAGAATATTTGGTCAAATAGAAAGGATGACCTATTGAAGATTCATCATGGCTAACAAAAGAGGAGGTTAACCATCTTGGTTTTCCTCTGCACACCTGAGTCGTGATAGGGTCACTTCTCAAATTACCCCAGGTGTCTGATGCAGGAGCATCCTAGGTGTAAGAGCAATCTTGTATCACCCAAAAATATTTTTTTTTTTGTATTCAATAAGGGCTATCTTGTACAGAGCTGCTATTTATGGAAACTTGCTATTTTTTAGTAAGTTGGTCTTACGATCTTGAAATGTTCTAATTTTACATGTGGAGGTTCATCTCAGTCATATTAGCCTACCAGCAAAGTTTCATGGCTAGATCAGGTCTAGTTTTGAAGATATTGAAGATTTTTGGTATTGGCAGGAGGGTACAGAAACTTTGAACTCAGTTTTGAAGGCTTTAGAGGCCTCGGATGAGGTTGAAAATTTGGGTGACAAGTTCAATGTGTTGATCAAGCTTGTAGAGCACTTCGTGACATTTCCAGAATGGGGTTATAATAGCCAATCGGGTCAATGGGGGATGACTTATGGTCTTCGAAAGTTGGGTCACCTGAAATGGTGAAAAATAATTTTTCTTCAAAATTTATGTTTGGGTTTCAAAACTCATTTTGAGCCGACTTTGATGTAATAAATTGTAAAATAAAATAATTTAAAGTTTGGTCGGCCCTAAGGGCTAAATTTCTAGAACCTTCTTGGGCGGTGGAAATTGCCTATATAAAGAAGGCCCGTACTGTTGTCTAGGGCAGTTCTGGGTAGTAGATCTAGGTATTGATTCGAGGCTTTGTCCTACAGAATATTGTAAGGGAATGCCCATGTGGCTTTGCATATTGTAATTCTAAAAGTTTCTAATTCCACATTTGTGGAGATAATAAGAAGCCAATTTTCTGTTCTTGCATATTATTGTTGTTGTTTCTCTATTTTAGTTAAGTGTTTGTGGTATTAAGGTTAGCACCCTTCATCAAGTGGTATCAAAGCGGGAGTTCTTGAGTGTGTAAATAGATCCCCGACTATGAGGCAGTTTGCACCAGGACCATGGTTAGGGTTTTAGTGTGCATCGTGAAAATGCCTCCACGAAGAGAACGTGGCGGAAGAGCTGGTGCTGTGACACCTGAGGATAGAGAGCTGCAGAGACAAGTGTGAGCATTGCAAGAAGAGATTCACAAAGAAATGAATCTTAATGTCAGAGACCAAAGTGAGGATAAAGCTGAAGAAGAATATCAAGAAGGAGAAGCTAAAATTGTGAACCAAGAGGAAGAAAGACTTTTTCGGGCAATTTCCAAGATTGGAAAAAGACCTAAGATTGAGGTTCCTACATTTTCTGAAAATCTTAACCCAGAGAAATTGATCGACTGGATCAATGAATGTGAGGAATATTTTAAGTATGAAGATGTTGAGGATCTTGATAGGGTCAAATTTGTGAAGGCGAGACTGAAAGGTCATGCGAAGATCTGGTGGCAAGAGATTCAATTGGAGTGAAATAGAAGAGGGAAAGATAAAATCACAAGATGGGATCTGATGGTGGATAAATTGAAGTGAAAGTTCATTCCTGTTGATTATGAGCTTGACCTACTAAAGAAAATGTAAAGTCTGAAGCAAGCAGGAAGATCTGTTCAGGAGTAGATAGAGGAGTTCTATCGACTCCTCATCAGAACGGGCCATGTAGAAGCTAGTAAGGAGAAAGTTGCCCGATACCTTAATGGGTTAAGGCCAAGCATTTAGGAGGAGTTGAATCTAGTTCGAATGAACAGTATTGAGGAGGCATACCAGTTTGCCCTAAAAGTAGAGGAAAAGTTGAACAAGAAGTTTGAGAGTAGACAAAATGGAAGAGGTCATGGTGGGAGATCTGGTGGATGGTCATATGGTGGCCGAAATGAAGATCCAAAAAAGAAGGATGAGGCAAGTAGCAGTCAAAATCAGAGAGGAAACAATTCCAATCATTTCCAAGATCAGAGTAATAGAGATCAGAGAGGAAGAGGAAGAGGACAAGGTTCAAGAAGAGGAGGCTTCCGTGGAACATGTTTTCACTATGGAGAAGAAGGTCATAGGGTATTTGAATGTCCTCAGTGCCAAGGTAGAACAAATAAGAAAAATGAAGGCCAGGCCAGAGTTGCACATGTACATGAAGATGCTAAATCATCAAATTCTGAAGATGCTGAAAGAGGAGAAACACTAATTAGCAGAAGAGTCTTGCTGAGTGGTGACAACGAACCTGAACAAAGGAGGAGCCTATTTCGCACCACGTGCAAGTTTGAGGGTAAATGTTGTGATGTGATTCTTGATAGTGGAAGCACTGACAATTTGGTGTCAAAAGAGATGGTGACAAAGTTGAAGCTCAAGATATAGAAACACCCACATCCATATCGGATTGCTTGGGTGCAGGATGACCACAAGGTCATGGTCAGTGAATAGTGCCTAGTAAAGTTCAAGATCGGCAGGTACCAAGATGAGGTACTATGTGATATCATCTCTATGAATGCATGTCATATGTTGTTGGGTAGACCGTGGTAGTTTGAAAGATGTGGTGTACACGATGGTCATGCGAATACCTATTCCCTGACAAAGGATGGAGTGCGACATAAGCTAAAGCTATTGAAGGAGACTCAAGCAAAGGTATGTGATAATGCAAGAATAACATTTGTTGATGGAAGAAAATTCCTAGATGGTATGAGGGATGAGCATGTGTGTTTTGTTTTAATTCCAAAAGCTAGTAAAGAAGAAGTAGAGGATGTACCTGTAGAGGTTACAGATTTGTTGAATGAGTTTTAGGATATTGTATCTGATAATGTACCTGATGGATTACCACCCGTAAAGAAGATCAGTCATCAGATGGATTTGATTCTAGGAGCAAGTTTGCCAAACAGGCAGCACACAGAATGACATCAGCTGAAAGTGAAGAGTTGAACAGACAAGTACATGAGTTGTTACAAAAAAGATTGATTGGAGAGAGCCTGATTCCATGTGTTGTACCAGTAGTATCAGCACCAAAGAAGAATGGAGAATGGAGGATGTGTATAGATTCCAGAGCAATAAACAAGATTACAATCAAGTATAGGTTTCCATTGCCATGAATGGATGATATTATGGACTGTTTGAGTGGAGCTCTGTATTTCTCAAAGATAGATCTGAAGAGTGCAGATCACCAGATTCAGATTAGAGAAGGAGATGAATGGAAGACTACCTTCAAGACAAAGGAAGGACTGTATGAGTGGTTAGTCATGCCTTTTGGGCTAACCAATGCACCGAGCACTTTCATGCGGCTCATGAATGAGGTTCTGAAATAATTTCTAGGAAAGTTTGTCATTGTTTACTTAGATGATATTTTGATCTTTAGAAAAACATTAGAGGAGCATATGATGCATATTCATATGGTGTTTGAGAAGCTAAGAGATGAGAAATTATTGATTATTTTGAAGAAGTGTAGTTTTGTGAAGAAAGAGTTAGTGTATTTGGGATTTGTAGTTTCAGCAGAAGGTTTAAAAATGGACCCAGAGAAGGTATAGGCTATCCTTGAATGGCCTACTCCAAGGAGTGCTACCGAGGCAAGATATTTTCATGGTTTGGCTAGTTTCTATAGAAAGCTTATCAAAAAATTTAGCAGTATTTGTGGACCCTTGACTGAAACAATGAGAGGGGATAGAAAAGAGTTTAAGTGGACTAATGGGGTAGAAAAAAGTTTTCACTTGTTGAAATAAAAAGTTACAGAACAACCTATTTTAGCACTTCCAAATTTTAATAAGGTGTTTTAAGTAGACTGTGATGCTAGTGGTACTACAATAGGAGCTATTATGAAACAAGAAGGTAAACCTATTGCTTATTTCAGTGAGAAGTTAAATGATGCCAAGAGAAAATATTGTCTCTGATCAAGAATTTTATGCTATAGTTCAGGCATTAAAGAAGTGGAGGCATTATCTGCTTCCTAAGGAGTTTTTTTTGTATACTGATCATCAAGCTTTGCAATATTTGAATAGTCAAGGAAAGTTGAATCAAAGGCATTTGAAACGGGTTGAGTTTTTGCAGAGTTATACATTTGTTTTGAAACACAAAAGTGGAAAGTCTAACAAAGTTGCAGATGCTCTTAGCAGAAGGCAACTATTGCTGATAGAGATGCAGATTGAGGTGGTTGGGTTCAAGGAACTCAAGAATTTGTATCCAGAGGATCCTGATTTTGGTGAAGCTTGGAAAGCTTGTATAGAACCTGTTACTCTAGACAGGACGAAATGGTTGGATTTCATCATCCAAGATGATATGCTATTTAGAGGGAGTCAGTTGTGCATTTCACAAAGTTCTATGAGGGAGAATCTCATCAAGGAGAAGCATAGTAGAGGATTGGCTGGACATTTTGGTCGTGATAAAACCCTTGCTTTGGTTAGTGAAAATTATTATTGGCCACAGTTGCAGCAAGATGTGAAGAAGTTTGTACAGAGTTGCAGAGTATGTCTGATGGCGAAGGGAGTGAAGTAGAATACAGGGTTATATCAACCATTACCTATACCAGAGAAGCCTTGGGTGGATATTAGTATGGACTTTGTTCTTGGTTTACCGAGGACACAGCGAGGACATGATTCAATTTTTGTGGTGGTTGATAGATTTTTGAAGATGGCACATTTCATTCCCTACAAGAAGACTAATGATGATGTTCATATAGAAAAATTGTTTTTCAAAGAAGTAGTGAGACTACATGGTTTGCCAAAGACTATATTTTCAAATAGAGACACTAAGTTTGTTGGATATTTCTGGCGTACATTGTGGAAGAAGTTGAAGATAGATTTGAAGTTCAGTTCATCACATCATCCACAGACTGATGGACAGACAGAGTTGGTGAATAGAAGTTTGGAAAATTTGCTGAGATGTTTGGTTGGAGACAAGCCAACAAGATGGGATTTGATTTTACCACAGGCATAATTTGCATACAATAATTCTGTCAACCGGAGCACTGGTAAATCACCATTCAAGATTGTATATGGAAGTAGTCCAAAAAATGCATCTGAATTGAGAAAGATAGATAAGGGAGAAATAAGTAGTGCTGAAGCTGAGGATTTTGCAGAACACTTGAAGAACATCCATGAGGAGGTGAGGAAGTATATTACCAAGATGAATGCACAGTATAAGGCTAAGGCAGATGAGAAAAGGAGGCATAAGGAATTTTAGGTTGGAGATGAAGTCATGGTTCATTTGCAGAAGGAGTGATTTCCAGTTGGTACATATAACAAGTTGAAAATGAAGAAGTTTGGGCCATGTAAGATACTGAAGAAGCATGATTTAGGAAATGCATATGAGGTAGAATTGCCTACTAAGCTAAATATTTCACCAGTGTTTAACATTTAAGATTTGATAGAGTATCATGAAGGAGGTGTTGAAGATGAGGTTGCAGCAGCATAGTGGAGTATTCCAGCAACTAGTTCAGATATCAAGGAGATTGAAGACATACTGGACAGTCGTGTTGGCAAAAGCACAAGGAACAGGACATATGAAGAGTATTTGATCAAATGGAAAGGATGACCTGTTGAAGATTCATCATGGCTGACAAAGGAGGAGGTTAACCATCTTGATTTTCCTCTGCACACCTGAGTCGTGACAGGGTCACTTCTCAAATTACTATGGGTGTCTGATGCAGGAGCATCCTGGGTGTAAGAGCAATCTTGCATCACCCAAAAATATTTTTGTTTTTGTATTCAATAAGGCCTATCTTGTACAGAGCCGCTATTTATGGAAACTTGCTATTTTTTAGTAAGTTGGTCTTACAATCTTAGAATGTTCTAATTTTACATGTGGAGGTTCAGCTCAGTCATATCAACTTGCCAGCAAAGTTTCATGGCTAGATTAGGTCTAGTTTTGAAGATATTGAAGATTTTCGGTATTTGCAGGAGGGTACAGAAACTTTGAACTCAGTTTTGAAGGCTTTAGAGGCCCTGGATGAGGTTGAAAATTTGGGTGATAAGTGCTTAGCACTGGTCAGCCTATAGAGCGCTTCGTGGCATTTCTAGAATGGGGTTATAATAGTCAATCGGGTCAATGGGTGATGACTTATGGTCTTCGGAAGTTGGGTCACCTGAAATGGTGGAAACTAATTTTTCTTCAAAATTTTTGTTTGGGTTTCAAAACTCATTTTGAGCCGACTTTGATGTAATAAATTGTAAAATAAAATAATTCTAAGTTTGGTCGGCCCTAAGAGCTAAATTTCTAGAACCTTCTTGGGCGGTGGAAATTGCCTCTATAAAAAAGGCATGTAGTGTTGTCTAGGGCAGTTCTGGGTAGTAGATCTGGGTATTGAGTCGAGGCTTTGTCCTACAGAATATTGTAAGGGAATGTCCATGTGGCTTTGCATATTGTAATTCTGAAAGTTTGTAATTCCACATTTGTGACGATAATAAGAAGCCAATTTTCTGTTCTTGCATATTATTGTTGTTGTTTCTATATTTCTATTAAGTGTTTGTGGTATTAAGGGGAGCACCCTTCATCAAATCCAATCGGCTTCCTCTGCTAAGGCACAGAGAACTTCATTAATGTCTACTTTGGGAGGAAGATTATAATTTCCATATTTCCACAAGCCCTGAAATATTTTTGTCATTATTGCTCTCCGCATCTACTCTCTCAATTTAGTCCTCTCCCTCTTCGTTGCACTCAACTTAGCCATCCTTACCTACTCTTTAACAAAGGTTCTCCAAAATTTGTATACAAAGGCATCCTATAAGAAAAAATGAAAATTTTCCCAGAGAATATGCACAATTCATATACAAAAGCATCATACAAGAAAAATGACAAAAAATTAATAGCTAAAAGGTAAAATTTATCATTAACACCGGTAGTACCAAGGTCATACCCACTGTCAAATCCTGACCTATGACGTGCAAAATGAGCAAAGAAAGTGAAATGAAAGGGAAGTATGGGTCCAATAGTGAAGGTGCATCAAATTAGATCAATATCATAATGAATGCAAAAAATACTGTTACAAACAAAAATATTTGCATATTAATTCATTACACCTTTCCCGAGCTTCTGTACCTTGCTATGATTAGACATTTTTGTTAGCAGAACTAAATTTTTAGGTTCACTTTTACAGATCATCTTTTTTATCCAAAGGACGCAGATTGGCTATTGTATCTTCCTCAGATATTGTGATGATTATACCATCCTTACCTCATCAAGTCAGATAAACAACAATCATGATATTTGTTTTGTACAATTTTTGTTCGAAGATGATACATGCATAATATCTGTTGGAAAAATGGTTAGCGCTCCCCTCAAGATTCATGACATGGTTTAGCAGCCTCATGTGTCTTCTATAAGTCTAGTGGTTGTATTGGGCATTAAAAGGTTGATCTTTTGGTGCAATGACAACCACTACTTGTAACAAGTGGTATCAAAGCTTGGTCATAGGTTTGAATCCCCTCAGGTAACATTGAGGGGGAGATTGTTGGAAAAATTGTTAGCACTCCCCTCAGGATTCGTGACATGGTTTAACAGCCTCCTATGTCTTCTATAAGTCTAGTGGTTGTATCGGGCATTAAAAGGTCAATATTTTGGTGCAATGACAACTACTACTTGTAACAATATCAATTTTTTATATAGCGGTAGACGTCTCTGGGTCACATCTACTGAATTTTATTCAGAAGGATTTCTAAAAAATATCCATGGCAGGCTTTGGTTTTTGGTGAAGGATTTTCTAAACACCTCCATTGCAGGCATGCAAAGAAATTTTTTTTAGGTTTCCAATAGATTCAACATACCTATGATCAAAGTTTAGAATCTGATTTTGTTTAGGTTGTTCAACCAAAAGTTTGATTCTATTTCTTTGCTATGTTTTGCTAAAATGCACAGGCTAGTGGCCTTGGGATCAATTTGGTATGTCTTTCTTGATGCGGTACAAGATTCTGAATATTAATTTGAACTCATTTGATGTGGTTGTATATGATATGTAGGCTATACTTTACAAAGTGTTTTATGATTATCTAATTTCAACTTATTATATGATGCAACCGAGTGTCGACACAGTCATTATATATGGTATGTTTTGCTTTTTTTTTTTGAGAACTAATGCTTCTAGTGAATCCAAATTTAGTTGTTATAAAGATGAAATGTTAGTGAATGACTTCTTGCTAATACTACTCTTCCACCAGATCCAGATTTCAACCCTTTTGTGGATCTATAGGCTCAATTGCAAGCCAACAGGATTGGCCAAGAGAAAACTATGATTGTATATCAACTGATTACAAAATGTTCAGTTGAGGAGAAAATATTGCAACGATCAAGAAGAAAATTGGCTATGGAAAATCTAGTTATGAATTCTATTAAGAATTAAACTATTAAGGAATTGCATGATATATTACTCAATAGTGCAAGGAATATTCTTGATGAACATGGGATTGCAGCTACATCTATTCAATATACAAAGGAAGATATCTAAAATATTCTTAATAGAGAGATTAATGTGAGAGAAAAGGACATTTCAGAAGAAAATGGTTATCTTGGTGCCATCCAAAGTATGCCAATTACTCAGGATGAAGAGACAAAGCCCACAGTTAATGGGAAAGAGTGGGAAGAGCTTCTTGGACCCATGATAGAAGTTATAGATAAGGAGGAAGAGCTAGGAAGGGAAAAGTGGCAAAGGAAAGAAGTAAGATATGCATGTGAGCCTATGTCAGATGATGATGATGATTACTCACCATCTTCTAGTAGCTCAAGTAGTAACATAAGCTCTTCAGTGCATATGTACACTGACACAAAAAATTCAGATAGAGTGGAATTATCCACAGAGCAATGTGAAATGAAGCCTCAAATTGGTTCATTAGCAGGAAAAGAATTTGGTCATGCACTTCATTCTAGCACCACAAATATTTCTATTAGAATTTCCTATTCATCAATGGCCTTGCATTTATGGGAGTTGGGAAACCAGGTTACTCATGTTGGGCATTATCCCTCAAATGCAAGTTCATTGCCACCTTTGGCAAGGCAATCTCACTCCTCATTTTACAACAAAGGGAAGCCATCTATGGTCCAAGTTTTTAATTCAACTGACAAGTGGAGAGCTTCTCAAGGTACTGATCTCTTTCATAGAGAAGTTCTTGATTCATCTCAAGGTCCTCATTTAGGTGACCAACTCCTTGGAAGTCCACAAATAGACCCATTGAATTCCCAAATTGGTAAAAGGGTAGATGCAATATTGGAAAGTGTATCCCAATTGAAGAGAAATGGAAATTCTAGTGAGCATATAGTTATTGCAAATCCAATGGGTGTATCTCCTCCACTAACAAATATAACTTCTTCCAAAGACTTGAGTTTAAATTGAGACTGTCTGTTCCCAAACATGCCCCAGTCGAGCAGATGAACCAGATGTTGCTTGAGTAAAGAAGATAGTGGTTTATTAAAGCATCTGCATTATCTCACTTGCTATTAGTTACTACTTTTTGAGCGGCTTGAAAGCTACTTCTATGCAAGATTTCTGTAATATATAATTTCCTCATGCAAGTACATGCCAGTTTTTGTAAATGTTTTCTGTTGTAAAGGTTTAGTGAGCAATATCAAAGAAAAGGTTCTTTCATGTATTATTTAGACACATATAAATTTAAAGGAAACCATTTTTCTCCCATTACATGGCAGAAATGCCTAGATTCACTTTGTCGGTATCAATAGGCAGCAAGATGAGGGAATAAATATTTGTGAAGAGGAAGTAAAAATGTTACTGTCCGAAACCATATGGAGAGTACTATTCTTCTCCTGATTGTAATAAGAAACTCAAAATGCAAAAGACAACAAATAGCTGGGGCATTTATTTCCTATGACCTATGTCAATTTCAGTTCAATTCCTATTGATGATATTCTCAATGTGTAAAAATAAACTGATGTGCTATTTTAAAATGGTGTTGACTGAAATTTATTAACATATGTCAAATATCCATTTTTTCCAGAATTTGAAATAAAACTAGTGGTAATATAATTAAATTTGTGAATTTCACATCCAATCATTGGATGTTAATCAAAAGTACAACATAGTAATATTTTTGAACCAATAAACAATCTTAGTCTTACTTCAAACCTACTCCCGTGTATGTGGGTTCTTGGAGGTATCTACTGAACAATGTGCGGATCTGTAATGTCCCTATCCAGGACCTTAATACTCACTTTGCTTAAAACTCCTAATTAGAATTTGGATTTCTAATGCCTGCTATGATATTATTTAAGTTTGCCTTGCTCCTTACTGATTAATATTGTAATGAATTGGTTATCCTTGTTTTGATTCTCTCAATTGAATATATATATATATATATATATATATATATATATATATATATATATATATATATATATATATATATATATATATATATATATATATATATATATATATATATATATATATATATATATATATATATATATATATATATATATATATATATATATATATATTCTGTTATATGAATTACTTGTAAAAGAATGAGGAGCTCAATCAATGAGATTGTCCAAATATGATTATAATGACAAGGATTGAGTTTATTATAGATCCTAAAATTCTGTTCTCAAACGAGAATTTTTTCTCCTATCTGAGAATGAAAGGGCTGTCTGATATATAGATGAACTGATCTTCTCTTGATGATAGTAGATTCAAAAATGTAAATTGGTGTAGAGATAAGAAGTAATCGACTTCCAGTACTATGTCCCATTCTTAGGATATTCCCAAACCAATGGTTTGACCCAAGAGACTTACACTAGTTCTCTGCTACCAGCGATGCCAGAACTCAAAGTGTTCCTCAGTTCAAATGGCCAATGTTGTGTATCCTTCCAACCATCATTTGTAGCATCAATTCATCTGTTCCAATAGCTTTAAATGGCCAGGTAAATGCTAGTGGCAACCTCATTCACCACGCATAGTTGTTTGATCACCACCACCGACTCTAGGTCTAAGTGTCCCTCAAGGTCCCTTAAGCATGAAATCAGTGATCTTTGCAGGGTCATATCTCAGAGCTCGTGCAAGGTAGCATTGATCCATCAGGTGCTACAAGACCATGTTATCAAGGCCTGCAAAAGCTAGTCACAATTTTTAGAGATTGAAGTTCGTTTAAATTTGGAAACACATTCTTAGTCAATGTCAGAACTCATAGTGTTCCTCAATTCAAACGGCCAACATTGCGTATCCTTCCAACCATCAATCCTAGCAATGAACCATCTATTCCAATAGCTCTGAATGGCAGGGTAAATGGTAGTGGCAACCTCATTTGCCATGCATAGCCATCTGATCTCCACTGATGACTCCAAGCCAAATTGTCCCTCAAGGTCCCTTAAGCATGAAATCAGCGATCTTTGTGGGTTCATATCTTGGAGCTCATGTAAGGTAGTATCAATCTGTCAGTTGATACGGGACCATGTTGTTGGGGCCTACAAAAATATGTCACGGTTTTTAGAGATTCAAGTTCATTTAAATTTAGCAACACATTCTCGGTCGATCTCAGAACTCAAAGTGTTCCTCAGTTCAAATGGCCAACATTGCATATCCTTCCAACTGTTGGTCATAGCATCGATCTGTCTATTCCAATAGCTCTGAATGGCCAGGTAAATGCTAGTGGAAACCTTGTTCACCATGCACAGTCATTTGATCCCCACCAATGACTGCAGGCCAAAGTATCCCTTAAGGTCACTTAAGCATGAAATTAGAAATCTTTGTGGGGTCATATCTTAGAGCTCGTGCGAGGTAGCATCAATCTGTCAGTTGCTATAGGATCATGTTTCTAGGGCCTATAATAACTTGTCTCAGTTTTCAAAGATTCAATTTTGTTTAAAATTGGCAACACATTCTCGGTCGATGTCGGAACTCAAAGTGTTCCTTAGTTCAAATGGCCAACATTGCATATCATTCCAACCATCAGTCCTAGCATTGATCTGTATGTTCCAACATCTCCAAATGGCCAGGTAAATGCTAGTGGCAACCTCATTCACCACACACAGTCATTCGATCCCCACTGATGACTCCAGGTCAAAGTGTCCCTCAAGGTCCCTTAAGCATGCAATCAACAATATTTGTAGGGTCATATCTTGGAGCTTATAAGAGGGAGCATCAATTTTTCAATTGCTATAGGACCGTGTTGCTGGGGCCTACAATAATCTATCTTGATTTTCAGAGATTCAAGTTCATTTAAAATTGGCAACACATTCTCGGTCGATGTCAGAACTCAAAGTGTTCCTCAGTTCAAATGGCCAATGTTGTATATCCTTCCAACCATCAGTCGTAGCATCGATCCATCTATTCCAATAGCTCTGAATGGCTAGGTAAACACTAGTGGCAACCTCATTCGCCATGCATAGTCATTCGATCCCCGTCGTCGACTCTAGGCTGAAGTGTCCCTCAAGGTCCCTTAAACATGAAATCAGTGATCTTTGTGGGGTCATATCTCAGAGCTCCTGCAAGGTAGCATCGATCCGTCAGGTGCTACAAGACCATATTATCGGGGCCTAAAAATTTTTTTCTCAATTTTTAGATATTCAAGTTCATTTAAATTTGGCAACAATTCTTGTTCAATGTCAAAACTCACAGTGTTTCTCAGTTCAAATGGCCAACATTGCATATCCTTCCAACCGTCTATCATAGCAATGAACCGTCTATTCCAATAGCTCCAAATAGTAGGGTAAACGCTAGTGACAACCTCATTTGCCACACATAGCCATTTGATCCCTGTTGATGACTTTGGGCTGAAGTGTCCCTCAAGGTCGCTTAAGCATGAAATCAACAATCTTTGTGGGGTCATATCTCAGATCTCGTACAAGGTAGCATCAATCCGTTAGTTTCTACGGGACTATGTTGCTAGGTCCTACAAAAGTCTATATCATTTTTAGAGATTCAAGTTCATTTAAATTTGGTAACACATTCTTGGTCGATGTTAGAACTCAAAGTTTTCCTCAATTCAAATGGCCAATATTGTGTATCCTTCCAACCATTGGTCATAGCATCGATCCATCTATTCCAATAGCTCCAAATGGCCAGGTAAATGCTAGTGGCAACCTCATTCACCATGCATAGTTGTTGGATCCCCACCGATGACTCCAGGCTGAAGTGTCCCTATAGGTCCCTTAAGCATGAAATTAGTAATCTTTGTGGGGTCATATCTTGGAGCTCATGAGAGGTAGCATTGATCCTTTAGTTACTACGGGACCATGTTGCTAGGGTCTACAATAACCTGTCTCAGTTTTTAGAGATTCAAGCTCGTTTAAAATTGGCAACACATTCTCGGTCAATGTCAGAACTCAAAGTGTTCCTCAATTCAAACAACCAACATTGTGTATCCTTCCAACCATCGATCATAGCATTGAATCATCTTTTCCATAGCTCTGAATGGCTGAGTAAATGCTAGTCACAACCTCATTTGCCATACATAATCATTGGATCCCCGTCAATGACTCCGAGCTGAAGTGTCCCTCAAGGACCCTTAAGCATGAAATAAGTGATCTTTGTGGGGTCATAGCTTGGAAATCATGTGAGGTATCATCGATCTGTTAGTTACTATGGAAGCATGTTGCCAGGGCCTACAATAACCTGTCTCAATTTTTAGAGATTCAAATTCATTTAAAATTGGCAAAACATTCTCGGTCAATGTCAGAACTCAAAGTGTTCTTCAGTTAAAATGCTCAACATTTCATATCCTTCCAACCGTCAGTCATAGCATCAAACTATCTATTCCAAGAGCACTAAATGGCCAGGTAAACACTAGTGGCAATCTCCTTCGCCATGCACATTCATTCAATCCCCGTTGATGACTCCGGGCCAAAGTGTTCCTGGGTCATATGTTGGAGCTCATGTAAGGTAACATCGATCTATCAGTTGCTACAGGACCTTGTTGTCAGGGCCTACAATAACCTATCTCAATTTTCAAAGATTCAAGTTTGTTTAAAATCGGCAACACATTCTCGGTCAATGTCAGAACTCAAAGTGTTCCTCAGTTCAAATGGCCAATGTTGTGTATCCTTCCAACCCTCAATCATAGCATCAACCATTTTTTCCAATAGCTCTGAATGGCTAGGTAAATTCTAATGGAAACCTCATTCACCATGCATAGTCATTCGATCCCCGCCGATGACTCCAAGCTGAAGTGTCCCTCAAGGTCCCTTAAGCATGAAATCAGGGATCTTTGCGGGGTCATATCTCGGAGCTCATGCAAGGTAGCATCAATCTGTCAGGTGCAACAAGACCGTTGTTGGGGCCTACAAAATCTTGTTTTAGTTTATAGAGATTTAAGTTTGTTTATATTTGGCAACACATTCTCGGTTGATGTCAGAACTCACAGTATTCCTCATTTCAAATGGCCAATGTTGTGTATCTTTCCAACCGTTAGTTGTATCATGGAACCATATGTTCCAACAGCTCTGAATGGTTAGGTAAACACTAGTGGTAACCTCATTCACCACACACATTTTTTTGATCCCTGCCAATGACTCTGTGTCGAAGTGTCCCTCAAGGTCGCTTAAGCATGAAATTAGTGATCTTTGTGGGGTCATATCTCAGAGCTCGTGCGAGGTAGCATCGATCTTTTAGGTGCTATGGGACCATGTTTTTGAGGCCTACAATAGCCTATATTATTTTTTAGATAGTCAACTTCATTTATATTTGGAAACACATTCTCAGTCAATGTCAAAACTCATAGTGTTCCTCAGTTCAAACGGCCAACATTGTGTATCTTTCCAATCGTCGGTCATAGCATGGAACCATCTATTCCAACAGCTCTGAATGGTAGGGTAAACACTAGGGGAAACCTCATTCGACACACACAGTCATTTGAACCCCATTGACAACTCTGGGCTGAAGTGTCACTCAAGGTCCCTTAAGCATGAAATCAGTGATCTTTGCAGGTTCATATCTCAGAGCTCATGCAAGGTAGCATAGATCCATCAAGTGCTACAGGACCATGTTGCCGAGGCCTACAATAGCATGTCTTAGTTTTTAGAGATTCAAGTTCATTTATATTTGGAAACACACTCTCGATTGATGTCAAAACTCACAGTGTTCCTCAGTTCAAATGGCCAACATTGCGTATCTTTCCAACCGTCAGTCATAGCATGGAACTGTCTATTCCAAAAGCTCTGAATGGTCAGGTAAACACTAGGGGAAACCTCGTTCGGAACACATAGTCATCTGAACCCCGTTGATGACTCCGGGCTGAAGTGTCACTCAAGGTCCCTTAAGCATGAAATTAGTGATCTTTGCGGGGTCATATCTTAGAGCTCATGTGAGGTAGCATCAATCCATCAAGTGCTATGAGACCATGTTGCCGAGGCGTACAATAGCCTGTCTTGGTTTTCAGAGATTCAAGTTTGTTTATATTTGGCAACACATTATCGTTTGATGTCAGAACTTATAGTGTTCCTCAGTTCAAATGGCCAACATTGTGTATCTTTCTGTAGACACCTAAAAATCCTTTAGAAAATAAAGTATTTTTATTTTTTGACAAACCCCTGATGACATCATCATTTGTTAATTAATTATTTATTTAATTAATTAATTTATTTTTATGTCATTAAATCCCTTTATCTTAATTAAAAATATTTAATTAAGGAATCCCTCCCAAAAATGTTTAAATCTTATTTAAACATTATCTCCTTATTTATTAATTATTTAATTAATAAATTGACCTAAAATCTAAAAAATAAATTATTTATTTATTTTTTCCCAAAACCTTGCCAATTTCCTAAAGACCACTAACCTCTTCTAGAATCTTCTAATCCTTCTTTAATTTTGATTAAAGGCTAATCCCATCATTTCCTAACCCTAATCCCAACTCAAAAATATTTAATTAAGATTAAATATTAATCCTCAATTTCTAATTTACCCTAGGAAAACTCTAGACTCTTCTAGAACTTTCCTAATCCTAATCTTAATCACCCCCCTAATCTTGTCACATTCCCTAACCAAGGTTAGCCAACTCCTAAGCTTAACCCAAAGTCAAAAAACTTCTAGAAACTTCTCTTACATGCATTAAATACATTTAAAGCCTCCTTATCCTTCTTACATGCATTTATGATGCATTTAAGAAGCCCCTAACCCCTTTCTTACACCCTTTGACCTTAGGCACATTTCCCAAATTATGCACATCCCTCCCATCTTTCAAACCAATGCCCTTGTGACACTTGTCACAAGGAGGTGGCCCTGAACTAGCACAATCCATGTGCTCCCCTTTGAATGAATCTTGGCCTCTCTTAAGGATTTTGATCCTGGCCACTCATTCCTCCTTCCCAAAGCCTATAAATACTCTCATTTCTAAGAGCAAATCTATCCACTTTTATTTTCATGTAATACTAATCTTATAATGCCATTTTCATGTTAGATCATAGCTTAAAATCAACTAACTATTAGATTTCATTATTTTCTTCAAGCTTTTTAGCACATCATAGCTTAGCAATAATGGATTAACATAGTTTCTTTCATTATTTTTGCATAGCATATAGCATCAAATCTCCATTAAAGCATTATTTTGAGGTCTTGAAGCCTTAGGGGCAATTTTGGGTGTTCTACCCAATATTGTACCACTTTTTGGGGTTTTCATGAGTCTCAAATCATCTTAGAATGCATTAGAGTATGCTTCAAGTGCTTAGAGAGCACACCCACATCCCCTTAAGCAAGAGCAAATCAAACAGTGCATGGGCACATCTGTTTTAGCTCAATCTGAGGTGGCTTAGTTTAGAGTTTTCTTTGTTTTGGATTGATTTCATGCTAGGTTAAAATCTAATGTTTGTTTCGCTTGAGTCTTTTCAAAACAAGTATCCTCAAAAGCCTTGTCCACATTCTGGCATGCCCGGTGGGACTCAAACCCACAAATCAGCTTGATTAGATCATACTTTGTACTCTCATATTTGCTATTTTTTGTGAATAATCTACAGGAAACAGGTGAAATGCCACCTACACACAGTTTAGTCACACCTACAAATAGTTTGATGACACCTACAAGCCCTGTATCGACACCTATTTTTTGAAGATTTCTATCTTCGATAACTTCTATTCCATCTTAATTCTTTTTTGTCGCCTGTAACAGAAGTAATCATGCCTGTAAGATAAACATTCACGCCTCTATGTATAAAAGTCTCACCTATCATTTCATTATCACCTATCAGCATTTCATTATCACCCGTAATCATTTCATTATCGCCTATCAGCATTTCATTATCGCCTGTAATCATTTCGTTATCACCTATCAACATTTCATTACTGCCTACACAAGTTACTGTCACCTATACACAAGCTCCTGTCGCCTATGCACTTTTCTCTGTTGCCTATGCACTTTTTTCTATCGCCTGTGCACAAGGTCCTATCACCTATGAACTTTTTCCTGTCACCTATGCACAAGTTCCCGTCGCCTGTGAACTTTTTCCTGTCGCCTTGTGCACAAGTTCCTGTCGCTTGTGAACTTTTTCCTATCTCCTGTGCACAAGTTCCTGTCACCTGTGAACTTCCTGTCACCTTTTCTCTTAGATTTGATATTGGATTCATTTTTCTTAAGAAAAAGTTTTTAAAAAAATCTTGAATGAAATTAAGGAAAAATGAACTTAAGTCCTAAGAGTCATTATCATTTTAAAAATCAAACACAATCTTGAATTATCTAAATTGGAAAGAACAAGCATCCCTATTCCTTCTTCTTTGAATTTCAGTTCAAACAAACTCAATCTTGAATGATCTAAGGATAAAACAAATCTCTTTTCAAAGTTCTAAATCGACACACCAATCTCAATCTTGAATGCTCAAAGAAAGAACTTGCAACTGCTCAAATCATTTACTTTTTGGAGTAAGAACAAATCAAACCTTAAACAATTGTGTCTACAATTTCAAAGTTCAAACACACTTAATCAATTTGGAAGAAAGAACAACTTGCTTGACGTGCATCTAGGAGCTTTCATTTTCTTGCAAAATCCTGTTAGAGTAAGTGACGTAAAATATTTGAACTCAGACAAGTTCACTTGTTCTACTTCTAGCGAGGCCTATCTAGGGGAGAAAAGTGCTTCCTCCTCGAAGAATGACCTCAAACCAGTATCCCCCCCAGTCGGTATATAAATAAAGTGAAGGCAAAAAGTACTCACTTATATCTCCTAATCCATGGGTGTTCATGCCAAATACAGTGACTGGGGATGGTAAATATTCATCCCCCAGCGTTGTTGGCTAGGCTCTTAAGTGAGTCATGGGTGGTCAGCTTAACCGGGTATGGTGATGCAGGAGCATCCCAGGGTAGTTGGCTATCCTGCATGTTTGGGAGATTTGATGGAGTCATGTGGACTTATTTTCATATGTGAGGGTTTTGGTAGAGTTTGATAAACCCACTTGGGTCTTGGGTAATTGGTTTTGATGTATTTAATGGAACTTGGCATGGTCTTGGTTGCTCAACATGGCCTAGGGGAGCTCGGCCTTGCTTAGGAATTTGGTGCCTATTTTAGGCCATATAAGTAATTTTCCACAAAGAGTTAGAGGCTGAAAATTTCAGGGATTGAAGAGGGCCTATATTTCTACCTAGGGTTCGAAGCATGAGTTCTAATTCATCCAGAGCTAGGAGATATCATGATTTTACTAAGACATCAATTTTGAGAATTTAATTGTTGTTGTTGGCCGACTTGTGGCATTTAATTTCGGTATTTGTATTTAATTTATGTTCAGGGCCAACTTTTGGCTAAGATTTGTATAAGTAGAGGTTGTGGGGGAAGTCTTTAGGCATCATTCATCCACTTGGGATAAGAGGAGGTGGATGTGGAGTGAGTTTTGAGGAGAGTTAGTAGCTGCGGCTTAGGAAACAAGGAGATTGCTTGGTGGGGTTGCGAGCACAAGTTTAGATCTTCCTTGGGAGTTCCTACTAGTGTGTGGATCTGGGCTAGCTAGGGTTTTTGGTTTGGCTCTTGCGAGATCTTGTGGAGTTTCTATTGTAATTGCATTGTATTTGGCCGTAACCCAGAAGGCCTTACAGCCGGGCATGTTGGATGAAAATATGATGATTCTATTATGAGTATTGGCATTGTGTGGATCTATATCTCTATATTGTTATTATATTCTTGTGTGTGGTTATTTGCTGGGGGCTAGGACATCTCCATCAGGGATTCTCCTACCTTGCACTGCGTCATATGGAGACTCCACAAAACTATTAAAAATTTGATAAAATAAAGGCTACCCTATCTACATCCGAAAGTATCAAAATCCTTGTGCAAGGACCAATTCCAAGGGGTTTACCAAGTCGCCTCAAGATTACTCACCATTTTTATTCCCTTCTAGGGGGTACCAAGTTGTGGGCAAGCGATTTTGATACTCACCTTCCTTAGGTAGATCTGCTTGAAGTGCTTGACAGTCAAATACTTTGTGAAAATATTGTTGAAACATACACTTTTCAAAGCTTTTTCAGAATCAGAGTCAGTTATCTTGTTTGTATCCCACAAGGTTGCTTTATCCCTTGTGGAGATTGCTTTTTCAAAAATCTTTGTTGAAATATATCCTTTGCCATTGGAAAAACATCAAACTGATCTACAACTTGGTTCACGATACTCAAAACAACCATGTCAATCCAAATCCTCCCAAAATCCAAAAAATGTCCAAAGCTTTCAGAATCTCAAATCATGGTCTTCCTATCATATTCAATCCAGTCTTGTCATCCTTTCCTCCTATCCCAGGTTAGCAAAGTCATCTCGGTCATCCCCCATCCCCTTGTCTGTCTTCCTCTAAAGTTAGTTTTCTTCCAAACTTGAGCCAAATCCAAACCTAAGTCGGATTCTATCAATCATCCCAATCTGAGTCTTAGTCTTACAGTCCATCTTCATCCTTCATCCTTATCCAACTCATCCACAAGTTAGCATGTCTCAAAACTATTATGATGAGTTTGGTTATTATCTCTCTCCTCTCAATCCATCCTATCTTGATGATGATGAAAGCCTTGTAGATCACGATGCATATTTTGAAAATCTTAGCAAGTTTGCTCCAAACATTCCCTAGCATCCAATCATTCCTCCAAAATATCCTATCATGCCTTCACACTTATCCACTAGCACTCCCTTTCATGTCCTCAACAAGGCAAATCCATTATCTTATCCATCCACAACTTATCCCTATCTTAAACCTACACATCCTCCATATGCATCCTTCATACTTCCATCTCCTGCTATGGTCATATCCCAATCACCATCATCCCATAGAAACACTTCACGCTACTTCCCTTATCTAAAGAATCCATCCTCTCCTCCTCCAAATCATTCTCAAAACCAAAAACCAAGTCTTCCAATCCTTTTCCCCAATCCTCCATCCTATCTCAATCCACCAGCTTCTATTCCAACCCACATTTCCAAAAAACCCCTCCCACAAGCAGAGTGCATCCTTCAAACCGCTTCATATCACATACCTCAATCCATCAGCTCTACCTCTTCAACACCATCATCCCCTCAAGCAAGTTCAAAATCTTCCACCCCACCTTCATGTGAGGACCATCCAAGCTCCCCATCTTCTACACATTCTAATCCCTCACCTCCTCCAATCCGGAAGTCTCCAAGGAGTTTCACAAGGAAGCCAAAAACAAATCCCACTCCTAAAGTTGAAAAGCCATCTCAAATATTTATGTGAAGCCATCATTGATGAGGCCCATCCATCACTCCCATCTATTATCTATCTTCCATACATCCCACTCATTGATCTTCTTCCGTCTCCTAGCATCATTGAGTCCCTTCCATCTGAAGTCTCCATATAATCCCCACCAACATCACCTCCTCCTAGTATTATCCAAAGCATATCTAATGAGCCTCATGAGTTCACCCTTCTTCCTGCCATCATAGCTATAGAATCTTCCATCCATTCATCCATACCATCTGAAGAGTTCTTCCTTCTTCCAAACATCACAGCTACATAATCTTCCATCCATTAATCCATACCATCTAAAGAGTTCTTCCTTCTTCCAGACATCACAGCTATAGAATCTCCCATCCTTCCATCCACCCCTTCTGAAGAGTCCATCCATACATCCCCCATCACTCTATCCACACAAAACCTACCATGTCAAGATCTTGTCCAAAAGCATGTTGAAATACTCGCAGAAGAAAATCAAGATCCAATCCCTTCACTTCCCCCATCACATGTTCTATTGCTTCCATCACCCCCAATCCAAAATCCTACAATCCCAATTCCTCCAATCCAAGATTCTATCATCCTGATTTCTCCATCTGAAGATCCATTACTATCCCCCTATCCCAGTCAAAATCCCACCATCCCATCCTCTCCTCTTAAGGATCTTCTGATCGTAACTATCCAGCTCCCAACACTCTATCCTCTCGGTCCACTTACATTTGTCAAAGGTAGCCCACTTGAAGCAAAAGTAATAAGTTCCATATCTTCCAATAGGGAACTAGAAACTAGATGTTTATCATATTCCCCAAGTCAGAAATATCCTTGTTTGGATAAAATGCTCAAAAAATGGAATTATCAAGGCAAAGGCCTAGGCTCTCATGAACAAGGAAATCTAGAGCCCGTTCAAGATAAGAAACATCCAAAATCATGTGGAATTGGTCACACATCAAAAGAAGGCACTTCCTCCAGAAATGTTGGTACAACTAAAGCCAAATTCAAGCATCCTTCCAAACCCACCATCACATCTCCCAAAACATACAATGCTATTCCTCCTCCTCCATCATTACAAGTGAGGACAACCTATCACATTCCTCCTTCATCCTCCAAATCCATTTTGGGTCCCTATGTCCCAAAATCTTCCAACACATATCCTCTACATACCAAATCCATTTTGGGACCCTACATCCCAAAACATCATCGCCCATCTTATCCTACTCAGTCCTTCATCCAAAATCCAAACATCCCTAGTCAGGATCAACAAAGGCACATTCCCACATATCCTATCTACCAATCTCCTTCCATCTCTCCATCCATATTCCCTCCATCCCATACAGCTCCTCATATTCCTTTCAATACTCCTCGCAATTTGGATGCCATATCCAATATGAATAAAGGGAAATATCCACAAGGATCTAAGGATTGTCATGTCCAGTCTAAACAACATGCTCAAGCAAAGCAAAATCCAATCAAGCAATCTAAAGCATCCCTATGGCCACAAAGGCCCAACAAAGCACAAGCAAAATCCCCTACATGGCCACAAAGGCCCAACAAAGCAAAAGAAAAATCTAATGCATACCAATGGCCACAAAGGCCCACCAAAGCTAAAGAAAAAATGATGTGGATCCCAAAGAAAAAAGATGTAATACATCTAAAAGAAACATCCACAATGGCATCCAAAGTTGCTAATCCCCCAGCTACTCAGTCTTCTCCTCCATCTTCTCAATCTATTTTGGGTCCCAAAGATCCAAAATCTCCTAGCATAAATCCTCCATCATATCTACCTATATCTTCTGAAACCCATCCACTTCATTCATCTTCCTTGCAACATGTGCCAATGTTGATCTTGACAACATCCCCCTATCACGATCACTTTCCATCTTTTCATCCAAACACTTTCTACCACCATATTTCCCATCTACCCCATCTCATCCATGCCTTTGCATAATCCATCCATCCTAGCGAAGTTGTACCAACATCCTGAGAAATTGAAAAAGGAAGCAACAAATCAAAAGATCAGTGAAGAAAGATAGCAACACATCAGAAATATTAGAAGGTCAGCATCTAGTTAGCAAAAAATTAGAAAATCCATAAAAATTAGAAAAATCAAGAGAAAAATATCAAAAAAAAAAAGAAAAAGAAGAAAAGAAAAAAGAGAAAAACATTCATCCTATGGTGAAAACTTGGGAATTCAAGCATCTTGGACAAGTACCATGGTGAAAACCTGGCAAACAGGCATCATGCATAGGCCTCCCCCCAATTCCTTTCTATAATTGGGGGCCATTCCCTTCTTCCATCTTATCCAACATCTCCTCCATCCCATTTTTCTCTCACTTCCTTCATCCTCCTTTGGATATTGGTGACAAAACAAAGACTACCAAGTATACATGCTTTTGGGCACCTTCTTGGCATCCATCACACTTTTCAGCTACATATCCTCTATCCAATCCATTCATCCTAGCTTCCAACTACCTTCCTCATCCTCTTGTCAGCATATCTTCTATCCAATCATACCCCATCCTATTGCCTCAGAATGAATGAACTATCCTAAGCAGGGGGCATCTTATTCCTTGGTAACATATTCCTTGGAGACTATCTTTCATCCAAAATCTTCCATCTCCCAAATCCTTAAGCAAACCCACCATCCAATCCTTGAGCATTCCTCTATCCAGATCCCTCAATGGTTCCTCCAGCATTCCATCTTCCAATCCTTAAGCAAATCCACCATCCAATCTCCCCAAGCATTCCTCTATCCAGATCCCTCAGCAGTTCCTCCAGCATTCCATCTTCCAATCCTTAAGCAAATCCACCATCCAATCTCCCCAAGCATTCCTCTATCCAGATCCCTCAGTAGTTCCTCCAGCATTCCATCTTCAAATCCTCAAGCAAATCCACCATCCAATCTCCCCAAATCTTCCTCTATCCAATCCTCAAGTATTCTTCCATCCAAATCCAAATCTTCCTCCATCCAAATCTCCTAGTAGTTCCATCATCCTCATCCTAAGCATTTCCTCCATCTTTCCATCACCTAGTATCTTCCCTTGTCATTGGTATCTAGCTATAGGCTACCCTCATTGCAATCCAATGCCATTCATCCATATCCAACTATTCCTAGCAGTCTTCTAGCAATCTTCCAATCCTCTCCACATCCTCTAGCTATCCAAAATCGAACGTCCAAGATCAAGCCAACCGATCAAATCACATCCTTAGTCTTGTAGCAAGCCTTGATCTCAATCAAATCATCATTGTTGGGATATGTCCTTCCCAAATCTATGTTATTTCAGGACACATCTACTGTCAGTCCATCTTGGCTTTTTCAGCCCAACTGGGGCATTGTCTTGCATATCTTTAGAGTTTCAACTTCACCCCCAGGTTCTTTGTACATCCTAATCCTAAGCTTCTGTACATACCCATTGTAAATATCCTTGTGTCTTGTTGTACATATCCTTGTCAGTCCTATAGAAGCATTTGATCATAAATCTTGTCCTACCCAGCCTCACACTTCAGCAACATCAATTGTCGACTATCCTTGATCATCGTGACTATCTTTGAGCTGCATCATTTGCCAATCAACAACACAACATTCTCCCCATCAGCATCGGGTCCACACAGATGTATGGTTCTATTTTGTCTGACCTAAGCCTAATCATGGATCCCCTCAGTTGTATCCTTTCTGTCTGACCTAATCTTCCACCAATCACACTAGGTCTGTGTCGATGTATCCTTCCACATGTTCAGACCAGTCTTCCCGCCATCAATCAAATCAATCTCTCTCCTTGGCAAAGGTTGTCTTTTGGAGTTATCATTTTGACCTTGGATTTTGTCCTTTGGGTCTTGTTAATCTTTTATGACTTCTCGTTGTTCTCTACTCAAAGTCACCATGATCCTTTATATCATGGTGTGTTGTGAATGAGGATAATCTAGGGCAAGGTCTTTTGATCTTTTTCTTCTACCTATGAGTCAGTCGTGTGTTTGTGGTTTCTTCAGCATCATTTCCACCATGCCTCCTTCGCATTTCATGTGTGATGTCGGGGCAACCCTGCATGTCTTTTTAGCATCAGTCCTATGCAACACTGGTGACACGGCCTCGTGATCCCAGTATCCTTGGTAGGTCTCTAGCATTGCTATATCAAACTAGGTTGTGCTCTCCACATTTGCACTTGGAGCTTCCCCCAATCCCCTGCATCCTGCATCCTATAGATTAAATCTTGCATCTTGCATCCTCATGTAGCTATATTTTGCATTTTGGATTCCATATCATCTTGCATTCACTCATCTTTGCTCTTGGAAGTCTAGTTACTTATCTCCCCTTCTTCCTTCTTTTCTTCCTTGTGATCTTTCGAGAAAATTCCACAACGTTTATTCCCTGTGTTATTTTCTCGAGGGGGCACAACCCCTTTTTCCTCCAAATTTTTAGCCTTGGGCATCTTATTTTCTTGTCTTTAACGCCATGCCACTTGCGGCATCGCATCAAAGAGGGGAAAAATGTAGACACCTAAAAATCTTTTAGAAAATAAAGTATTTTTATTTTTTGAAAAACCCCTGATGACATCATCATTTGTTAATTAATTTATTTATTTTTATGTCATTAAATCCCTTTATCTTAATTAAAAATATTTAATTAAGGAATCCCTCCCAAAAATGTTTAAATCTTATTTAAACATTATCTCCTTATTTATTAATTATTTAATTAATAAATTGACCTAAAATCCAAAAAATAAATAACTTTTTTATTTTTTCCCAAAACCTTCCCAATTTCCTAAAGACCACTAACCTCTTCTAGAATCTTCTAATCCTTCTTTAATTTTGATTAAAGGCTAATCCCATCATTTCCTAACCCTAATCCCAACTCAAAAATATTTAATTAAGATTAAATATTAATCCTCAATTCCTAATTTACCCTAGGAAAACTCTAGACTCTTCTAGAACTTTCCTAATCCTAATCCTAATCACCCCCCTAATCTTGTCACATTCCCTAACCAATGTTAGCCAACTCCTAAGCTTAACCCAAAGTCGACAAACTTCTAGAAACTTCTCTTACATGCATTAAATGCATTTAAAGCCTCCTTATCCCTCTTACATGCATTTATGATGCATTTAAGAAGCCCCTCACCCCTTTCTTACACCCTTTGACCTTAGGCACATTTCCCAAATTGTGTACATCCCTCCCATCTTTCAAACCAATGCCCTTGTGATACTTGTCACAAGGAGGTGGCCCTGAACTAGCACAATCCATGTGCTCCCCTTTGAATGAATCTTGGCCTCTCTTAAGGATTTTGATCCTAGCCACTCATTCCTCCTTCCCAAAGCTTATAAATACTCTCATTTTTAAGAGAAAATATATCCACTTTTATTTTCAAGTAATAGTAATCTTATAATGCCATTTTCATGTTAGATCATAGTTTAAAATCAACTAACTATTAGATTTCATTATTTTCTTCAAGCTTTTTAGCACATCATAGCTTAGCAATAATGGATTAACATAGTTTCTTTCATTATTTTTGCATAACATATAGCATCAAATCTCTATTAAAGCATTATTTTGAGTTCTTGAAGCCTTAGGGGCAATTTTGGGTGTTCTACCCAATATTGTGCCACTTTTTGGGGTTTTCATGAGTCTCAAATCATCTTAGAATGCATTAGAGTATGATCCAAGAGCTTAGAGAGCACACCCACATCCCCATAAGCAAGAGCAAATCAAACAGTGCATGGGCGCATATGATTAGCTCAATCTGAGGTGGCTTAGTTTAGAGTTTTCTTTGTTTTGGATTGATTTCATGCTAGGTTAAAATCTAATGTTTGTTTGGCTTGAGTCTTTTCAAAACAGGTATCCTCGAAAGCCTTGTCCAAACTTTCAAACCATCATTCGTAGCATTGAACCATTTGTTCCAACAACTTTGAATGGCTGAATAAATGCTATTAACAACTTTTTTTGGCACACATAGTTGTTCAAACGCCGCTGACCACTCCGGGGCGAGCAGTGGGATGAGTGAAAATATGTATTCTAGTATTTGTCATTAACAATCAGTCAGTTAGGGGACAATTAGAAGTTAGTTTGTAAAAGCATAAGTTTGCACATCCACATCCGTCATAGTAATCTTATTAATAAAAGAACTCTTGCCAACATTAGGGTATCCACAGATCAAAATAGGCTTGGTATTGGGGTCAATAGATGACAACCTTGCCATATGTTGCCTCACATGTTCGAGGTCATGTCTTTATATTGTGACTATCCCGTGGAACAAGGAACACACCGATGAATATAAATGTTTGATTCCACATACTCCTGGATAGGTTGTGACATAGAAATATTTCCTTATATTATATTTATACATTTCTGTATTCATTTCATTACTTTTTTTTATTATTACAATCAAGGAATTTACTATTATTGAGGATAGTGTCTGGCATTTGTAGCATAGTCAACAAGTTAAATATACATCGATAAACATACAAGCATAACTATAAGGCATGGGAAATTTACAAAGCATAAGACATCCGCATAAACATAAATTAGTACACATCAATACACCAAACACATTAATTGCATACGTAAAACATAAAAAAAAAATATTCGTAGGGCATGAAGCCAAATATATATGTCCAATAATGTCATACATTGAATATATTCAATGTAGTTAAACTGGCTTCCTCAAAGCCAAATGGATGTACAACGTATCACTTATACAATATACAAAAAATATGTCCACTAATGTCATATGGGCATACAATCCATATCCCTAATCTAGTCCTTTCCCACCAGGGGAAGAAAAAAAATCTCGAGCTGTCTTCGATCATCGTGTCGATGGAGATGCAATGGATGTTGTAGTCTTCCAAGTGTGCTCACTCATCCTCCTGTCTAGACTCTTCTGTAGCTCGAGCCGATAAAAAAATATTTAAGCATCAATAACTAATATACATCAAAATTGAATTATACAATGACATAAAATTGAATATTCGGTTACCACTAGCAAACAGTCACTATGTTCATCCACTGAAGGTGCATGCTGGCAATTTCGAGTAATAAGTCCCTACAACAATGATCAAAATAATAATGAAAATACATACATGAATATCATTATAAAATTCAATACAAACTATTAAAATAACAATTAAAATTAAGTGATCTCTTTCATACCTTAGTCAGTGCTTCAAAACTAGCTACTGTTGCAGCTACTCCACAATCCAAAGTATCATAGACAGAAGGAGGAGTCTCTGATGTCAATAGTTGAAAATGAAACAAATAAAGTATTATGTAGTTATCAAGATTATGTATATTTTTTACAACCCTACTAATGAGTAAATGATACCTCCGTGAAGGTTCCACTGCATCCTTCGATGTGCGGTGTTGAAGTAGAAGCTCCAACATTCAACTAGTGCACATGTACATGGAAAATTATAAGATAACCATTTATATAAGAATGTACTACTAACATGTTAATTATAATGCATTATTACATATATACCTATGGACTCAATGGTGACATCACAAAGCCAGGTGAAAGAATGTGATCATTGTGCCTCTGGATTTTTATAATAATTTGTGTAGTAATTTAGTTATTCATTCATTTATTAATTAAATATAATCAACTAAATCAAATTAACATGCAAATAAAGATACCTCAATTAAAGTGGCATGATGCCCTTCGTTGTATGTTGTGAATGTCGATGGTCCACTAGTGAATGTCTAATGCACATGCACAATAAGTTATGATACAATTATTCATATAATTACATAATAATCAAATATGTTAATTAAAATGTTTTATTTGATACGTACTTATGGAATTGATGATGATGTGTAGAAGGGGACATGAGGATCATTGCCACTTCCACTACCACTGCCACTGACAATCTTGCCTTGAATTTTCATCATAATCAATAGATACTAAATTAATTAGTTATTCTTTTATAAATGAAATATGATCAAAGCAATTTAATGAACTTAGAAATATTTACCTATCTGTCAATGCCAAATGTCATATTTAGAAAGCTATTAGTCATCATTCTAGGATCCTCTTCCTCTCTCTCACCAATACCAAATGTGCACAAGGATCCACATGATTGAAAAATATGCCCCCTTGAGGATTGACCATGGTCACCCTCAACTAAAGGAGTGGCACACTGAATGAGAATCTGTGTCAGAGCACTAATCATGCCTAGTGTGTCTGCCTCTACATGTTCATTCACAATGGAAGGAATAGTAATATGATCCACCTGTGGCTTGCCAATAGGAACCCTAGGTGCATTAGGGTCACGATGTGCCCCCGCTTGATAATATGATGACCCCCCTCCTCTACCCTGAGAATCTAGAATGTCAAAATAATTTGGCACCTCCTTGAGTACAAACTCGCAATAGAGTTTCCTCAAGAAATATAAAGGAACCTCATGATTGTTACAAGGAGGTGAATCAAAGACCATCCACCATCTCTCTCAAATTTGTTTTTAATGTCTTCATTTAAGCACCAATGAATTGGGAACCTCCTTGTTGTAGTTCTAAGAGTATCTATGTCCCCTGGTTTTTTAAATAGCTTGCAAATGTCATCTTTTGTGATTTTTTTCTTTTTTATGTTCGCATAAGATAATTTATTTGCATAATATTGTTTTTGTTCTTCTCTTTTATCCCACCATAAATTAATTTTCCCACTAACCAAGCTTACGTGGGTCAAGATTGCTTCCAATGATTTTGTAAGTCTTTCCCTTCTAGGATTTGTACCACTAGAATCTTTTAACCTAATAATTAAATATTCTAATTCTTTTTTCCCTCTTTCAATTTGGTTCATCAAATTTTGTTGTGTTCTAGGAGGAGGTTTCCTTATTTGTGAAGGCAATTGAAGTTCATTTTCTTCATTTTTTTCTTCATTCATTTCTTCATGAGAAGACGGAGGGTTTGGTGGAGGGAGATTATTTCTTCCTAGCAATTAAAAAAACTAGATTTTTAAATCTTCATTACACACAAATTTTTAAAAAAAACAAATTGCTACAAAATTGAAATTTTAAAACAAACAAGAGGATGGGCCGTAAAAACACTTACCTCTTCTTTCGAATCAAACTTGACGACATCGTGGAGCCATTTGATTGATGAATGAATGAAAACAATGGATTCACGAGCCAAAAGAAGAGTGTGTGCACGCTTGGGAAGCCCTTCTTAGCTGCAAACACGGGTTGGAGGAAAGCAAAATGAGCTTTCCAACCCGCAGCTTTAGCTAAATAGGCTTTTTTCAAAGCACATGCGCACTATAGGGCGCACGCACTTTGAAAGACACTAAAAAAGTGTTTTTTAAAGGGCGTGCATTGTATAGGGCGCATGCACTTTGTTTTGGATTGCCCAAAACTAAGTCTTGGGAAACCCAAGCCATAGGGCGTGCACCCTGTAGGGTGCATGCCCTTTAGTGCATACGCACTATGCGAGATGGGGGCCCAAAAAGAAAAGTGGCATCTTTTTGGTCCCCCATCTTTATGCATATACCCAGTTATCCTAGTTATATAGGGGGTATGATTTGAATGGTTTGAAAATTGATTGTTGGAAATTAGTTAAATTATATATATATATATATATATATATATATATATATATATATATATATATATATATATATATATATATATATATATATATATATATATATATATATATATATATATATATATATATATATATATATATATATATATATAAAATTTATTGTATATTGACTGGGTTGCTTGAAATTATCTTTTGATTAGAAGAAAACCAATTTTTCAGGGACTAGAAATGAAAAATTTTAAACAACAGAAAACAAAGATCATGTCAAAAGAGATTAACCAGTACAAAGACAAAACGTAACTAGATGGAAAAATGTAGTCACAAAAAAATGAAACAAAGGTCTCAAAAAAAAATACTATAAGGCCTTAGCTAAAGCTTCATTTATGATATTAGAGTTGATATCTTTGACCTTTTGAGCCACATTATCCAAAGGGATAGTACCCTGATTTATTCTCCTCAATCTCATAGTCAGTCAAGCAGGTCTCTGTGTATTTTAGGTTCAGTTTGGATCTCCTCCTCCTTAGTATTTAATTTGTTATTATCCTCCAGGCTTGTAATTACAACATCATCCAAGATAGTTCTTGAGCTAGTGGCAGGTGAGATTCCCTTTGAGAGGTCATGGACAACCTTCAATTGTTCATTTAGCTTCCTTAGTCCTTCACTAGTTTCCTACAAGATAAAGTTTCTGACATTCACAACTTTAGTCATTTTACTTTGAATATCATAAATATATTCTATCCAAAGTAGAAATTTTATCATCATGGTATTTCTTGAGATCATTTAAGCCTTTAGCAAGGGTACACGTTTTTGCAAGGATATCATCCAACTTCTGGGTTGAAGAAGAGTTATTCTTCAAAGTATTTAATTTTGAGAAAATCAAGTGAAGAAGGGCTTCCTAAGCCTGTAGAAAACATTTAACTTTGACATTGATAGAGGAATTCTCCCAAATGGAGGACCCCTTCAAAACACAGACATCCTTCCCATATCAATAGGAATTTTGATATTTATTGTTACCCCCAATTTTCATGTACATGCAAATTTGGCTAAAACCTATCCTAGGATCTCTGTTTTTACCCTGCTAGGTATCCCTAAAAATTTCATGGCTTTATCTGCTTCCCTCTAGTCTCTGTAGTGGTTTCTAGGTCTCTGGCTAGGTGCAAAACCCTTAAAAAATTCATAAAACTAGTTGTTGTGTCTAAAAACCCTTTGGCCTATTATATTTTCATGTTACTTTATTCAGCCACTTAAGTCCCTTCATTTCACATGTGCATTTTTAAAAAATCCTTCAGTCGCCAAATCTCTGATTCCTGGCGGTTAACCCCTTAACACTTTGTGATTTGGTGAGTAGTTACCATTTCGGTTGGTGGTCTTGGTCCGACGGTCTTTTATGTGGGGTCCTGGTTAAAGAAATCAATGACTGTCTGATGATCTAAAGGGTATGTGTCAGAGCATCAGATCATGTGCTGACTGTCGATTCCCTTTCAATGAAGCGTTGCAGTGTGTTAGTGGGTCCAATGCCATGTCATCCTATGTGGAAGCTCCTAATTGGTCGAGAGATGATGATTTGTAAAGAATGTCAGTTCAGGCCTGGCGGTTGTTAGTCAATGTTGATTTAACAGCTGTCACATGTCTGCAAGAATTTTTTCTGACACATGCGATCATGTGGCAGCCGTTGATCTTGCTTTATCTTTAGACTCTGTCAGGTGGGTCCTCAGTTTCTGATGTGCTCATTCTTCATTGGTCGGTCAGATGACAGTTGGGATTTTTCAGTGGGGCCGTGTCAGAGTATCTACAGGGATGTCAGTAGATCAAAGATCTATGGTTGTCACTTGATCGCAAGGGATCTTCCAAGCCCTTGCGATCTTGCAACAACCGTCTGATGCTCTTTCTATAGGTCGTGGGTCTAAGTCTATCAGACGTGCTGACTTGCTCAAATGTGATTGGTTGTCACATGCTAATGAGAACTTCCAGGTGGACTGATGTGTCAGTAGGGTCACAACTTAATGAAGATCTATGGTGGATGTATGATCTGAAGGAATATTTGGTGGCCATGAGATCATGCGCGCGTCGTTAGATTGGAATCTGTTTGTAGTGGGTCCATTGTCAGGAAGGTTGCTGAGGTGGTTGCTGATGGAGTGGCCACAAAAAATGGAAAGGTGACATGTGGTAGCCTAGGCCCAGGGTTAGTTAATGATCCTACGAATCGGTGACTAAAGGGGTTTCTCATGTTCGCTTGATTTAACCAAGGGTCAATGAAAGACTTAGCGATTCAGCGGAATGATTTGTTTGCTGAATCACTTAACCAGACCAAGGTAAAGAGATGGATTTCATGAAAGAAAAGGTCTTCGGTCACGTGGTCGCTGAATGACTTAAAGGAAGAAGGGGCTCAAGGTGGGTCCAAATATGTTGACATGTCGACTTGCTCACTTCTCATTGGTCGCTAACTTCCACAGTGGCGTTTGACTTGTCAAAGGGGGATTTTAAGTTGTTTTCTTAGTGCATCGTGGTCGTTCATCTACCAAGAAGGGTTTCTCATCAACGGTCATGTTTTAAAATGACCAGGCTAGCCATTAACATTTAAATTCAAATTTCTTGCGAAGGTTTTGCTAGGGTTTTGCGTTCTTTGGGCCATGCATGGCATTGGTTAGCTCAAGAATTAAATTCTCAGGATGGTTGTGGTTGAGAGGGCGATGGAGATGACTTTTGGTCGGTGTTGTAGGGTACTGTGCTGCATTTTCATGCTAGGAGATGCTAGAAAGAGTTAGCGCCACCTTTTGAATGGTACTGTTATCCAGGGAAATATAATCAGATTTGGAGCCTTCATGGCTTAGTGGAGTTGCAGATGGGTTGGTGAGTCAAGGTTGTTGTGTTTGTAGGTGTTTTCAGTTCAGAAGGATCAACATGCAAAGAAAGATATGATTTGATCACCGGTGTTCTCAGAGATTTTGATGATGGGTCATCAATATAGCTAGGGTTTGATTATTGTATTGTAAAATCTTGTAACCCTAGTTAGGTTAGATTTTTGACTCTTGCCTGCATGCAAAGGAGTATGTATATAATGTATTTTTGGAGCTTTTGAGCTCAGAATTGACTTTTTCTGTAAAAAGAGAGGTTCACAATTATAGAAGAAAATCATCTTTTCTTAAGGGTCATCTATGGTATCATTTCTACCCTCTGACTTATACAGTTGTAAAGTTCCCATTGATAATAAGAACATTGCAGAGGTATTTTGTGACAATCCTTCATGTCCCTATGCTTCCTTGTTTGAATTATCTCTTATTGGATCAAAGCATATGATGTTTTCAGTGATATCTTAGGGTTCTTGATCCCTCTTTCTTTCTATAATTGTGTGTGTTATTGTGTTTGATCTAATCTAGATGTTTTTGTGGGTATACTTCAGCCCCCTAACAGTCTTGTCTCAATCCTACACTGAGTTGCAGAAGTGAATGTTTACTTGTAGGTCATAGGTTGTGTCTTATGTTCAGGCCCTCCTATGAAACACTTATGCAAGCCTATTTAGTAGGTTGTAACCTACTAGACCTAAGCCTTTCATTGATTCCATTCCTCCATACTGAGATCCAAACCCTAATTTGGGTGTATCACCTAGTAGGTAGTTTGCTTTCAGTCATTTCCCTTTCAAGCATTCCTTCTATCCCTTTCCCTCAAAAGATTTACTTTTCATGTCTTGAAGAAAATTAAGGTGATTATCCAAGAGGAACCAACCTAGAACCTAGAGGTCTCATCTTAGTTAGCATAGGTCCGACACCTAGAGATGATTCCCATGTTATACTAGGTTATCAAGACTATGAGAGCTTGAGACAAGGGTGCAAACTTAGTGTATAACATTTATATCCTTCTATAAATCAATAAAAACCCACTCATTAGACACACCCTGTATATGATGAGAGAATGTTTTCTTTCGAACAGGGGAACTGAAATCCTTAAAATGAGATCCCAAGGGGTGTTTAGATTTTTCCTTACTAGGTTTAACATTTTTTTATTTTTCCCAACACTTGGTTAAAAGTAACTAAGAACAAAGTCTTCTAAAGGGACATAATTAGAGGCCTCATGATCTGAGGAAATGATTTTCTTCCTTGTAGAAGTAGACAAAGTAGACATGACATAATGCAGAGGAGACTTTCATTTCCTAAAAAACATATGGTAGAGCTTGTATGCACCCAAAAATGGTTGCCTAGACTTTGGGCCCCATTTATTCAATTTATCAATCCTGAATCATTTTTATCAATAATCAATATTTTCAACATTATCAATTTCGATCATATATTGGATTTTTATCCTATGGGTGCCAGAAATGTACACACTAAAATGGTGCACTTATATGAACCATTACATGCAAGGTTGCTCAAGAATGAGGCCTCACAAAGCGGCTCATAGCTCTCTATGCATGAAGTTGCAAGGTTGAAATTTGCTCTCAGCTAGAGCTATGAACTCATGACCTTGCTAGTCAACCACACAATGAGAGATTCAAGTGAAGACAAGGGCAACAATGCCAATATCTCCAAGAATCACTATATGCAAATGCAATGCAAGCTATATGAAGATGAAAATGTGCAAGCTATGCTATGAAAATGGAAGTACAAACTAAGCTATGAAATAGAAATATCAATGTGTTACAACCCTTCCTATTAAGCTAGGTGAGTTAAATCTATTGCATAAAAGGAAACTAAGCTAACAATGCCATTATCATGCAACTATGAAATGCAACAAGTCTTCAATGTCTTCAAACTCCAAATGCACCTAAAACCTGCAGCATAACAATAGCATAAAAACATGGTATGCAAATGAAGGAGAGAGCTCTCCTTTTATAAGAAATGAGGTGAAATGGACCATTGAGATTAAGAGGCAAAAAGTCTTAATCAGCGGTGGAGCTTGAAAGAGGAGCAATCCATGTGCACAAGTATCCTCCAATAGGAAAATAAGAGTTGACTTTATGTCCATATGAGACAAAAAGTGCTTTTCTCCTTTTTATAAAATATGAATAATGCTTTATTTGTGCAACTTAGGATAAGAGGAAAAGGTGGGCTTTTTATTTAATTAAAAGGGGAGAAAATATTCCTTTTAATCAAATAAAGGCTTAGGATAAATGGTTAGCCCAAGGATAAAAATCCAATATATGATCAAAATTGATAATGTTGAAAATATTGATTATTGATAAAAATGATTCAGGATTGATAAATTGAATAAATGGGGCCCAAAGTCTAGGCGACCATTTTTGGGTGCATACATTTTCCCTTCTTTGACTAATGTGTGATCGATTTGGGAACACATGTAGTCAAAGAATGAAGTTGAAATGTGAGATCGATTTGGGATCACAAAACAACTCAGATATGAGGTCGATTCGGGATCATATCCGGACAAAGTATAAACAAAGGCCTTTGAACATGAGGTCGATTTGGGATCACATTCAAAGTAGGAGATAAGAATCTCAAATTTGAGCAAAAGCTCACAAAAGATATCTGAATCAAGAGAATCAAGCTAATGAAAATAAATATGGAAGTACTGATTGATAAAAGGAAACTAAGCTAAGTTTCCTTTTATCAATCAGTACTCTATCATTAGCTTAGAGTACCAACTGATTTTTATGTTATTGTTATGCTACAGGTTTTCTAGGTCATCTTGGAGCTTTTGGAGATATTCTTGCATCTAGGGTTTGAAGATTTGGAGCATTGTTGGCATTCATCTTGGATCTTCATCAACACTCTATATTCTTGTCTTCATTCTTGCATCATAATGGCTTTCTTGCTTCATAGTTAGATTTCATTTCTTGCATCTTTCATTTTCATAGCTTAGCTTGCATTGTACTTTCATTTCCATAGCTTAGCTTGCATCTTCATTCTTAGCTAGCTTGCATTGCATTGCATTTCATTTGATTCTTGGGGATATTGGCATTCTTGCCCTTGTCTTCATTGAATCTCCCATTGCATAGTTTACTAGCAAGGTTATTGGCTAAATAGCTCTAGCTGAGAGCATTCTTAAAACCCTTGCACTCCATGCCTAGGGAGCTATGGATCGATTTGTGAGGCCTCATTCTTGAGTTCCCTTGTATGTAATGATTCATAGAAGTGTGGTCACATTTTCACCATACATTTTTGCCACTTCTAAGGCTACTCCATGGTACAAAGGAGGTTTCCTCTTTTTTGCATTCAAGACCCCCAAAAACACAGACAGTGTCTCACTCACTTTGACTAAACAAGAAAAATTTCAAGAGTTGCAAGCACACTTTAAGCACAAGGATAACCAAGCACGCTTAGACAAAGAACACAATCAACAAAGAATGGATGCTACTAGGCGCATGGCTTATAGAGGGACATTTCATGAGCAACCTGAGACTAGTAATCATGAGCATAGACCTCTTTTTACCAATGGAAACAATGGCAACAACACGCCACCAAGATCTCCTCTAAGACCTACTTTTGGTGTGCCTTCTTCACCTCCTAGACCTCCTCCCTCTCAACATGAGGCAGAGGAAGATGATGAGATTTCTAGTGAGGATCTTATGAGATTTGAACAAGATGTGGTCTCCCAACGAATGATGCATAAGCTTTTAGAGCGTAATGGCGATCAATATTTTCAATATATGACTTCTAGAGGATACAAGCTTCCTCCTGGCTATGATGTTAGACAAATTGTCCAACAAAGAGTAATAACATAATAGGGTCCGAATTCATGTGGTAAAAATCAGATCACCCCAAGACACTCACCATATGTGTTCCTTTGGTTGTGTTTTTGACACTTCCATGACAATGCCAATATCTCTTGTGGGCAACCACTTGGTGTGAGGCAAGGGAGCATCAAGTTGTGGGCCACGTTGCTAAGTAATGAGCCTTGTCCTTCTAGGTAGTAATTGCTTGAATTGTCTTTGATTGTGCTATACCAATGTAAACGTTCTCAAAATTCAAACACACGGTAGCGTTCATAAGGTTTTCTATTTTGATATCACAAGTGCTTTTCTTGGCAAGGTTGCTTTTGCCCTTGTTTCAAGTGTTCTATGACATGTTTGATCCCATACTGTTTGCAAACCTATCTTTTATCTACTGTTACTGCTTGTCAAACTGAGAAATTGCACTATCCAATCTTTGAAATCGATCAAAACGCTTCAAACCTGAGATTTTATGTTCACTGGTCAAAAAGTCATACGAATTTGCAACAGTATCGCACGCCTTACTGTGAAATATCCCGCGATACTTCGCACTCTGCTATTTTATCGCACGATTTGCTGAGATATATCGCGCGATAGTTCACTCCTGCTGGACTATCGCCCGGCTAGCCTGGAGTCTATCGCCCAACCATACTATAGTCTATCACCTAGCTTGGGGCGAAGTATCACCCGAACTAAGAAGTATCACCCTGTTTTCCTGGAAAGTATCACCCAGAATCTTTTTGCTGTCCTATCATTGCTACAATTTGGAGTGGCTAAACTTGCACTTTAACCTGTTCTAGAGTGTCTTTTTCTGTTCTTACTTGAAACTGGTTTGTTACCTACATGCTTAGATTTGTTCTAGACTGAAACAAATGAGCTAAAACTATCGGGTTTAAGTTTAACAAATGCTACTCTTGATCACTTGTCGCATCACGGCTACCTCTCTAGCTACTTGCTTATTGAGCTTCTTGCTCACTGCTCAGCTTTAGTCAATTGATTGCTGTAAGTACTTGAGCACTTTTGACGAGTCATCTCTCTATTGTTCTACTTTGACAAGTGATCTTTATTAGCTTTGCTTATCTCAAATCTAAGAAACTTTGTCTCATTCTATTAGTTGACCAACATCTCTTTTCATGCCGGTTATAACTCGGTCTCAATTTGAGCAGGAGAATCACCCTCCGTTCAATTATACACAGTTACCTTCTCCAACTAGATGTTCCAAAGCACCCATTAGCAAAGATAGTTCTAGTTCTGACCAATCTGAGAAATCTAAGGCTACACTGTGGTACAAAGGAGGTTTCCTCTTTTCCGCATTCAAGACCCCCAAAAACACAGACAGTGTCTCACTCACTTTGACTAAACAAGAAAAGTTTCAACTCTTGCAAGAACACTTTGAGCGTAAGGATAATCAAGCGCGCTTAGACAAAGAACACAATCAACAAAGGATGGATGCTACTAGGCACATGGCTTATAGAGGGACATTTCATGAGCAACTTGAGAGTAGTAATCATGAGCATAGACCTCTTTTTAACAATGGCAACAATGACAACAACACGCCACCAAGATCTCCTCCAAGGCCAACTTTTGCTATGCCTTCTTCACCACCTAGACCTCCTCCCTCTCAACATGAGGCAGAGGCTAATGATGAGATTTCTAGTGAGGATCTTATGAGATGTGAACAAGATGTGGATTTCCAATGAATGATGCATAAGCTTTTAGAGCGTAATGGTGATCAATATTTTCAATATATGACTTCCAGAGGATACAAGCTTCCTCCCGGCTATGATGTCAGACAAATTGTCCAACAAAGAGTACCAACTGAATTGGAAGTCCTTCAAGAAGAATTACGTCGGACAAATCAATGCCTTACCCAAATGGCATTAGAAAGAGAGCCTCCAAAGGTCTCTTTTGTAGAATCAATTTGTGCTCTTCCTTTTGATAAAGATCTATACATGGTCCCATTTCCTAAGGATATTGAGGTTCCTAAATATGACAAGTATGATGGAAATGGTGATCCTCATGACCATGTGCATCATTTTTATGCTCTTAGTATGGACTTTCTTCATGAAGACACATATCTCCTACGCTTATTCCCTCGAAGCTTAAGAGGCCAAGCTTTGGAATGGTTTGCAAAATTGACACCACCTCTTAAGACTTTTGATGAGTTGGCTCAGCGATTTACCCAACAGTACTCTTACAACATCCAACAACCTGTCACTGTGATAGATCTCGGTAATCTAAGACAACATCAAGGTGAGCCATTTTCAACTTACTTACAATGTTGGAGGTCATTGTATTCTCGACATCCTCGTCAGCTACCTGAAAGAGAAAAGATTGACATTTTCGTCAACACACTTGTGCCTGAGCTATTTTATGATCTAAGGAAGCAACTGTTCTCCTCCTTCCATGACATGGTTGAAAGTGCATATCGGATTGAGGATGTAGCTATAAGAAAAGGGGATATTGTTATTAATAAAGATGCTAAAGGCAATGGTAAAGACAAGAACAAACCTTGGAATAAGAACAAGTATGTTGTTAATGATGGGGTTGTTGATGCTCCTAAAGTTAAAGAGCCCGCTTTCAATCTCTCCAACGCTGTCTATGTAGCAAAACAACAAGAAGCTGCCAACACTCACAATGCTCCTAAACCTCAATATGTAGATAAGCCTAAGAAGTCATTTCGAAAGAGAGTCTATACCAAGTTGGCAGAACCTTACAATGTGATCCTTAAGACTTTGGTTGACAATGGATATCTTACGCTTCCTGATAAACCTGGTAATTGGGATCCGATAAATAAGCCTGATTGGTGGAGAGGGGATCATTACTGCCATTATCATAGAAACAAGGGACATCTAACAGACAATTTTTTTAGGCTTAAGGATGATATTCAGGATCTTATTGAGAATGGCACAATCTCCACTAATGGCTTAACTAAAAATTCTGATCACATAGCTTTCAAAGATCCTTTACCTAAGCATGATAAGGGGGAAACCTCTCAAACACATAAGAAGAATCATGATGCAAAGATCAATTACACGTATCCTTCTAATACGCTTGTGATTAACATGGTAGAGCCCATTGACAGTGTTCTAATGATGAGGCCTCAAGATGATAATAACACCAATCATGGTAAGCCAAAGTTAGTCTTGCAAACACGTGGTAGTTCATCTTCCTGAAGTGAGACACTGAATGCTATTACTAGGGGGCAAGCCAAGATTGTCCTTAAAACTGCGCAAGATCCCAAGAAAGCTTTTCCTTCCAAACAAGTGGCTCCTTCAGCCACCCCTAGCTATGATCTTGTCCAACATTTGCAAAAGACACCAGCTCAGATATCTATCCTTGAGTTGCTTTGGTTATCCCCTTCGCATAGAGAGATTCTTGATGAGGCTTTACGTACAACACGTGTTCCCAATGACATTGATCCAGATCAATTTCAGGCTATGGTCAACCACATTTCATCTCCGCTATCTCTCTCCTTTTCTGTAGAAGATGACATATCTATTGCTCACCCACATAATCTAGCTTTACACATTGAAGTTCTAGTCTACAATACCCGAGTCCGCCGAGTCCTGATAGACAATGGTGCAGGGTTAAATATTGTTTCTTTCAATGTCATACAACAATTGGGTTTGTCAGAATTGGCTGTGGATTCCAAAAAGAAGATTACTATAAAAGCTTATGATGAATTGGAAAGATCTTCCAAAGGTCTTGTCACGCTGCCTGTCCGAGTGGGTCCTGTCATGAAAGATATTAGCTTCCAAGTATTGGACATCCCACTTGCATATAACATTCTTTTGGGTCATCCTTGGATCCATGACATGCAGGCTATTCCTTCCACTTATCATCACTGCGTCAAGTTTCCGTACAATGGCAATGAAGTTGTGATTCCTGGAGACCATACTATTGCTATTAATGCTCTTGCTGCTGCTGCAAAATTTGTTCCTCACAATGAACCTTCTGTTGATCCTAGTACGTCTCTAGTTGCTGCTGAGAAAACACTTAAGATGATGAGCCTTGGTATGGGTGAATATAAACTGGATTCTTTTGCTTCTATACCTATTTCTCCTAGGTCATATGGGAGACCTTCTGATTCATGATCCTATTATAATGGCATTGTTAGCTTAGTTTCCTTTTATCAATCAGTACTTCCATATTTATTTTCATTAGCTTGATTCCCTTGATTTAGATATCTTAAATAGACCTCCTCCCTCTCAACATGAGGCAGAGGAAGATGATGAGATTTCTAGTGAGGATCTTATGAGATTTGAACAAGATGTGGTCTCCCAACGAATGATGCATAAGCTTTTAGAGCGTAATGGCGATCAATATTTTCAATATATGACTTCTAGAGGATACAAGCTTCCTCTTGGCTATGATGTTAGACAAATTGTCCAACAAAGAGTACCAACTGAATTGGAAGTCCTTCAAGGTCGTTATGTTAGGAAAATAATTTTTATGGAACATAATTTTTATTAGCTCCTATTCAAGATGTTCATGATCCTATTATAATGGCATTGTTAGCTTAGTTTCCTTTTATCAATCAGTACTTCCATATTTATTTTCATTAGCTTGATTCTCTTGATTTTCAAATGAAGGAGAGAGCTCTCCTTGATTCTCTTGATCAATATTTTCAATATATGACTTCTAGAGGATACAAGCTTCCTCCTGGCTATGATGTTAGACAAATTGTCCAACAAAGAGTAATAACATAATAGGGTCTGAATTCATGTGGTAAAAATCAAATCTTGTTGACTAGGTCAAATGCAAAAAAAATAAAATTTAATGATGGGTATGCACTTATTTTTCATTGTTCATTGCATGATATGAGTTATCATTTGGATTATTTGCTGGTTATCATTGCTCCTAACAATTGATTTTCAGATCTAACCTTAGGGTTTGCATAAATTGGATATATATTGCATATCTTGTTTGCTTGTTCTCTTGTCTTGTTCATTTGAAGGTGCTCTTGCTTTCATGGAAAATGCTTAAAATCTACTAAGCGCGTTGCATTGGACTTGAGGTAGTTTGTTATATCTCTACAACATTTGGATTTTGGGATTAAAATTGAACCTCTCATGTGTTTGGCTTGAGTGTTTACATGCTTTCATAGAACACATTTCAATTGATGCTCTTAATGGGAAATGAATGAACATAGATTTGCTTTCATACAAGTTTGTGTAAGTGAATGCTTGTGTTTAAACCTTAAGTAATTCTTGGTTCCAATATCAAATATCTCATTGAGTGATTGGGGGCATGGATTCATTCCTTGTTTACATAGAGAGTTAAATGCACCACCTTGTGGACTCACTCTATGTTTGCTTGGAAAGTTAAATATTCCATTGGTACACCCCTTTTTCATTTGTGAGTAGTATTGATAAGCAACTTTAGAGTACTTGTGATTGATCTAGACTGCTATCTTGGGTTATTGGACTCGCTAATCCGCCGGCCCCTCATTTCTGCCCTGTGGTTGCAATCCCAGCACCATATTAAAGGGGAGGGGTCAATAGGAAAGAAGCGTTAAGTGCTCCACTTGGCAACCCTTTTGTGCTTTTTGGAACTCACTTGTTTTCTAAGGTGTGGACTCACTTTGAGTTTGTGTGAGGAGTTAAATGTTCCACTTTTTTGGACTCATCTCATGCTTACTTGAAGGGTTAAATGTACCACCTCTAGTCCTCTAAATGCTTTTGATAGTGAATTACTTAGTTGTTATTTCTAGAAGGCCTGCTTGGGGACACACCACCTCAAGGGACGACCTTAACTCCTATGTTCTGGTGGAGTATAAATAGCGGGAGGTGAATCGAAAGACACCTCTCTTGGGAATTGAGTTTGATATCACTCTTGGCTAAGCCTCAAAGAACTTTATACCTTTGAGAAGTGAAGGAGGAGATTTGGGTTACTGTCTCCCCCCGGCTGTGTGATTTTGGATTCTTCTCATCTACAGATTTGGGCCTCGCGTACCTTGTGTATATTGAGGACTCCTCTTAGAAAGCCATGTGTATCCTTGTAGATAGCTTGCTAAGGTGTTGTTGTGTTCTATGTGCCTGCTAAAACATTTGAAGAACATACACAAGTAGAATCTTTAAGGAGTAGAAATACTAAGTCACTATTCTTGTTCATGTGCAAGGTTGCTTTGCCCCTTGCTCATTGTTTGAAGACAACTGCTTGCTTGAACTCCTTGATTGTTGTCTTATGTGCTTGATCCATGATACAAATCTGTTGATATACTTACTTGATGTTTTAAAACACTTCAAACTGATATTTTTATGTTCGTTGGTCATAGAGTCGTACGACTCTGCAAAAGTGTCACCCCACTTACTGGAAACTATCATCTGGCTTAAGGTGAAGTATCACCCTATTTGCCTAAGAACTATTGCCTAGGTCATTTTTGTTGTCCTATCATTGTTGCAATCCAGAGCTGCTAAACTTGCATTTTAACCTGTCGTAGAGTGTCCTTTTCTATTCTTATCTGAAGCTAGTTTGTTATCTACATGCTTAGATTTGTTCTAGACTGAAACAAATGAGCTAAAATTATTGGATTTGAGCTTAATGAATGCTACTCTTGATCACTTGTCACATCACGGTTACCTCTCTAGCTACTTGCTTATTGAGCTTCTTGCTCGCTGCTCGGCTTTAGTCAATTGATTACTGTAAGTGCTTGAGCACTTTTGACGAGCCATCTCTCTATTGTTCTGCTTTGACAAGTGATCTTTATTATCTTTGCTTATCTCATATCTGAGAAACTTTGTCTCATTCTATTAGTCAACCAACATCTCTTTTCATGCCGGTTACAACTCGATCTCAATTTGAGTAGGAGAGTCACCCTCCATTTAATTATACACAGTTACCTTCTCCAACTAGATGCTCACGAGTGCTCGATAGCAACGACAGTTCTAGTTCTGACCAATCTAAGGATTCTAAGGCTACTCCGTGGTACAAAGGAGGTTTCCTCTTTTCTGCATTCAAGACCCCCAAAAACACAGACAGTGTCTCACTCACTTTGACTGAACAAGAAAAATTTCAAGAGTTGCAAGCACACTTTAAGCACAAGGATAACCAAGCACGCTTAGACAAAGAACACAATCAACAAAGAATGGATGCTACTAGGCGCATGGCTTATAGAGGGACATTTCATGAGCAACCTGAGACTAGTAATCATGAGCATAGACCTCTTTTTACCAATGGAAACAATGGCAACAACACGCCACCAAGATCTCCTCTAAGACCTACTTTTGGTGTGCCTTCTTCACCTCCTAGACCTCCTCCCTCTCAACATGAGGCAGAGGAAGATGATGAGATTTCTAGTGAGGATCTTATGAGATTTGAACAAGATGTGGTCTCCCAACGAATGATGCATAAGCTTTTAGAGCGTAATGGCGATCAATATTTTCAATATATGACTTCTAGAGGATACAAGCTTCCTCCTGGCTATGATGTTAGACAAATTGTCCAACAAAGAGTACCAACTGAATTAGAAGTCCTTCAAGAAGAACTGCGTTAGACAAATCAACGCCTTACCCAAATGGCAATAGAAAGAGAGCCTCCAAAGGTCTCTTTTGTAGAATCAATTTGTGCTCTTCCTTTTGATAAAAATCTATACATGGTCCCATTTCCTAGGGATATTGAGGTTCCCAAATATGACAAGTATGATGGAAATGGTGATCCCCATGATCATGTACATCACTTTTATGCTCTTAGTATGGACTTTCTTCATGAAGACACATATCTTCTACGATTATTCCCTCGAAGCTTAAGAGGACAAGCTTTAGAATGGTTTGCAAAGTTGACACCTCCTTTGAAGACTTTTGATGAGTTAGCCATGCGCTTCACACAACACTATTCATACAACATCCAACAACCTGTCACCGTGATAGATCTTGGTAATCTAAGACAACATCAAGGTGAGCCATTTGCAACTTACTTACAATGTTGGAGGTCATTGTATTCTCGATATCCTCGTCAGCTACCCGAGAGAGAAAAGATTGACATTTTTGTCAACACTCTAGTGCCTAAGCTATATTATGATCTAAGGAAACAACTATTCCCTTCTTTCAATGACATGGTTGAAAGTGCATATCAAATTGAGGATGTAGCTATAAGAAAAGGGGATATTGTTATTAATAAAGATGTTAAAGGCAATGGCAAAGACAAGAACAAACCTTGGAATAAGAACAAGTATGTTGTTAATGATGGGGTTGTTGACACTCCTAAAGTTAAAGAGCCTGCTTTCAATCTCTCCAATGCTATCTATGCAGACAAACAACAAGAAGCTGCCAACACTCGTAGTGCTTCTAAACCTCAGTATGCAGATAAGCCTAAGAAGTCATTTCGAAAGTGAGTCTATACCAAATTGGCAGAACCTTATGATGTGATCCTTAAGACTTTGGTTGATAATGGATATCTTACACTTCCTGATAAACCTGGTAACTGGGATCCACTAGATAAGCCTGATTGGTGGCAAGAGGATTCTTATTGTCATTATCACAGAAACAAGGGACATCCGACAAACAATTGTTTTAGGCTTAAGGATGATATTCAGGATCTTATTGAGAATGGCACAATCTCCACTGATGGCTTAACTAGAAATTCTGATCACACAGCTTTCAAAGATCCTCTACCTAAGCATGATAAGGGGGAAACCTCTCAAGCACATAAGAAGAATCATCATGCTAAGATCAATTACACGTATCCTTCTAATACACTTGTGATCAACATGGTAGAGCCCGTTGAGAGTGTTCTTATGGTAAGATCTCAAGATGATAATAAAGCCAATCATGGTAAGCCAAAATTGGTCTTGCAAACATGTGGTAGTTCATCTTCCTGAAGTGAGACACTGAATGCTATTACTAGGGGGCAAGCCAAGATTGTTCTTAAAACTGCGCAAGATCCCAAGTAGGCTTTGCCTTCCAAACAAGCAGCTCCTTCAGCCACCCCTAGCTATGATCTTGTCCAACATTTGCAAAAGACGCTAGCCCAAATATCCATTTTTGAGTTGCTTTAGTTATCCCCTTTGCATAGAGAAATCCTTGAGAAAGCTTTGCATACAGCACATGTCCCCAAAGACATTAATCCAGATCAATTTCAGGCTATGGTCAACCGCATTTCATCTCCACTATCTCTCTCCTTTTCTGCAGAAGATGACATATCTATTGCTCGCCCTCATAAGTTGGCTTTACACATTGAAGTTCTAGTCTACAACACCCGAGTCCACCGAGTCCTGATAGACAATGGTGCAGGGTTAAATATTGTTTCTTTCAATGTCATACAACAGTTGGGTTTGTCAGAATTTGCTATGGATTCCAAGAAGAAGATTACTATAAAAGCTTACGATGAAGAGGAAAGATCTTCCAAAGGTCTTGTCACACTACCTGTCCGACATAATTTTCATTAGCTTAGAGTACCAACTGATTTTTATGAATATGAAGTACTGATTGAAAATTATGTTAGGAAAATGAATATGAAGGCTAAAAAGGAATGAAATGAAAGCAAGATCATTGGAAGATAGCTCAAAAGATAGCCAAATGTTCATGTATAGGTCAATCATTGTCAAGATCAAAGTCTTCCATCTTCTTGTTCTACCACTCCATGCTCACTTCCACTTTCTACTCTTCCTAAATCTTCACAAGCTTTGAATGATCCTATCAACGAAGTTGCTCCTATTCAAGATGGTCATGATCCTATTATAAATCCTAATGTTCACTCTAGAGATTTGAACAAGATGTGGTCTCCCAACGAATGATGCATAAGCTTTTAGAGCGTAATGGCGATCAATATTTTCAATATATGACTTCTAGAGGATACAAGCTTCCTCCTGGCTATGATGTTAGACAAATTGTCCAACAAAGAGTACCAACTAAATTGGAAGTCCTTCAGGGTCATTATGTTAGGAAACTAAGGAAAACCCTTCCATAATTTTCATTAGCTCCTATTCAAGATGTTCATGATCCTATTATAGTTTCCTTTGATCAAAGAGAGAAAACAGAATGGATGAAATATGTAGAAGAACTATGCATGATGCCTGATTGCCAGGTTTTCATCACGGTACTTATCCAAGGTGCCACAAGGGAGTGGTTTTCACCATAGGATGAATTTATTTCTCTTTACTTTTGCTACCAAGGCACCTGTTTCCAGGTTTTCACCATGGCACATTTTCAATTTTTTATTTTTTTATTTTTTCTTTCTTTTTTTCTTTTTGAATTTTTCTATTTTTTGAATTTTTTTGGAACAAGGAAAGCTTTTTAGATAATGCTCCTTGAAAGGATAAACCATGATATGCCAAGGATTCAAAATGATATGCTCAAAGATGCTGAAGGGGAAAGGAAGACGCATGAGGAATAGGCAAATGAGGAAAAATGATAGAAGGTAGAAGGATAATGAATGTGAAAAGGTAGATGGAAAGAAAGGTAAGATCAACGTCAATACACACCTTGAAGGGTGACGGGAAAAATGGAGGAAATGTAAACCATATTCTAGTCCAAATGCAAACCATATTCTGGTTCATTATTGCTATCTGACTCCTCAAAGAGAGGATTGGTGTGCTTGTTATAATTCTCAAATGTGAATGGAGGAATACGAGAAGGAATATGGAAAATGTTTAGCAGAGGTTGTGGTTCAGGCGCATGGAATGGAAGAATGTTTTTGGAAAAAGATGAAGTGGAAGCCTTTGGAAGCTTGAATGTCAACTTCACTTTTTGCTCAACATAAGACTCTTTCAAGAGAGACTTTGGAATCCATATAGCCTTAGGCTTTTCATTTCCTTTTGATGACTGAGATAGATATCTTCAATGATGGATTTTGGAACCCATACTTGTCTTGTAGTTTTCTTCTTAGATATCTCTTTCAACTTTATATATCCATGTCGATTAGAGGGGACATGGCGATCTTCTTTTTTTGATGGATTCTTGTATTGCTTCTTTTTCTTGTATTGAACATTCAAGTTACTTCCAAAAGACTTGGAACTTGTGGAAGAAGAAGGACGATACGACTGGTTTAGATGGGTGGGTGGATGAAAAGGATTCAAGGGTATGTATCTATGTTGATCTTGAGGAAAGATAGGAGATGGAGGGACGTAAGGACCCAAAATGGATGATGAACTAGGAGAGTTAGGAGGGGAAAGTGAAGGGATATAAGGACCCAATATAGAAGGAAGATGTGAAGCCCTTAGTATTGGTGGAGGAGGTCCAAGGATGGAAGTGGAAGATGCAAAAGGATAATCAATAAGTTCATTAGCATCTATATGACAACTGGGGATATCAGCATCTCTAGAGTGAACATTAGGATTTATAATAGGATCATGAACATCTTGAATAGGAGCAACTTCATTGATAGGATCATTCAAAGCTTGTGAAGATTTAGGAAGAGTAGAAAGTGGAAGTGAGCATGGAGTGGTAGAACAAGAAGATGGAAGACTTTGATCTTGACAATGATTGACCTATACATGAACATTTGGCTATCTTTTGAGCTATCTTCGGATGATCTTTCTTTCATTTCATTCCTTTTTAGCCTTCATATTCATTTTCCTCCATTCATTCTAGCCTGTCACTATTCTTTTTCCCCCTTGGTCTTGATCTAATAAAAAAGAGTAAACACGATGCTATGAAGCCTCTTGACATGTCTACTCCTTTGGACTGCATCCTCCCTTCTTTTGCAGTGTGATTTTGTGGCTTATCCTATGCTAGCCTTTCATTGCTTATCCAGATGTGCTTTGCATGACAATTTTTCCCTAGCTTGGGTACTCTTGAGGAGTTTGCCTTTGAGGATTTCTTCCCTTCACTCTCCTTCATTCTCATGTCTTCCATCTCTTCCACCAGCTTGCTCATCCATCTTGTCCTCCACATTTCTAGATATTGGGACTACACGATGTGATCTTGCCCATGAGTTTGATGCCTATTCTATCTGGGGGCATCCTTTGTACATATTTTATGATCCTGAAAAAATACCAAAAAAATTTATATATGATGCTGAAAAAATCCTAAAAAGCATAAAAAGTCCTGAAAAAAAAATAAAAAATGAAAAAACATGAAAAAAAATGAAAAAATGAAAAAAAGAATCCAAGTGGTGAAAACTTGGAAACAGGCGCTACTTGAGGCCTTTGCCCTCCTATTTGTTAGCATACATCCTTGACACTTAGCCACTTCCCATCATGCCTTGACCTTATTTGGCTTAGTCTGGAATTGGTCTTTGTCTTTGTCTAGGGGGCATAACCGTTAGCATTGGTCTTTTAGGTGCGTTTGTCTCTTAGGGCATTTCACAACAAGTGTTTTTCAACACCACCCCAAACAGTGTTTTTCAACACTACCCTTGCGTCAATGTTTCTTAACACTTATCAGGTGTCTTACCCAATAGTCTCGCATGATGTGATATTTCCCACTAAGCAGATATGATACTTAGAATTTGACTCTATGACCAACACACACGCACTTAAACAATCAACTCGCTTGAGATATGGTGACTTTACTTTTCTGTGTGCTGTCTATGAGGATTTCTTTGATGAGTGGTCTCTCCCTGAGAAGTTTTCGATGATGCATAGCTAGAAGACTGAGGGAATGAGAACATGTTTTCTTTCTTTATCTGCCTATGGGTATATTTTGTTGATCCTAACTGTCATGAGCATTTATGTTGGTCCTACTTGACACTATGGATTGACAAGGTATTATCCTTGACTATTTTGCGAGTGCATGCTTCCAGTTATCCTGACTTTCATGTGTCTTGATACAAGCATAATCTCACCATATCAAACTTAGGTGATCCCACTGCATTAGTCATCTTGACCTATATGTCTTTGATGCCTAGGTGAGATTTCCACATTTCTATCTGATAAAGATCATATTCATATCCACATAGTTATGCTAGTGTGCATTGTATGATCTTATGACACTACCAATAATGCTCGATGATGATATTTAGATGTTTATAAGTGTTGTGACCTTTCAAGTCAACCACTTTCATAGTAGCTTGCATTCTTAGGTTCATCATAGTTTAGTTTTTGCATCTTGCATATGGAGAGAGCTCTCCTTTTTAGCATTTATGGACTAGTTGGTTAACTGTGCTCATTTTCTGATTCTTCTTGATCATATCTTTCATTTCTGGTCTTTCATATCACATCATTTTCTATCCATTTTCGGACTCGAAATCAAAATCTGAGTCACGTTTCCAAATTTTCCCTTTCTTCTGAGCAATTGACTGACTTTTTGAGGCATAATTTGATTTTCGGTGGAATTTCTTCCTTTTCATGTCTCTCAAATTTTCTAGTCTTTCATCCACTCTATTTCTAGTCTTCTATTTCTATTCTTCTACTTCCTCACTGGGGCATGTTTTTATTGCCTAATGGTTAACCTATTTGACCCTTACATTCGATTGTGATTTCATTCTGATTTGATCAAATCCTTATCAATTTGATGTTCTCCTCTACCTAATTTCAATTTCGATTCCGAGGGGGCAGTACTTATGGGATTCTCATCCCCAATTGCTTGATTCTCTTGATTCAGATATCTTTTGTGAGCTTTTGCTCAAATTTGAGATTCTTATCTCCTACTTTGAATGTGATCCCAAATCGACCTCATGTTCAAAGGCCTTTGTTTATACTTTGTCCGGATATGATCCCGAATCGACCTCATAGCTGAGTTGTTTTGTGATCCCAAATCGATCTCACATTTCAACTTCATTCTTTGACTACATGTGTTCCCAAATCGATCACACATTAGTCAAAGAGGGGCAAATGTATGCACCCAAAAATGGTCGCCTAGACTTTGGGCCCCATTTATTCAATTTATCAATCCTGAATCATTTTTATCAATAATCAATATTTTCAACATTATCAATTTCGATCATATATTGGATTTTTATCCTTGGGCTAACCATTTATCCTAAGCCTTTATTTGATTAAAAGGAATATTTCCTCCCCTTTTAATTAAATAAAAAGCCCACCTTTTCCTCTTATCCTAAGTTGCACAAATAAAGCATTATTCATATTTTATAAAAAGGAGAAAAGCACTTTTTGTCTCATATGGACATAAAGTCAACTCTTATTTTCCTATTGGAGGATACTTGTGCACATGGATTGCTCCTCTTTCAAGCTCCACCGCTGATTAAGACTTTTTGCCTCTTAATCTCAATGGTCCATTTCACCTCATTTCTTATAAAGGAGAGCTCTCTCCTTCATTTGCATACCATGTTTTTATGCTATTGTTATGCTGCAGGTTTTAGGTGCATTTGGAGTTTGAAGACATTGAAGACTTGTTGCATTTCATAGTTGCATGATAATGGCATTGTTAGCTTAGTTTCCTTTTATGCAATAGATTTAACTCACCTAGCTTAATAGGAAGGGTTGTAACACATTGATATTTCTATTTCATAGCTTAGTTTGTACTTCCATTTTCATAGCATAGCTTTCACATTTGCATCTTCATATAGCTTGCATTGCATTTGCATATAGTGATTCTTGGAGATATTGGCATTGTTGCCCTTGTCTTCACTTGAATCTCTCATTGTGTGGTTGACTAGCAAGGTCATGAGTTCATAGCTCTAGCTGAGAGCAAATTTCAACCTTGCAACTTCATGCATAGAGAGCTATGAGCCGCTTTGTGAGGCCTCATTCTTGAGCAACCTTGCATGTAATGGTTCATAGAAGTGCACCATTTTAGTGTGTACAGAGCTTATTCATGTTAGAATCAATGTCTTTTTAGTCCTAACAAGACTCATCATAATGAACTCTGACATTCTTCCTAAACTCAATCCTAGAAATTGAAGGATATTTTTTCTTAATGATATGAGACTTTGCATATTCCATTATAAGTAAAATAAGCCCCTCGAGATTAAAAAAAGGGGAGGAGGGATTCTTGTTATGTAATTTATACTATGAATGAGAGAATAGGAATGATAAAATAGAAGAGAAATACACTTGTCATGGCAAAAATGGTTTAGAATCACAAAATGATAGTTGAAAATAGAATCAAATTTGTTTTCAAGAGTAACATAACACATTATGACCTCGATGATATTAGGCCATGGCTTCTAAAAGGAAGGAATCTTATGCCCTTACAGGTGGGTAGGTGTTGATTCCCTCCTTCTGGCCTCCTTCAGCTCTATGGAATCTTCAGATACATAGGTAGACACCAACAAAGCTTAAGATCGATGCCCTCCTTCAGACCTCCTTCAACTCTGTAGCACTGCAGTAACAAATGAAATATCAATGTAAAATGCCCTCCTTGACCTCTGGCAATTTTCAATAAGAAATATAACTAGAAATTACACCTTGGTGTGCAATAGGTACGCTGAAGATATGTGAAGGGTAGCATAAAATGTTTATTTTTTCTAAGTTTTGTAGAGGTCATTATTGGTTCAAATCTAACAAGAACTTTCAAAACTATCCTTGATTTGGAAATTGACAATCAACAATCTTCAACTTCAATGTTTGATAACATAATCAATTATAGGTGGTGCATCCTTGCATGTCTGTTTTAGATCTTCAACAACAGCATAGCAGTCTACAATTATATTATTCATTATGACTTTTAGATTTCTTACGTTTTATCTGCATCAATCAAAAGAGACTAATCCTATCTCTGAATTAACTATATTATTATTCTCATGAGTTGTTGGAACTATCTCAAACTCTCAATAGTGCCACTAGACATTTCCATCTCTTGATGATAGGATTGGGACATACACAAATGGAGTTTTCTCAAATGTTATGTTACAAAAGAAGAATTCATGTTTATCGACAATGTAGAACACACTAATTTGTACAGATAGAGATTGAACTGAAAATACAGTCTGGATGATATTTCAACCAACTATTTAAATATATTGTACATCCCACAGACATTCCACTTATAATGGACAAGTAATCCATAATATGAGGGAAGACCTCAATTTAAACTTGGGAAGGTGGGGTGGATTTTGATGAGTTCAAGCTCTGGTCTTTTTACAGAGCTCTAATTGCTAAGTTCATTTCTACATTATTGTTTCCATACATCACACATGTGTCTGTGATTGGTCACAAGAGGAATTATGCCAAGCAAAGACAAATGGAGTGTCAGAATGTTCTTGTGGGCTTGGTTTCTGATTCAAATTTTTTTGTGTTTGCAAGTGGGCACATCAATCTTTCTATTACTTTTGGCCCATTTTTGGCTAGGCAAGTGTCCTTACCAAGGGATGTTTTGTACATGGAAGCTCAGTGTATGGGTGCCATCTGTGAGACTGGACTTGTGAAGGCATTGCCGAGAGATACTATAACATGTATGGAGGTGGGTTTGAAGACTTATAATGATTAAATGTAGCAACATGGTATAAATCCAAAAATAGCTTGCTCCTCCAAGAACTATGGAGAGGACGTACATAAAATTTCAAAATAGGAGTAATTATTCTCAAACTGATTAGACTATGTGGGTCAAACATTTGCAACTGCATGTCATAGCAGTTTTAGTGGGAATTCTATATTTCTTCACGAAGTAGCAATCATAAACAATTTTCTATATGTGGTTCTAATATGAGTCTATAACTTCATCAAACAAAGGTTAGGTATTTTTCTAATTACATTTTTGTTTATACATCAGATACATCAACCATAACAATAATTATTTGTAACAACATGTTGGGAATGCTTATCTATTTATGGTGATTTTCTCATGGTGTTGTTGAGAAAATAAAGTCAGTTTTCATATTTCTATGTGATGGACATTGTGTCATACATTTATTGAAATATGCACACAACAAGAAAAAAATATGTAGTAAAAAAATCACAGCACCTATCAATTAGCAATTTGATTAACAATTGTCAAACTTATAAAGTGAAGGAAAATTACCTTGACATGTATTACAATAAGTTTGAAATATGTTAATACATAATCAATAGATATGACAAACAAGCTAAAAGGATAAATTGCTACTTCCACACAATTATCGAATTGAGTAAAAAGAAATCAATTGTTGTCTCAGAAAGTAGAACACTTGAGGAATTGAACTTGTGGATCATTGTACTTGTTTCTCCATATGGGTTATAACCAAGCAAAGTTTTTTGTGTGCAGGTTTTGGCTCAATTGCCTATTGGGTACCATCCTTATCACAGGAACTGCCATTAACCCTACAGGGAGCTTTGGAGATGCTATGATTTATGGCCATGATAAAATGTGGGATGACCATATTTCATGGTTTCTCAACATATTTCACAAGCCTTGATCATGGTGAAATAGCTTTTCAAGGCTATGATTTAGGAGAATTCATGTTTAGCGACCATTATTAGGATTTAGGAATAGCATGTCTCGTGCTAGAAAAAATTGGGGTCTGGTAGATGAATCTATAAGAGGTAGTAGAAGATAACATAGAATCCACTTTGAACAATGAAAAAGAGAGTTTGGCATACCCTAGCCAAAGTAGCCAACGCATACTGAGGTAGATCTAGTTTGAGCCATTAGAGATGGATAGAAAGGTCTAATCAAATACCAAACTAGAAACACCCATGGCTAGAGGAAGCAACAATAGATAGAGAGATTTTTGAGCAATTTGAAATGATAATTTATAATTTTAGAGTAAACATATCATTATCCTAGCAGTACATTTTCACTTGTAACAAAAATGTGCACTGGATAATTCGTCCCACTTTGAAACTCAACAGAGAAAATGAGCAAGACTTAAGGATTTTATACTTTTGCAACCAAATTGATAACAACCTATTATATTTTCAACTTCTATATTTTAAGACTCTTATAACACAAGATCAATAATATCAAGATAACATTGCCACCATAACAAAAACAAAACCCTAGCTCCAACAAAGATGAAATAATAGGAACATTGCGGGTGTAAACTAAAAATTTAAAAATTGAGCATAGAGTTTGAGTTTGCTTAAAATTCAAGCTCTTTCTATAGAGGATTTGTAAAATTTAGAAAAAATGACACTAAAATAGTACGCAAATTTTAGGGTTACAAGCACACTTATTGGGCTGGAGCCTTTGAAATTGCAGAAATCACCAGGCGGTTGTGATGCTTATCTATTAACCCAAACTGTACTGGCGAGCCACAAAAATGTGTCATGGAAGCAACACAGTGTCAAAATAGACTATGTTCTAGGAAGAGATGAGATTACTATTGGTCATAAAGTTGTATCGACTAGGCAGAACAGTTTCCTGATTTGAGCGTGATAGACTCCCACTTGAGGATCCCCCATTTTATAATGGCAACTAAGCTAGAAAGACAAACCTTGGCAAATAGAATGGCAGCACACCGACCATAAATTAGGTTATATAATAACAAATAAAATGGCTCTTTTTTTTTTAGGTTACATGCCCATGTTGGTCGAACTTTCGACCAACACGAGAATGGATTAAAAAAAAAAATTCCTTTTATAAACCGACCAAGCAAAACCATTTTAATGCTTGGTCGGAAATGTTGGTCAAAAATTAGGGTTAAATGTATTAGTGTCATTAAGGATAAGTAGAACAACATTACACAATGCCTTAGAGAGGTGAGAGAAAATTGGGGATCCTAATAATAATTCTCTTTGGGCATTCTTAGGTAGACTCCCACATAAGGAAAAGGTTGTTGTTGATGCACTAAGAATGTTAATTGACAAATTTTGGCATGACAACACAAGGGTTTCACCCAGCTAAAGAGATGTTTTTAGAAGGAAAATTGGACTTAGAAACCATGAATTGCATCCAAAACACTATTTAGACATGGCTCAAACACAATTTTATGAAAGGTTTCTTCAAATATTTCCTCAGATTAAAATTAGCCAAAGATTTTTTGAGATGAAAAAACCATTTTATGTTAAGATTAATCATGCACATACTACGTGTTGTTGTAGGGTCCATGTTGAATTCTTCATGCATTATGATATTTATCATTATATATGTTGTACTTTTCACACTAATGATATTTTGTAGGAATGTGGTCTACAAGTACCTCCTAAGTCACCAAGAGAATTTATCTCAAGTGTACTATGTAGAAGAGAAGACGGGTGCATTTACTATAAGATGATGTGTTTGAAAGGATTTTTTCCTACATACGATGGTTTGTAATAATTTCCTAGATGCCTACATCTAGATAGCACACATGAAATTGGTAAGACACTAGTTGCTATTGGAAAATACAAGTCAGTCACATATGGTGTTAAAGATGGAAAATAATTAAAGAGGTGTGAGTTAATGAAAAGGGATATATGCGTAGCTGATTTTATGAAGATGTTTCAAGAGAAACTAGTTTATGAGTACATAGATCACATAGAGAGCTAGGCAGTTAGATGAGAAATTCAAGTTGTGTAAGGACACATTCCCCCTCAATATTATTGTGTCTGTTATTGATTTTTCTGAGAATTATATACTAAAACCTCAAAATGAAGTGCAACCTATGTATTACCACTCTACACAAGTTACTATTTTTATACACATAGAATTCATGCAAGCACATGATAGCACACAGGAGGAAAGAAAGGTTATAAGACAGTATCACTTTCTCATCAATGATGATTGTACTCATTCATCAGAGTTTGTGCAAGGATGCTTTACAGTCTTCTATTATAGTTTAAGGGAAATAGGTATAAGATACAACCGACACTTAATATGGCCAAACAATTTTACTGCACAATTCAAGAATGCAAGGATGCTCTACTGGTTGAGTAGGATGCATGTGAAAAGTGGTGTACAACATTTTTGGAATTTCACTAATGCGGGGCATGGAAATGGAGAGAATGATGTTGTGGGAGCATGTGTGAAAAGATCTATTGCTAGAGAGGAATTGAAGTACGAAGATGGCGCAGGGTGGTCCCACAATAGTGTGTCCCATTTTTTTAGACATGTTGATTTTTGCTGAAATAACACATTTTTTAAAAAATATGATGATTTAAGCCTTGAGAGGTTCTATTTGAAGGAATTAATTACAAACAGTTATCTCAAAATCTCTTAGATTAAAAAAAAATTGATATAATATCTATACTCCTCATTCATACCTACAATGGAGTCTCCTTCGTACTTATTAAAATGCTAACAAAAAATCACTTCGACTTTATGTTTTGGTAGATCAAATGAATCCATTTGAAAAACCTATCTATGTAGTATGATGCTATTCAAAACAAGCTTTCTAATGAATATAATTTTAATACATATTTAGTTCATTATCACTTTTAAATATTACTTTAACTAAACATAGGTTGTTTGGTCATTCAACAACCTGTCTCTTCAAGACTTTGGGAAAAATAGTAAATTACAAAAAAACAATTATGAAAAATATGTAGGAAAAGAGAATTTGTGCTACCTTTCTATATAAAAAAGAAAAAAATGAATTTCGATATACACAGATCAAGTAAGAGTGATCCAAGTGACCTTATGTCTAAATTATAGTTGCTTTCACTTTAGAACTCAAAAAACTATGAAATATTGACCCAAAATGAATGAAACCAATTGCATCCTTTAGATATTGAAGTTACGAATATAATCTCGAAATAATTACATCATTATCATATTTTAAAAAAAAGTTATGTTGATCCAAGTGACAATAACTCCTTAAAAACATAATTTTTCACACAAACCACTTTTCGAAGGAGAAGGAAAAATGAATTTTAATTTTTTTAAAAATATATTTAGAAACTAGAAAGAAAATTCTAAAAGACTCTAGTTTACGTCATCTTAAAATTCCTAATAGTTTTGCAGCAATAGGTGTTCGAAAGTGAAGTTTTTTCTCAGAATGTTGATCTCTGTGTCAAAGTTGGCCAAAAAGTGGGACACACTATTGTGGGACCACCCCGTAGTGTTAATAGATGCAGAAACAACTGTGCAATAGTGTAACTCTATGATGGGACAAGGTAATGCATGTAACTTTATGGTTTCTATATTGTTTTGGTTGATACATGAATCTAACATTGAAAACTATCTAGATTGTTGTACACTTCCAAGATCAAGTGACATGCATTCATTTAGAAGTGTTGGTGTTGATGAGAAAATAACCCACAACTCCCAAGAACACCTGCATGCAAACACCTATCACAGAAAGAAGAGAGAAGCAAAGAGCTATGAAAACTTGAACACATTGATCCACGAGAGATGATAAATCATTGATGTACAAAAACAAAAGTTGTAATTCAATAATGAATAATATGTTATATTTACAAGAGAGATCAATCCTTATAAAAGGAGATCAAAAACTTAGGTTGAATAATAATAATTAATAAAAGAATTAATTATTATATGCCTAAAGTTTATCTTAAGTAGAAAGGGATAATAAGTGACTTAATAATTAAATCAATATGATTCAATTAATAAGAAAATAACTTATTACTCTAACACCCCCCCCTTAAGATAAACTTTGGGAGAAGTTGAAAACCTAGAAAGAACTACTGAAAGAAAATGGATCCCGACAAAAAAGGCCTAATCAAGTACCCAAGTACAAAAGAGAGTCTCTATAAAGTGGAGAAATAGAGAAAACTACATGGGAAAATCTCTACTCCAAAAAGAGAAGAAGACTAGTCTGAAGGACTGAAGAAGCCTCCAAAACTAGGAACAAGGATGAACATGTAGAGCATCACTAAAGAAAGAAGCTACAAACTCTATCAAGAAGTAAATGTTGATCTAAATATCCTCCACTAAAATAGAACATGATCAGGTAAAGAAGATTGAAATATGCATGAGTGCCATCAAAAGACACTGCTCAAATCAGGAGGCAAACAAAGGAAAACAATTGAACTCAAACATACAGAAGACTGAAATCTACATGAGTGTCATCAAAAGACACTGCTCGAATCATGAGGCAAACAAAGGCAAACATGTGAAGTTGAAGATACAAATGGCATAAAATATCATATTCTAAAGAGCTAATCAATCAAAGATGGAAGAGTGCCTCCAAAAATAGGAAAGAAAGAGTGCCCATATGGTAAATGATCCATCTCAATGGAATGCCTAGGTACTCAGCCACTACATCTACCTAGTACATAGGAACAAATATTGAATACATATCTCACACTATCAAACCAAGGAAGTAGAAGAACAAATGGTAGAAACCCCCCATAATGATGACAAGGGAGAAATGATAGGTACAATGAAAAGAATGTCCAATATGAACTGCATGATGAAGAACCAGGAACATCAAAGGTGCAGAAAGAGTAAAAACACAAATAAAGACATCTTGAGGATAATTTTGTTGGAGGAACACTCACATGAGAAAGGTAGATGGAAAACAAAGGAAAACATCAAACCCCCTATGGTACTTTATATTGTAGTGCGAGTACAAAAGGCACACAGATGTGCGAGATCCCAGGCATGAAATAGAATGACACTTTATCTCAGCGTGTTTGCATAAAAGAATGCTTAAAAAATTATGTATACACTGCTTTAAAAAGAGTGAAGTTTCTTAAACAAAATAAAAACCAAAGACAATCCACTCCACAAAAGGAAGAGATCTTGGGACCTGAAACATCCAAGATATTTACTAGAGTACATAAATGTAAAATGAAATATACTTGGAGAAGAATCTAGAAAAATACTCACAGAATTGGAAAGATCACAGAATAAGCTTTCCAATGATATAACATTTTCTCAAAATGGAGTCCGGATGCGCAAGATATGGCTTCTGGAGTGGGAAAATGAACTTATGTCTTTGACAAAAAAAAAAACCATAAAAAAAAAAAGAGAAATCAAAAATTCAAACCTCCATATCTAGATAGAGCTTGGGAAGAACTTTTCGATGATATCTCATTTTCTCAATTTCAACACTGTATGCTCAAGTTATGAGCAAAAAACCACAAGTTGCTCGAGAGGGCCCAAAATGGTGTCCAAAGGTTCTGACATGTGATGAGGTTAGCACTTCATGAGGCTAAATTTGATAGCCAAATGGTCATCATCGCAAAAAGCCAATAGACCCTTGGGGCTAAAAAATGTAGGCCCCTGGTCATCTAGTTGACTAGGGGGCTATGGTTGGGGCTGAACTTTGAGCTCCTGGTCCTCTGTATTTCCCATGTAACTGGGCTAGGTGTGGAAAGGGGGTTGGAACTGCATGTAGTTAACCCTATGACTGGTGTTCACACTAACACTCATGCCAGTAATCGCGACTGTGACTATGCGGTCATCGGTAGTGATATTAGCGGTGATGCTGCCATGGGCCATAGAGTGGACACCGCAGACCACCAACGGTCATCGTGGGCCATCAAGTGCCCACTATGGTGGTGCCCTGGTGGAGCCTGGGTGGCCGTGAGGTGGTGCTTGGGTGGCCACCGATGGAAACCTTTTTTTTTTCACACGCGCACCTCAGGATGTGTGCTAGGGTTGTACGACCCTAGTATGCAAAAATAATTTACCATAGAATGCAACTTTGTCTAAATTAGATAAATTTTATATCAAAATAGGGATTCTTGGATGTTGTGAGATCAAAAATGATGTCTGTTTGAGCCCAAAGTGCTCTGAAAAAGAGTAACCACCTCAGGATGCATGCTAGGGTTGAATAGTCCTAGTGCAAAACAAATTTGCCACAGAATGCAACTTTGTCCAAATTGAACAAATTTAATATGGAAATAGGGTTTCTTGTGCACTCTAAATGCAATAGTGAGGCTTGTTTGAGCCCAAAGTGACCAAAAAAAAGATCCCCCTAGATGTGATAGAAAATTCTCTAAAAACATAGATCTAATGAACAAGGTTGAATCTCTCAAGAAGAGAACAGGGGTATGAAGATCTGAAGCTCTGATACCATATTGGAGTTGATGAGAAAATAACCCACAACTCCCAAGAACACTTGCATGTAAACACATGCCACAGAAAGAAGAGAGAAGAAAAGAGTTATGGAAGCCTGAACACATTGATCCACGAGAGAGGAGAAATCATTGATGTGCAAAAACAAAAGTTGCAATTCAATAATGAATAATATTTTATGTTTATAAGAGAGATAAATCCTTATAAAAGGAGATCAAAACCCTAAAAGGAAACCTAGGTTGCATAATAATAATTAATAAAAGAATTAATTATTATATGTCTAAAGTTTAGCTTAAGTAGAAAGAGATAATAAGTGACTTAATAAAAATCAATATGATTGAATTAATAAGCAAACAACTTATTACTCTAAAAAAAAGTTCAAATGCAACATCATTAGCTATTTATACTAGACAAATTGCATGCTTTTTCTCTTCTTGTATGCATTTTGTGTGGGATGAATGTGAATCAAAAGAGTGGGTTGACCAATGGTCTTGTAGACCTTTGGAAACCTTAGATACATATTAACTTCCCAGAGAACTACAAATGAACCAGTTTGAAGCATCAGTGGATTTTAACCATGTATCAAACCTAGTTGAACCAAGTAATTTCTCTAGATTTCATAGATTAAATCAATTTTACATGTTGATTTTGGTATTAACTAATCCTTCCATTAAATGAAGGTCTTTTATATTCATTAATTGCAGATGAGAACAATGAAGAAGGAACAAATTAATTTTTGTGTCGTTGTATTGAGGCCAAAAATAAATTGACAACTACAATCATTGATGGAGAGGGTATTTAGTACCCAATAAGATCTTTTATTTTCACAGGGACATGACTTAGAAGGTACCATTATTGTGTTCATTTGTACTATACCTAAATTAAACTCTTTTTATTACACTTTACATTAATTTGGTTATTAAACTCTATAAATGCAGGTATCCTTATTGGGATTATGGAAAGATATGTATTGAGAGGGGAGGGGTGAATCAATACCTTTAAAACTTTTGCTAACTGAATCTTTGTAAATATGATTATCACTAACTGACTGAATCCATTGTATGTAACATACATTCAAAACATAACTAAAATGTAAATGCATATAATTTAATCAATAAACCATTCATGAAACTTCATACACATAACTCAAGTATTTTGGTATTGCGGAAACCCTTGTTAGAAGGTAAACATTTTGGTGGGGATGACACCCACAAAGCTTCACCACTACAATAACAAAGTTTTTAGTTAAGGCTACAAAGATTGTGATCACTTTTGGTGATCTTACCCTGTTAGGAGTAACAATATAAGATTAGCTAGATCTACCTGGTTAGAGGATTTTAGCAACACAATCAAGTGTGCACAAGTAGTTAAGAGATTTAAAAAAGAACTGTTAAGTTCACTTTGTTAAGATATTTTGAATCTAAATTGTTAGAGAGTAACAGTGATATGTGACCTAAATGAAATACAACTCAAATTGATGATATCAGATCCTTTAAGTACAATAAAGATATCACCTTGTTGTGATGTGTATGTCCTTTTGTACTACTCCGTAGCCTTATATATGTTATGATAAACTGAATGCTTTTGTCAAAACCCTGCCTGATCTTTAGATATCTTTCACTACGGAAGCTACTTCATATATATTATTTATCAAAATGACATCCTTACAAATTTATATCAAACTGACCTTGACCTAATTAGGGTTTTATAATATCTTAGAAAACCTAAGATCTATAGTTGAAATGAATAATCTAGATCAACAATACATAGGAATAGTTAACAATTCAATGATTACATCCATATTAAATTTTGTCTCGGTCCTGGTAAACCATTTTCTCAATCGGTGTAGACCGTTTGCCTTGTATTTTGTGCCATTCCAAACTGCTATGTTGTTTCCTATTTCACTCAGTGTATACTGCATTCATCGCTCAATAATTAGCTAGTGCTTGATTCATATGAATGCTCGATGACTATTGTGCTTGGCAAAAACTGTGTTTGGTACTCAGTGATCATCTGGCTCAGTAATATTTCTCGATCAAAGCTATGTTCAATTAACTTAGGTATCTACCTTATGTTTTACTTAGTGTAAAGGCTCTGTGTATTTACAAACTATCCTATCTTGTCTCCTTTACTGACTCTATGATTGAATGATACTAATGACAACCATTAATTCTCTATAGGACTAACATTCTCCCCCTTTGGCATTAGTATCAAAAACTTTATGTATGTGTACTGACTTCAAACATTTGTACTTAACAAAAAATATGAATCTTATGTGAACTCCCCCTTTGTACATGCTCTTAGTGTGAAGTACATGCAAGAATATATACATATATCTTCCCCTTTTTTTGAGATTAAAATGCCAAAAATAATGTACTCACAGCTTTTCAAAAATGTTTTGATGGGTTTTCTTTAGTGTATCCAAGATGTTTTCCCATTCCTCCTTAAGGTTCTCAAGAGCATTAATGTGTTCTAAACCAACTTGTGCATGCATATCAAAAATATTCTCTATCACTTATATCTCTGGGGTGGAAACTAAGTCCTTTTTCCTTATTCATGTATGCACCCTAAAATGGTCACCTAGACTTTGGGCCCCATTTATTTGATTTATCAATCCTGAATCATTTTTATCAATAATCAATATTTTCAACATTATCAATTTCTTGATCAAGTCTTAATTTCAATCATATATTGGATCTTTATCTTATGGGCTAACCATTTATCCTAAGTCTTTATTTGATTAAAAGGAATATTTCCTCCCCTTTTGATTAAATAAAAAGCCCCACTTTTTCTCTTATCCTAAGTTGCACAAATAAAGCATTATTCCTATTTTATAAAAAGAGAAAAAGCACTTTTTGTCTCACATGAGGCTCAAAAGTCAACACTTCACTCTCATTGGAGGATACTTGTGGACATGGATTGATCCTCTTTCAACCTCCACTGCCGATTAAGACTTTTTGCCTCTTAATCTCAATGGTCCATTCCTTTGCATTTCTTATAAAAGGAAAGCTCTCTCCTCCATTTCCATACCATGTTTTTATGCTAGTGTTATGTTGTAGGTTTTAGGTGCATTTGGAGATTTTGAGGATATTGAAGACTTGTTGTTTTCATCATTTAGTTGCATATTTACCTTCTTAGTTGCATGATAATGGCATTCTTAGTATAGATTTCCTTTTATGCAATAGAATAACCTCACATAGTCTAAATAGGAAGTATTGTAATCCATTGCTATCTCCTTTCATAGATTAGTTGCATTATACTTTCCTTTCATAGCTTAGATTGCATTCTCATTTAGCTTGCATTGCATTGCATATTTGATTCTTGGAGATATTGGCATTGTTGCCCTTGTCTTCACTTCAATCTCTCATTGTATGGTTGACTAGCAAGGTCACAAGCTTGTAGCTCTAGCTGAGAGCAAACACATCATAGTCCCTTGCAACTCCATGCATAGAGAGCTATGAGCCACTTTGTGAGGCCTCATTCTTGAGAAACCTTGCATGTAATGGTTCATAGAAGTGCACCATTTTAGTGTGTACATTTCTAGCACCCACTGTGGGGCAGAGTAGATAGGCTTTGTCCTTTGTTTCATTGCATTTTCATCATTTTTTGGATTTTTTTTCAGAAATTTTGCAGTTCTGGTTTTCTGTCTCAGAATATCGCACGATACTTCTTAGTATATCGCATGATACTTCTCAGTATATCACGTGATATACCTTTGTATAGCGGTGCGACACTTCGCGTAAGAGAAGAATCGCCCGCCAGTACTGAGGTATATCGCCTGGCATCGTGTGAAGTATCACCTGGCATCGTGCAAAGTATCACCCAGACTGAGGTATATAGCGCGACTATAGGAAACTATATCGCGCAATACTGGTGAAGTCTGTGGTATATCACCTGATCTGACAGAGACTTGCATTTCCAGTTTTATCATCCGAATTTGATCATTTTAGTTTGCTGGTTTATTTTACTGTATTTAGATAGGTCTAACCTGCATCTTTTAGATTGAATCTATTAGTTTATTGCATATTTACATTTGGATTTGGATTTTGCTAACCTTGTTGGTCTAACAAGGTATGTTTGTAGGTGCTCTCATTGCTTGAAATTTGCTAAAAACACATGTTAAAAAGGGCTACTAACAATTTTTGCAGGGCTGCCCAAGCATAAAAAAAACAAAAAAAAAAATTTCTTGTTTATTTACTTTCATTCCAAGTGTGGCATTCACTAATTGTACTAGGAATCTTTAAAACTTTGTGAAAGAGATTTTGAGGTGGTAGGAGAAGTATGCTCTTCACCTTTAGGTGAACCAGAAAATCTCGACCCATCTTAAGGTTTTGGAAGCAAGGGAGTAATTGAATCTCTTTGCTTGGTGTGTTTGGGAGAAGTTTTTGAGATAGGGGAGTATGCTCTTCACCCTTGAGGTGAACCAAAAACCTTGAACCTCAAAAATTATCCACTTTTGTTTAGTTGTTAGAATCCTTTAGCGGGCCTGCTCTTGAGCAATCAAGAGGAATGACCCAAGTGGGGACAACCTTGTCATCATTTTCCTTAGTGGCGAGTGATTCCAACTCACTATAATATCAAGGCTATCGAGGACACCAAAAACCTTGATAGACATAACACTTGTCTTTGTTTGATGTGAGTAGCTCATGGGATTGCGACCATGGGAAAAATATTGAACAAGAATGCTTAAGGTACTCTTGAGGCCACGAGGTCCTAGTCCTTTATGAGGAGCAAGAGGGGTGTTGTGAATGGAAATCTTTATTAAAAATTGTTAGATAGAAACCACCTTGTTTAGCCCCTTATCTTCTTAGTTCAAGGATTGATCCAAGTGGTTTACCCGGATCACCTTAAGATACTCACCATATGTGTCCCTTTGGTTGTGTCATTTGACACTTCCATGACAAAGCCAACATCTCTTGTGGGTAACCACTTGGTGTGAGGCAAGGGGGCATCAAGTTGTGGGCTAAGTTGGTAAGTATTGAGCCTTGACTTTTTAGGATAGATTTTCTTGAATTGTCTTCGGTTGTGTGATGCCAGTGCAAACGTTCTTACATACAAACAATCAGTAGCATTCATAGGGTGCTTTTTTTTAATTTTGATGTCACAAGTGTTTGTCTTGGCAAGGTTTCTTTTGCCCTTGTTTCAAGTGCTTGAGACATGTTTGATCCCTCACTGTTTGCAAACCTGCCAAAATTTTGCTGATATTGTGACTGAAATCGAAAACATCAACCCTCAGACTAAAAATTTTGACAGGGCAGACCCAAAAATGCAAATTTTACACAATTCTGGTCAAGAGTTGAACAAATCTACAACAGTATCGCACTTTGTAAAGCAAAATATCGTGCGATACTTCGCACTTGCTAAAAATATCGCTTGCTTTGAAGAGAAATATCGCGCGATAGTTCACCCCTGACGGACTATCGCCCGACCTGCCTGGAGTATGTCACCCGCCAGTACTGAGGTATATCACCTGGCATAGGGTGAAGTATCGCGCGCTTATAGGTATATCACCCCAGTAGCCTGGAGTATATCATCTGGTTAATTTATGTCGTGCTTACAGTTTGGTCAGTTTCAGTCGCTGTTAATCAGGTTAGGTCTTAGAGTAGGCTTCTTGCCCTGACGTTTGAGGCCTGTCTTGACTCTAAATTTCTGATTTTAGTCCTCTGGGATAGCATCATTTGATTTACGAAATCACTTTGAAAAAATTGTCAAGTTAGAAGGTCATTCTTGGTGCCAAGGTTCATCTCTAAGATTGTTAGCTACATTCTTGGAAAATTTTAAGTACTCTTATTGTCCAAATCACTTTCAATCTCAATTTCAATTATCTTTTGGCCTAGTCCAACCTCCTGATTCAAAAGTTCAAGGGTAGTCACCCTTTGATTTGAAGCACCTCTTTGACAGTGTTGGTAAAGCCCTTTTTTTATCTTCTCATTCCTTTTTTGGACCATAGAGGACTTTGATTATCCTAGTTTGGTGTTGACACTTTGAGAGGTCACCTTATCATCGAGAGTATCTCTCTTTCATGTCAGTTATGACAAGGTACCAAGTCAATCAAGGGAAGCGACCCCCTGTTGCCTTTAGCCAGTTACCACCCGTCAAGACTTGTCGACAACCTAAGGAAAAATGACCCCTTTTTGATCAATCTCCTAAGAGTGAATATGAGGTTTGTTTTAATCCGGGAGCTAATCCTAGTAAAGTGAGCACCTCTTTTATACCACTTTCATCAAGTATGGACATGAGTTACACTTTCACCCGACAACAAAGAGAAGCCATGAATCAAACTCTTGAGGATATTTTCCAATGACATAGAAGAGAGTATGGTGGTTCTTCTCATGCTAGTCCACCTGGATCACCTCCCAACAATGTGAGGTATTTTGATGCTCACCAACGAGCCCAGAGGCATCATAAGCAAGCCCACTCAGATTCAGGGTCACAACACAAAGACCAGAACAACGAATCTAGTGATCACCACATAAATGTATCCAATGCAATAAGGCATTCGAGACAATCCTCCCCACTTAAAGACACCTCTCGATATGAAAATATAAGATTGAGAAGCATTGAGAGAGAGAAGCAAGCCTATTTGGATGAACAAGCTGCTAAAAAGGAAAAATTCAGACAACTAGAGGAAGAGGAACGTGTGTTGTTGGATATAAAGAAAAGAGTCACCCAAGAAGAAGAAGATAGACTCTACGCACAACAACTCCAAATCTGATTCAATGGAAGGGGCACCAATAGTGGGACCAACTCACCCCCATCTACCCCTTCACCAAGTCCTAGAAGATGGTCAAAGACACCCTCATGATCCCCAAGCCCTAGAGGAAGAAGGGTTTCAAGATATGACCATCATAGGAGATAGTCATCTCATAGACATTCAAAGAAACGCTCCCAACAAGCACATCATGGCTCACAACATGGAGGAAGTTATGCTAAATTTGATCATATAGATTTCATGACTATGCAACAAGAACCATCCTTTCAAGCATATGTGGAGCAATATGTGGAACAAAACAAAGATCAATTCTTGGAAAGTCTTATTAACAAAGGCGCTAAAGTTCCATATAATTTTGATATTCACCAAAAGATCAAGAAATAGAGCCCTTCCACTGATGAGGTGATCTTACAAATGCAAAAGGATATAGACATGATGAAAGCTCCCAAGAGCACGTTTCATTTGGACTCCATATGTCCTAACCCCATTGACAAAAGTGTGGTGATGGTAGAATTCCCTAAGAAAGCTGAGTTCCCAACATATGACAAATATGATGGCACTAGTGACCCTCACGACCATGTTCGACAGTTCTACATAATGAGCTTTTCCTTTCACCATGAAGACTCCTACTTGATGAGATTATTCCCAAGGAGCTTAAAAGGTCAAGCCATGGAGTGGTTCACCAACCTTTCCCCTCCAGTAAAGATATTTAAAGAACTTGTCCAAAGGTTTGTTCAGCATTTTTCTTACAACTTATCGAGGTCGGTCACAATGCTTGATTTGTGCATACTCAAGCAAAATCAAGGGGAATCTTTTGTCACATTTTTATAATGATGGAGGCGATTGTGTTCAAAATACCCAAGGACAATCCCTGAGGAGGAGAGAATTGATATCATTGTAAGCAATCTAATACCATAACTAAGAAATGAAGTCAAGAAAATCCCATTTAATTCCTTTGATACTATGGTAGAGGTGGCATGTTGCATTGAGGATGTCCTAAAAGAACAAGGAATTTTGGCTAAACCAACAAATAACAACAATAGCCAAAATAACAATACTAATGGTAACAAGGACAAAAAGAACTCCTATTGGAACAAAAACAAGCAAGTGGTCAACGACGGAGTTGTTGACTCATCTCAACCCTAAAATGAAGGAGTTCTTAACCTCTCTCATGCAGTTCAAGCTATGAAGCTACAAACGTCTTCAACACAACAAGACAAACCTAAGTATCAAAGGAGACCTAAAACGGAGAAGAGACAATTTACCAAATTGGGGGAGTCTTATGCAGATGTTTTTAAGACATTAGTTGCTCATAATTTGGCAGACCCAAAGGATTCTACAAAACATCATATACCGGATCCTTTACCTCATTGGTGGGATGCGAAGGCTTTTTGCATTTTCCATAATGGGATTGGACATGACATAGAAAATTGTTTTAAACTCAAGCATCTTGTCCAAGACCTTATTGAAAAAGGACAATTACAAGTTGATGGTTTAACCACTAATGCGGACCATAAAGCCTTTAAAGAGCCCTTGCCTAAATATGAGAAAGGAGAGAATTCTAACAATAAGAATGGCAAGGCGGCTATCAACTATACATACACACATGCTGACAATGTGATTAACATGCTTGAAGTGGCTGATGATAACATCAACATGGTAAGAGGGAAAGATCCTTATGGAAATAATGTGGACTCAACTCCTATGACTGATGAAAGACCCATTGTGGTGATAAGAGGTCCTCACTCACAAAGAATGCCCCAGTCCCTCAATGCTATCACTAGGGGCCAGGCCCAAGCACCCATTATCATCAGAGGTCCTAGCACTAGCAAGTCTAAGCAGCCCACATCTAAAGGCATTCCTCCTAAATCTGCCAATGGTCCTAATTCCAATTATAATCTTATTGACCAATTACAATGTACACCCGCGCAGATATCCATTTTTGATCTTTTAGAATTGTCCCCTAAGCATAAGCGTGTCCTTGAAGATGCTTTGTGAGTAGCCAGTGTCCCTAAGAACTTAGATATTGATCAATTCCAGAATATGGTCAACCATTTGGCTAGCCCTCATTACCTCACCTTCTCAGAAGAAGATGACAAATCCATCAGTCACCCACATAATTTGGCCTTACACATCGAAGTCATGATTCATAAAACTCATGTCAGGTGTGTATTGATAGATGGAGATGCGGGGATCAACATTTGTACCATGAGTTTGTTGCTGGCTCTAGGATATTCTGAGAACATCATTGACACAAGGAAAAGGATCACAATCAAGGCATATGATGAAGCAGAAAGAAGTTCTAAGGGATTGGCCATCTTACCTATTCGCATTGGTCCAGTAGAAAAGGATATCTTATTTCAAATTGTTGATGTTGGACCTTTAGCCTACAACATTTTTCTAGGTAGGCCATGGATTCATGAAATGCAAGCAGTCCCATCAACATATCACCAGTGTGTTAAATTTCCCCATAATGGTGTCGAAATTTGCATACTTGGAGATAGTGCTTTGTCAGTTAACAACATTTCTACTAGATCACATGTACCTTTGAATAGGGAAGCTGACAGTCCTAGTAGTTCACTTGAACAATGCAAGCAACAGTTTAAGACCATAGATCTTGGGATGGGAGATTATAAAATTGGTTCTTTTACAAACATGCCAATCTCTCCTAGGTCTTATGGGAGACCATCACCAAATATGAAACCTTCATCATCAGCAATGACATTATTTGGAACATTTGTTGAGTCTTCGGTCCCCATTCAGGAAGAGAAAGAGGAAGTTGTTGTAAGGGACTGGATCTATCATGAGGAAAAGTACAAACACAATGAGAATTTTGCTCCTTCACCTAAAGCTTATGGGAGAGGGTATACACTGGTTAAGAATATGGGTTATCCTGGATATGGTCCCCTTAGCCATAGGCTGGATGCTAAAGCTGAGCCTCTTGATCATGCTCTTTTTGGATGAAAGAATAAGTCCACAGTTGGCTTAGGTTTTGAAAGTAAGAAGAAGAAAAGTGTCCCTACCCCAGCTATGACAGACAGTGACAGTGACTCAGACTATACGCCTGATCTGTCTAATCAACAAGATGTGTCTGATGATTGGGTGCCCTCAACAAATCTCCTTTGGGGAGATTCCACAGATTTGATATTTGACAGTCCTACTATCCTAGTTGCGATGGATAGTGACTGTATGGTTGCTAGATTGATAAAGGAAAGTGTTGCTATCCTAGCTGCGACGGGTAGTACCAATACTAGCACTAGAAAGGGGGAAACCCTTCCTAACCTTGAGGCTTCTACATCACGAGGCCCAAATGATGATTCAGACATAGACTCCCACAAGTATGAATGGGACTCACTTTCAGATGCAATAGTTGATTTGGACATGGATGTTGTCCATGCCTATAGTACCCAACCCGATGCGGCTAACGAGCTTAGTGTAGGACTAGAGGATTGTACTCCTCAAATTGCCTTAGTGGATGATGCTTCGTTTGGTAGGATGAGTCCTAATTCGAGTATCTTAGGAGAAGACTTGATGAACCCCAATCATATGGTCACCAGAGATGACACTTTTCACATAAATAACATTGAACCAGTCATTGACCTACCCCTTGTTCACTTTGACCTAATTGACTAGTCTCAGCGTCATCAAGAGCCTATATTCCTCACTTTTCAGAATGATTACGAAATTGCCTGCTATCTGAATGCTCTTGAACCCATGGCTTCTTCCACCAATGAACCAACAACCAGCATGATAGAGCTTGATATTAAGTACCTCAGTCTCAAAATAAAAGAGAAAGAAAAAAAGAAAAATAGGTCTGATGGCAAAATCCACTTTGTGGCGGTATCAGAACCAAAAATAGTAAAAAGAAATGACGTATCCGAAGGTGAAAACCTCTTTGAGGCGCCTAAGGATGGGGTACTTAATAACTTGCTAAGTTATTTTCAGGATAGATCATCAGTATTGATTGAGCCAACAAAGCCATTCAATTTGAAAATAGAAGAAAATCCTCAAATAGTCCATCTTGCTCAGTCTTTATCAGAGGGAGAGACCAAGGCATATGTACAGTTCTTACAAAAAAAGAAAATTAATTTTGCATGGACCTATTCAGACATGCCAGGGCTTGACACAAATCTTATAATGCATCACTTATCCATAGCTCCAGGCATCAAACCAGTGAAACAAAGACTCAGAAAAATGCATCCCCATGTAGCTCTCCTTGTCAAAGGGAATTAGAAAAACTTTTGAGAGCTGGATTCATTAGAGCCATCGATTATGCAGAATGGATCTCAAACATAGTACCAGTCTCCAAACATGATGGGTCCATTCGTGTATGTACAGATTTTAGAGATTTAAACAAAGCATGCCCAAAGGATGATTTTCCACTTCCAAACATTGACATGATAGTGGACATGACAGAGGGCTATGAGATATACTCTTTAATGGATGGTTTCTCTGGGTATAATCAAATTAAAATAGCTCCTGAAGACCAAGAGAAAATAGCATTCACATTTGCATGGGGAACCTATTGCTGGAACGTCATGCCATTCAGATTAAAGAATGCAGAAGCAGCCTACCAAAGAGCTATGACCACTATCTTTCATGATATGATGCACAAAAACATGAAAGATTATGTGGATGATACCCTGGCAAAATCAAGAAAATGGGACACACACCTCGATGATCTGGAAGTAATTTTAGATCGCATGGAATAGTTTCAACTCAAATTGAATCCAAAGAAGTGCACATTTGGTGTCACCTCAGGAAAACTTTTAGGATTCATAATATCAGCAAAAAGTATCAAGGTTGATCCCGAAAAGGTCCAAGCAATTCTAGATATGCCACCTCCTCAAAATATCAGCCAAATGCGGAGTCTTTAGGGATGTCTTCAATCGATTAGGAGGTTTATTTCTCAGCTTGCAGACAGAGTGCAACCCTTTAATAAGACATTGCATAAGGGTGCATCTTGTGTTTGGAACGAGGGTTGTCAAAAGAGCCTAGATCAGATCAAACAATACTTGGCTAATCCTTCGATCCTAATGCCTCCTATTCTAGGGAAACCATTGATCCTATATATTTCAGCTATAGACACTTCCCTGGGGGCATTGTTGGCTCAATCAGATGATACTGGGAAAGAATGGGCCATATAATATATTAGCCGTACTCTAGTCTCTTATGAGATCAATTACAATAATATTGAGAAGTCTTGTCTTGCAGTGGTGTTTGCTTCTCAAAAGTTGCGCCACTACATGCTTGCTCATACCATACATTTGGTGGCAAAAATTGATCCTCTTAAGTACTTGCTCAGTAAGGCTGCCCTCACGGGTAGACTTGTTAAATGGATGATGGTCCTAACTGAATTTGACATAGAGTACATTGAAAGGAAGGCCATAAAAGGGCAAGCTATTGCTGACCAATTAGCTGATTTCCCAATTCAGGATAGTATGCCGATCCAAGTGGAATTCGTAGATGAACACATCTTATATACGACTACTCGCACTTGGACAATTTTCTTTGATGGTTCCCGCATGCAAAATGGATCAGGTGCTGGAGTATTATTTGTTTCTCCACATGGGTGCAATATTCCAAAGTCTTACAAACTTTTATTCCCATGTACGAATAATATTGCAGAGTATGAAGCTTTAACCAATGGCTTGAGAATGGCTATAGAATGGAACATCACAGAGTTACATGTCTTTGGGGATTCCCAGTTAATCATCAACCAGGTCAATGAAGAGTATCAAACCAAGGATGATAAATTGATACCCTATACGAAGATGGTTGATTCTTTGAGACGCTATTTCACCTTTGTGACATTTCAATAGATCCCTAGGATAGAGAACAAGGCTTTAGATGCCATGGCCACATTAGCTTCCCTTCTTCAGTTGGAGACACATGAATCTAGATTTGAATTCCTGGTGGAAGAGCTACACCATCCCATTTTTGACTCGTCTGAAAGCCATGTCATTTGTGCCATTGTCACACATGAGTCTTCCCGATATGGTGCTATCTATTCATATCTTCGTGATGGCATCATCCCCAACACATTCAACTGTTCTAAATGCTGAAACCTCATCCGTAATGCCTCTTGCCACACCCTTATCTCTAGTGATTTATATAGGAGGGGTTTATATGGGACGCTCCTTAGGTGCTTGGAAAAGGAGGAATCCAACCAAGCGTTAGTTGACATCCACGAGGGCATTTGTGGTGGACATTCTAATGGTCTTGCCATGGCCTGAAGGTTGCTTAGGGCGGGATATTATTGGCCCACAATGAAAATAGATGCAGTAGCCTTTGCTAAGTCCTGTGAAAAATGTCAAAAACATGGAAACCTGATTCATGCTCCAAGTAGGGAGCTGATACCTTCTATTTCTCATTGGCCATTTCAGCGCTGGGCCTTCGATCTAGTTGGGAAAATTCATCCCAACTCATCAGGTGGACATAAGTTCATTATTACTACCACTGACTACTTCACAAAATAGGTGGAAGCTGTACCACTTTCTGTTGCTTCAGGGAAGACTATCTCCTTGTTCATCTTGAATCATATCATTTGCCGATTTGGAGTGCCTTCTGAGATTATCACTGATAACGGAGGTCAATTTAAGAATAAGGACCTAAAACATTTATGCAAAAAGTTTAAAATCAAACAACATTGGTCCTCCATTTACTTTCCACGGGGAAACGGATAGGCAGAAGCTTCTAACAAAACCATTCTTAAAATTCTTCATAGGACAGTGCACAAGAATGGTAGGGATTGGCACTTGCAAATCAATCTAGCACTATGGGCTTACAGAACAAGCATTCGCACACCTACAGGAGCCACTCCCTTTTCTCTTACTTATGGCGCTGAAGTGGTATTGCCTTTAGAAGTTGAGATACCATCACTCAGAGTCTCACTCAAAGGTTTGATTACAAATGAGGATTACCGCGCCATGAGGTTACAGGAACTAGAACTTCTAGATGAGAAGCATAAGGCTTCCTTTGATCATATGAGAGTGTATCAGAAGCATATGTCTAAGGCATTCAACAAGAAGGTTCGCCCTAGAGAATTTCAAAGAGGTGATCTTGTTTTGCGAGAGAACCCTAAGAACCAACAGAACAGAGAGCAAAAGGGCAAGTTTGAACCTAACTGGCTTGGACCATATGTCATCACAACTGCTTTTGGTACTCGTGCATATTTACTATCTGATCCCGATGGAGAACAGCTCCCTGATCCCATCAACATTGTGCACCTCAAGAAGTTCTATCCTTGATGCCCATTTCTATCTGGGGGCATCCTTTGTACATATTTATTGATCCTGAAAAAATACCAAAAAAATTGATATATGATGCTTAAAAAATCCTAAAAAGCATAAAAAGTCCTGAAAAAATACAAAAAAATCAAAAAAATTCAAAAATCCAAAAAAAAAAACAAATGAAAAAAGAATCCAAGTGGTGAAAACCTGGAAACAGGTGCTACTTGAGGCCTTTGCACCCCTATTTGTTAGCATGCATCCTCGACACTGAACCTTTCTCCATCATACCCTGACCTTATTTGGCTTAGTCTGGAATTGGTCTTTGTCTTTGTCTAGGGGGCATAACTGTTAGCATTGGTCTTTTAGGTGCATTTGTCTCTTGGGGCATTTCACAATAGGTGTTTTTCCAACACCACCCCAAAATAGTGTTTTTCAACACTACCCTTGCGTCGAGTATTCCTTAACACTTATCAGATGTCTTACCCAACAATTTCGTATGATGTGATATTTCTCACTAAGCAGATATGATACTCAGAGTTTGACTCTATGACCAACACACATGCACTTAAACAATCAACTCGTTTGAGATATGTTGACTTTATTTTTCTTTGTGTGCTATCTGTGAGGATTTCTTTGATGAGTGGTCTCTCCCTGAGAAGTTTTCGATGATGCATAGCTAGAAGACTGAGGGTATGAGAACATGTTTTATTTCTTTATCTGCTTGTGGGTATATTTCATTGATCCTAACTGTCATGAGCATTTATGCTGGTCCTACTTGACACTAGGGATTGACAAGGTATTATCCTTGACTATTTTGTGAGTGCATGCTTATAGTTATCCTGACTTTCATGTGTCTTGATACAAGCATAATCTCGCCATATCAAACTTAGGTGATCTCACTGCATTAGTCATCTTGACCTACATGTCTTTGATGCCTAGGTGAGATTCCCACATTTCTATCTGATAAAGATCATATTCATATCCACATAGTTATACTAGTGTGCATTGTATGATCTTACGATGCTACCAATAATGCTTGATTATGATTATTAGATGTCTATAAGCGTTGTGACCTTGCAAGTCAACCACTTTCATAGTAGCTTGCATTTTTAGGTTCATGATAGTCTAGTTTTGCATTTCTTGCATATGGAGAGAGCTCTCCTTTTTATCTTACATGGACCTATCAGTCGACTGCACTCACCTTTCCTTCTTCTTGATCATGTCTTTCACTCCTTGTCTTTTTCATCTCAAACCTGTTCTTGTTCATCACAAGGGGTTAATCATATCATCATATCTATATCAAAACTATCATTTTCAAGAAACATGAGTCTATATCATACATGAGAATTAAACATACATCTATGAGAGAGAACATACATAAGCATGTACATAAGCATTTTGAGAAAAATGACAAGAAAATATATATAAACTGATACATCCATCACAAGAGAGACATAAACACATGAGACAATCAAACATCCAGTAATCTCATATATACATCAATATAATATACAAATGGGATCCCAAATCTGGATCAATGTCTCAAGATATGTGTAAACATCTATCAACCTAAGACCTAACCCTAAGACTCACTACCACCCTCGTGAGGAGCTCATGGTGGTGGAGGAGGCATGGCTCTCCTATCGAGTACCGCATCTGATACCCCTACCCTCTGAGAGTATGATGGTGCTCTCTCACCCTCTGGAACAGCCTGCAGGTAGAGTCTGTGATAGTATGCTGCTCTCGCTGACTCTCATCAAAGCTTTAGCACATCTACCTGTGCCATCGCCTCACAGGATGTTATCTCTACCGTGAGATTGGCTATCTGTTGATCTCGCTCTACTCTCAGATCTAGCAGTTGTTGGTCCCTCACTGTTATAGTAATCTAGAGCTATTGTATCTCTGCCTCCTGAGCATGTATCTGGGCTCTCAGCTCATCTCCTCTCGCAGGCTGATCCTGCTGTGCCTCTACCTACCGGTGAGCTGGTCTCGCCTCATCCTCGAGCGTCACTGATCTCTATCCTCGTGACCATTTTTGGCCACCTGATCTCGATCCCTCTCCTCTCTCCATCCTCCTCCCTCTCCCCCTCCCGCCATCCCCTCCATCCCCTCCATCTCCTCCGTCCCCTCCATATCCTTCGTCTCCCCCGTCATCTCCTCTATCTCCTCCCTGTGCTGGTACCTGCGCTTCTGGTACTGTAAAATGAAGGAATGGCACCCTCTGCCACTCTGCTCTATAGGCTGCATCCGCCCCCACATCTGCCACATCTGGAAAATACTCCTAGGGCTCACTCTTGATACCCGATGTCTCTACGACAGCCTGCTAATAATCCAACATGGGTAGCCACCCATGCCCCTCCTCGTCCCTGGCCCTGGCATATGTCGTAGTCTCCGTTGAGACCCACTGCTGCCTCCCAAACTGCCACCACACCTGAGTGATGCAGAACCTCTTCACTATCTTGGCATATCGACCTACCAGTGGTCGAGTGCACATCATGTAGCTCAGCACATCGACTGCATCTCCCCAGACCTCCACCTCCCTGTATGGCCTCCATGTGAACGAGGCCATCTCATCTAAAACCCACCTGTAATATGTCACATCCCCAGTATGGGCATGTAATCTGAATCTTAGGTACTTGTAGATGAAGGGGTACCTCCTCTCTCTCGGCTGAACTCTGGGGTGCACCATAGCGATGTGCTCCCACGCCCACACCTGTGCCAGGATGGCACCGCAAGCCCAAGTCTGACCATCCCTGTAGATGATCTCATGTAACTCATGATACATCTCAGCCAATATGGCAAGACCCCATGCCATCCGACGAGGCCTGCCTACCAAATCAACCAGTAACCGAGCCCATCTGAGCGGGAATCCCTTCTGACTGTGATTAGTCATCAGGATCTATGAGATAATGGAGGCCACAATACATGACACTGGGTAGTCTCTGCCAAAATCATTTATCAACCTCTCCCAGCTGACATGCCTATCCAGAATAGTGACATCATGGAACATCTCCTGGATCAGTCGACACCCCTCAGTGGCATCCTGATCATAGTACACCTATGCCAACAAACAAATCATGTCAGTTTTCATCATATGGAAACACTACATTTATAATTATATCTCAAAATATGATTATACTCACCGGCTCGCCATGGCATGGCACTCGTAGGATCCTATAGACATCCTCCAGTGTGATGGGCGCCTCTTCTGTGGGCAAGTAGAAGGTGTTGTGCTCACTATGTCATCTCTCAGCAAGAGTAGTCAACAACCCATGGTCAGCCCTGATATATGGAAAATGCAACAGATATCTGAATCCCGTGGCCTTGAGATTGGCATTGCCCAGATCATCCAGATCTCGGACACACCGCAACCCCGTCACCTTCGGTGCTCTAATGATCAGCGTCGGAAAGACCTCCTGCAAGCCAAAAACCAAGTCAGTTGTTAGCACATATCATGATGGATGTCTAAAAATCAGTATAAAACATCTCTAAAATATAACATTGTCTAGACCCATGTCATTTTTGCTCACAAATGCGCCAAAAATAAAATTTCTAACTTGGGCGATACTATTTTTTTTGGAGAAGTATCGCGCGATACTTCTCCCTAAATCAGGGCAATAAACCTAGGCCGTGTGATACTTCACCCGGTATCATGCGATACTTCACCCGGTATTGCACGATCTTTCACCCAGTATCATGCGATACTGGTGTCTTAGGCCGCGCAATACTTTGGGGACCCGCGAAGTATCGCGCGACACTTCTCCCCAAAGAGCACGATACTTATAAAGTATCGTGCGATAGTTCGCTCAACCAAAAAATTTTAAATTTGAAAAACTTGAAAAGCATGCTAAAAAAGGTATTAAATGCGAGAAATGACTCAAAAAGCTTGAGTTTTTTGAAAACATACGGGGGCAGGATAGTGTGGTGGCCGGTTGTGCAACTGGGCACGCTCGAATCGATACCTGTGGATGGGAACTCCTGCTTGCTGGGCCATTTTCTCTTTCTAAAGCTCTCAAGATTCTCAAATCACTAAAAGATAAATGATTTTGAAAATGACATTTTGACCCCTTTTATAGCATTTTGACTTTTTGACCCATTTTCAAAACACCTCAAAATTGCGCGAAAATTGCACCCCTAGCTAATTTCGATGTCCAGAATCCATTTTTGGACTCGAAATCAAAATTTGAGGTCATCTTGACAATCAAAATCATGTTTCAAAATCTTCCCTTCTTCTGCGCAGTTGACTGACCTTTTGAGGCATAATTTGATTTTCGGTAGAATTTCTTCCTTCCATGTCTCTCAAATTTTCTAGTCTTTCATCCACTCTATTTCTAGTCTTCTATTTCTATTCTTCTACTTCCTCACTGGGGCATGTTCCATTGCCTAATGGTTAACCTATTGACCCTTACATTCGATTGTGATTTCATTTCGATTTGATCATCTTTTATCGATTTGCTATTCTCCTCTATCTGATTTCAATTTCGATCCTGAGGGGGCAGTATTTATGGGATCCTCATCCCTGATACTCTTGATTTTCTTGATTCAGACATCTTTTGTGAGCTTTTGCTCAAATTTGAGATTCTTATCTCTTACTTTGAATGTGATCCTGAATCGACCTCATGTTCAAAGGCCTTTGTCTATGTTTGTCCAGGTGTGATCCCGAATCGACCTCACATCTGAGTTGTTTTATGATCCCAGATCGATCTCACATTTCAACTTCATTCTTTGACTACACGTGTTCCCAAATCGATCACACATTAGTCAAAGAGGGGCAAATGTATGCACCCTAAAATGGTCGCCTAGACTTTGGGCCCCATTTATTTGATTTATCAATCCTGAATCATTTTTATCAATAATCAATATTTTCAACATTATCAATTTCTTGATCAAGTCTTAATTTCGATCATATATTAGATCTTTATCCTATGGGCTAACCATTTATCCTAAGTCTTTATTTGATTAAAAGGAATATTTCCTCCCCTTTTGATTAAATAAAAAGCCCCACTTTTCCTCTTATCCTAAGTTGCACAAATAAAGCATTATTCCTATTTTATAAAAAGAGAAAAAGCACTTTTTGTCTCACATGAGGCTCAAAAGTCAACACTTCACTCTCATTGGAGGATACTTGTGCACATGGATTTCTCCTCTTTCAACCTCCATCGCCGATTAAGACTTTTTGCCTCTTAATCTCAATGGTCCATTCCTTTGCATTTCTTATAAAAGGAAAGCTCTCTCCTCCATTTCCATACCATATTTTTATGCTAGTGTTATGCTGCAGGTTTTAGGTGCATTTGGAGCTTTTGAGGATATTGAAGACTTGTTGTTTTCATCATTTAGTTGCATATTTACCTTCTTAGTTGCATAATAATGGCATTCTTAGTATAGATTTCCTTTTATGCAATAGAATAACCTCACATAGTCTAAATAGGAAGTATTGTAATCCATTGCTATCTCCTTTCATAGATTAGTTGCATTGTACTTTCCTTTCATAGCTTAGATTGCATTCTCATTTAGCTTGCATTGCATTGCATATTTGATTCTTGGAGATATTGGCATTGTTGCCCTTGTCTTCACTTCAATCTCTCATTGTATGGTTGACTAGCAAGGTCACAAGCTTGTAGCTCTAGCTGAGAGCAAACACATCATAGTCCCTTGCAACTCCATGCATAGAGAGCTATGAGCCGCTTTGTGAGGCCTCATTCTTGAGCAACCTTGCATGTAATGGTTCATAGAAGTGCACCATTTTAGTGTGTACATTTCTGGCGGTGTTGCATTACCTTGAGATGTGGAAGCAATTCAGCCTAAAGCTCAATTACTTTCTCTCTGATTGTATCTTCTTGCTTCCTTAAGTCAATCCTTAACCGTTGGAGTTCTTGAACTTTTGTATAATTCTTATGAAATGCATTAGGCTCATTTAAAGAATTATTTGCACTAACCTTTATTTCTTCATCTAGCTTATTTATCTTTTCACTAAGTTCGGTAGTGAAGTGATCTACGGTGCATAACTTATACAAAATTGTAATTAATTGTTGAATAATGGTGTGAAGCACGGTGATTACCTCTGATAGATTGACTTTATTTATTTCCACTTCCTGTCTTATTTTCTATGCTAGCTTTAATTGAATTTTGGTCCCTACGCTTTCCTTAATTCATTTCTCTGCATCAATATACATAAAAAAAGGGGTCTTAGAACTATCAGCCAACCACCCATGACCTTAAAAACAAATTGGTGAAAACTCAGGAAGGAAGGGATTGTAGAGTTTGAGGTTGCGATACCATGTTGGAGCACCTAGGCGAATAACTTAAAACCAAAAGATGCTTCACATTGCAAAGGGAAGCAACATGAAGAAGTTCTATTTCACTAAATGTGAATAATGAATTAAGATTCAAATATATGAGATATCATACAATATACATAAGCCTTCCTTATATAGGCAAAGTGATGAGGTAGTTATAAATACCCTTGCTACAAATATTAAATGCATGATACAATGTAATAAATTTCTAAAGAAAATATTGAATAATGAGATATCATATATCCTCTAGAATGTCACCTAGGATAACTAACTTGATTAAATATGGACAATATTAAATGATAAGTTACAAAAGTCACTCTATGATAACTATCCTATGCCAACTAAGTCTAAGCAAGCTTAACATGTAAGCTTATGCCAACTAAGCTTAAGTTAGTTTAATGTCTAAATGATGTTTACAAGTTAAAAACTTCTATTTTCCATGTCTCCATATGAGAAGGTCTACCTTATTGCAATTTTGATCTTTTAATATTTTTTTAGCTATCAATTTTCCTTCTTCTCTTACTATTGACCTGACAGTCTAGTTTTTGTCCTGAGTGGAGGGATGGGGGATACATGTGAGTCTAGATAATGTAAAGAAACACTTTGATAGTTTTATTTTCCTTATTGTGAATCTAGGCACGTATATCTTCTTGTTCTTTAAATTTATGGTTGAAGGAGCATCATTCTTATCATGTGTATGATCTATTGGTTTATATTATTTTCTATCATCCAACTATGCATGAGAAACAATGAAGCTCAATCATGGGAGATATTGGACAAGAGGGTTTCCCCATACTCCTATTCCTTCTACCTAGATGATGTAATTGTCATGTCATGAAACAAAGCCTTAGGTTTTATCTCTAATAGAATTGGGGAGATAATTTCATTAGTATCTTAGCAGAGAAAATCTACATTAAATATTTTTTCATCTATTATTCCTTGTGTTTCTTTACTTTTCCCTTCTTTTTTTGTCATCGTGTTAGTTTTAACTATCTCATTAGCCTAGTATTGTTGCAACGTTGTATCAATGATTTCTCCATCTTCAAGACCATTGATGTACTCCTTGAGTTGGGGAGCCTCCTTCTTAGACAAGGATAAGCCATCCCTAGAAGATAGATGGAGCAACATAGCAAGAAGAAAGCTTTTCGTAAGCAACAATTGGCTAGTTGTGTGTGTAGAGATTTATTTACTATTCTTTAAGGGATTTTGTGGAGGGACATGTGACATTTATCAATAATATTTCCAAATCTGAAATAGTTTTAGAAAAATAACACTACATTTTTATAAACAATAGACCTTGATGTATTTTCCCCAACTTGAGTCAAGAGTAGCACTCTAAGTAAGAGGCTTATTCACTTCCACATTGACAAAAAGTTTGGCAAAAATGAGACAAGTTTTTTGTAGAGTAATTTTGTTAATAGTAATAAGTATTCCAAATGAATCTACAATACCTTTTTAGGATATTAGGGTCCCAATATTATAGAGGGAGCTCTAGCAAGGAAACCCAAGTAGGAGAAACCCTTCGTAGGTCTATTTTAGGGTCAAAACCTAGATTTCATCTACAAAGAGATAAACCATTTTGGTGTCCCTTTTCAATGAAGTGAGGGCCCTCCAAGAAAACTTTAATCATGTCTTCTTTAATGAAAAATCTAAAAGGAATAGTCGTTCAGTCATAGCACTAACCATTATGCTAGACTCTTTAATTTTCAAACATAAGAATCCCATTGACAAACAAGATCAACATTAGGTTTGAAAGTATAGAACATACTAACAAGAGCTAAAGATAGATCCAAGGTAGTCTCATTGAAATGAAATAATGAAGAAAAGAAATCTCAATAGCTCCTTTCAAAAATTTCACCAAAGAGGAGGCAAAGCTATTGAAAGGGACATTTTTCTTGTTGATGATTTTATCCAACCAAGAGGTGGGTGCCACTTCCATGAAAATTGACTGTAAATTTGAAAGATCCACATCCTCCTCTAAACAGACACCGGTCACTTTTTTAGACATGACAAGTTCAACATTATCCATAGAAAAAATATTATTTTAAGAGCTTTTATTATTGAGTAGCAACACAGTCTCTTGGGTCAATATCCATATCCTAGGGACTGATAGGGCCCCCGTCCCCTAGGTGGCATTTCTCAAAAAAAACTAGAAATTTGAAATGCTAATGGGAAAGAAGTTTCAAATATGGAAGAAGCATATAAGATGGTGTTATTCAACATGTTATGTTGGCTGATTTTTAGCACTTTAAAGAGGATGATCAAATTATGTTAAGTCTATATTAATATTACCCAATTTCATATTTTCCTACAAATTTTGGTTTTTCATATTGTAGTAGTCCTAGCATGGTATCTCACCAATTGATGTCATATCATGAGAATAAATCTAAATAATATTGATTAATTGGCTAAAGATTAAAATTTTCAACAATTTGGGAAGATTCGAGTACTTAATTATTAGAACAATAAGTAAATACATTGATGAAAGGTAGAACTAATTTGATAAATCCCAAACATTACCTTTTTGATGTACTTGTTGTCTCAACACTTTTAAAAAAAGATTCATTTTGTGTAGGTTGAATCTACATCTTGCACGGTCAAATGTAAGCTCCACAAAAAAGTGACATAATGCATAGAGATCTATTTAATTGATGACATATTCTACATCAATCACCAATGCCTTAGATTGTGCTAGGACTGGTGATATTTAAAAATACCTTAGGCATGTTACTAGATTACAAGAGTCAAGACCTCGTTAGTCACTCCTATTAAAACAAACTTATGGCCTTAGGAAAATGTTAGTAGCCAATAAGGAAGCATAGAAGTGGCATAAGAGTAAATTATCATGCATATATATTCTTTTGTATATGATAGTAAGTACATGTGAATAAAAAAGCAAATGTTAGAAAAATAGTCAAATTAAATACAAAATATATTGTTCACTATTATATTATCAAAGTTAAAAAAGAAAAAAGGAATTGTTAGTTGTATGTAAATTTGAGTATTACTACTTTTGAATTATATACATCAATTTTCCAGAATATATAATGGTTCTTCTGGTGTTTCTAAATTTCATTGTGTGTTCTTTTGCATCAATGCTTCATAAAACACCAATGTTTCCATTGTCACCATGTCAAAGAGCTCCTAACTAGCTTATATATATATAAATATATATATATATATATATATATATATATATATATATATATATATATATATATATATATATATATATATATATATATATATATATATATATAACTAGTGGCAGTCGCAGCACAACACGGTAGACATTTTAAGAATTGTAATATTTATGTCTATATATATATATACACACACACACACACACACACATATATATATATATATATGTATATATGTATATATGTATGTATATATATATACATATATATATATATATATATATAGGTATATAGATATATATATGTATGTATGTATATATGTATATATGTATATATATATATATATATATATATATATATATATATATATATATATATATATATATATATATATATATATATATGTATGTATATATATATATATGTATATATATGTATATATATATATATGTATATGTATATATATGTATATATATATATATATATTAGGTTTAATGTTGTAAAAAAAAAATTGTATATATATAGTTCTAAATTATAAATTATTAAAATTATTTGAAACCGGGTAAGAGTTAGGGTTAGTAGGACATTTAACGTTATGACTTAGGGTTCGGGTAAGAGTTAAGGTTAGGGTTACATATAGGGTGAGAGTTAGGCTTAGTAAGATATTTTATGGTATGAGTCAGGGTTCAAGTTAGGCTTAGGGTTAGGGTTAGGGATAGGGTTAGAGTTAGTGTAACATTAAGGTTTTAGATTAGGGTAAGGGAATAGGATTAGGGTTAGATTTTAGGAATTGTAATGTTTATATATATATATATATATATAAAATTAGGTTTAATGTTGTAAAAAAAAATAGTATATATATAGTTCTAAATTAGAAATTATTAAAATTATTTGAAACCGGGTAAGAGTTAGGGTTAGTAGGACATTTAACGTTATGACTTAGGGTTTGGGTAAGAGTTATGGTTAGGGTTACATATAGGGTGAGAGTTAGGGTTAGTAAGATATTTTATCGTATGAGTCAGGGTTCGAGTTAGGCTTAGGGTTAGGGTTAGGGATAGGGTGAGAGTTAGGGTTAGGGTTAGGGTTAGGGATAGGGTGAGAGTTAGTGTAACATTAAGGTTTTAGATTAGGGTAAGGGAATAGGATTAGGGTTACATTTTAGGAATTGTAATGTTTATGTATATATATAGTTATAAATAATAAATTATTAAAATGATTTGAAACAGGGTAAGAGTTAGGGTTTAGTAGGTCATTTTATGTTATGGCGTAGGGTTCGTGTAAGAGTTAGTGGTAGGGTTAGGGTTATCGATGCGGTGATAGTTCATGTGAATAGGGTTAGGGTTCGGGTAAGAGTTGTAATTGGGGTTAGGGTTAGGGATAGGGTGAGATTAATGATGTGGTTAGGGATATGATGTTAGCTTTAGAATTATGATTACTATCATATTTAGTGTAACATTAAGGTTTAAGATTAGGATAAGGGAATAGGATTAGGGTTACAATTATGTTTACTATCATATTTAGTGTAACATTAAGGTTTTAGATTAGGGTAAGGGAATAGGATTAGGGTTACATTTTAGGAATTGTAATGTTTATATGAAAACAAATAGTTATAAATAATAAATTATTAAAATGATTTGAAACAGGGTAAGACTTAGGGTTTAGTAGGTCATTTTATGTTATGATGTAGGGTTCATGTAAGAGTTAGTGGAAGGGTTAGGGTTATCGATACAGTGATAGTTTATGTCAATAGGTTTAGGGTTCGAGTAAGAGTTGTAATTAGGGTTAGGGTTAGGGATAGGGTGAGATTAATGATGTGGTTAGGGATATGATGTTAGGTTTAGAATTATGATTACTATCATATTTAGTGTAACATTAAGGTTTAAGATTAGGATAAGGGAATAGGATTAGGGTTACAATTATGATTACTATCATATTTAGTGTAACATTAAGGTTTTAGCTTAGGGTAAGGGAATAGGATTAGGGTTACATTTTAGGAATTGTAATGTTTATATGAAAACAAATAGTTATAAATAATAAATTATTAAAATGATTTGAAACGGGGTAAGAGTTAGGGTTTAGTAGGTCATTTTATGTTATGACGTAGGGTTCACGTAAGAGTTAGTGGTAGGGTTAGGGTTATCAATACGGTGATCATTCATGTTAATAGGATATGTAACGTTATGATTTATGCAAAAAAGTAAAAGTACGTTACAGTTAGGGTTAGGGTTACGATTAGAGTTATGATTACTATTATATTTAGTTATTTCATGAGGGTTAATCATGGGTTAATGATGTGATGCGCAGTGTTATGTTTCGATTAGTATTAGGGTTGTAATTAGGGCTAGGGTTCGGGTAAGAGTTGTAATTAGGGTTAGGGTTAGGGATAGGGTGAGATTAATAATGTGGTTAGGGATATGATGTTAGGTTTAGAATTATGATTACTATCATATTTAGTGTAACATTAAGGTTTAAGATTAGGATAAGGGAATAGGATTAGGGTTACAATTATGATTACTATCATATTTAGTGTAACATTAAGGTTTTAGATTAGGGTAAGGGAATAGGATTAGGGTTAGTGGTAGGGTTAGAGTTATCGATACGGTGATAGTTCATGTTAATAGGATATGTAACGTTATGATTTATGCAAAAAAGTAAAAAGTACGTTACAGTTCTAGGGTTAGGGTTACGATTAGAGTTATGATTACTATTATATTTAGTTATTTCATGAGGGTTAATCGTGGGTTAATGATGTGATGCACAGTGTTATGTTTCGATTAGTATTAGGGTTGTAATTAGGGTTAGGGTTTGGGTAAGAGTTGTAATTAGGGTTAGGGTTAGGGATAGGGTGAGATTAGTGATGTGGTTAGGGATATGATGTTAGGTTTAGAATTATGATTACTATCATATTTAGTGTAACATTAAGGTTTAAGATTAGGATAAGGGAACAGGATTAGGGTTACAATTATGATTAGGGTTAGTGTTAAGTGTAACATTAAGGTTTAACATTAGGGTAAGGAAATAGGATTAGGGTTACATTTTAGGAATTATAATGTTTACGTATATATATAGTTATAAATAATAAATTATTAAATTTATTTGAAACCGGGTAAGAGTTAGGGTTTAGTAGGTCATTTTATGTTATGACGTAGGGTTCGCAGAAGAGTTAGTGGTAGGGTTACGGTTATCGATACGGTGAGAGTTCATGTTAATAAGATATGCAACGTTATGATTTATGCAAAAAAGTAAGAGTACATTACATGTAGGGTTAGGGTTACGATTAGAGTTATAAATAGTATTATATTTAGTTATTTCATGAGGGTTAATCGTGGGTTAATGATGTGATGCACAGTGTTAGGGTTTAGTAGGTCATTTTATGTTATGACTTAGGGTTCAAGTAAGAGTTAGTGGTAGGGTTACGGTTATCGATAGGGGGAGAATTTAGGTTAATAGGATATTTAACATTATGATTTATGCTTGAAGTAAGAGTACACTATAGTTAGGGTTAGGGTTACGATCAGAGTTATGATTAGTTTTACATTTAGTTATTTCATGAGGGTTAATCATGGGTTAATGATGTGATGCACAATGTTAAGTTTGGATTACTATTAGGGCTAAAATAAAAAATTAGTTTTTATATTTTAAAATGATAAATTATTATAATAAGTTGACATTGGATAAGGGTTAGGGTTTATTATATTTTAAAATGATAAATTATTATAATAAGTTGACATCGGATAAGGGTTATGATTTAGTAGGTCATTTTATGTCATGACGTAGGATTCGAGTAAGAGTTAGTGGCAGGGTTAGGGTTATCGATACGGTGAGAATTCAGGCTAATAGGATATTTAACATTATGATTTATGCTTGAAGTAAGAGTACATTACAGTTAGGGTTAGGGTTATGAATAGAGTTATGATTAGTATTATATTTAGTTATTTCATGAGGGTTAATCATGGGTTAATGATGTCATACACAATGTTAAGTTTGGATTAGTATTAGGGTTAAAATAAAAAAATAGTATTTAGTTTCCATTGAAGATAAACTTGTAATAGTTTATTTAATATAGTTAAAGGTATTGGTATACTTGTTGAACATTGTTTGGGGTTAGGTTAGAAATAGTAATGAATCAGATGTCCTATATATTTATTTCCTCACATTTAATCGGTGCATTCATTGAACAAATAAATATTAGAAATGCAGAGATGAACAAAACATGTTGCAAAATATTAGAAAGTATAGGGGTAACCATCATGGGAGTAGGAAAAAATATATATTCACTATCTTGGTCGTGAAACTTACAAACAAAGATGAAAGGGGAAATAGAAGACCCACTACAACCATTAGATATTTAAGAAGTATGAAAGAAAAGATAAGAATGATCTAAATCAATAACATTTCTCTGTAATGATGCAAGTACATCACATATTCTTCAACAATAAAGTTGGTATGGCGACCTTTATTTGTACAATGATCACAGTATACTTCTTTCATCATTGATGGAAACACATCCACTTTTGCAAATGTCTCGTGTAAAACTTTTGAAACATCTTCCATCTACTTTATATCTAGTTCGTCAACATAGTCAACTGATAACGCTGCATTCTCCACAGCTTCGATTATAGTTACACACAACTCTTGAATGATTCGTGTACACTTGTCAAATTCACTCTCAAAAATATGGTTTGAGCACACCGAAGTAGAGGGGCTTGTAACCATGATGTTGGAGTCTCTATCAGAGGTAGCCATAGGTGGAATGGTATCATGTAAAGTTTTAAACAAACATCAGTATATATAATTAATCAGAATATATAATTATTCAAAATAACCATTTTGCATTACCATTTCAAACTCTAGATGCTAGCTATAGTGGAATAGTATATATGATTTTGTGGATTTTTTTTATATTCAAATTAAGAAGAAGTCGGGTTCACAAACATGATATAAATTATATTAATGATACATATTTAAACAAAAGAGAACATGAATTTGAAATACGATACACTAATTCAATGCATAAGGATAATTCTGAACAATAATGACACAAAATAGGCGATTAATAAATAATGTAATATTTAATAGCAATACAACATTACAGTACATCACTAATTTTCAAGACACTTGAGTCTAATTTCTTCTACTTTCCTATTGGAAAGTTGTTTCCCAGTCTTCATTTTTTCATAGCGGTCATATGTGAAAGGTGGCATGATTTTCAAGCCTTCTAGAGACTTTACACGAGATACAGCTACAAATGTCAATCCTGCTCTTTCTCTTGGGCCTATATCAACTATGGCTCTTGAAAGAGTTAATCCCTGAGATTTATGAATTGTCAATGCCCATGCCAACCTTAATGGTAACTGAAAGGTTCTACCCCTCTGGACTGGTGATATTGGAACTATTCTTGGATGATGGTCATCATATGGTAATCCAGAATAATTATCAAATTCAACTGTAACATAAGCAGGTGGTTCAAGTGGGGCGGTTCTTGGTTTGTACACAATATTCCAGATATATCCCAAGGATCCATTGACAAGACCAGCTTCAATCCATAGATTTGTAGTTAATATGACCCTTGAATCCTTACTGAACAATAACTCTAGATCAAGTTCTTCATTCGAGCAATCTTTAATTGTATTACCATTCCTTGACTTAGTTGCAAGGCTACATGCAACAAGTTGCCTCAAAAAATACAACATCCTCAAGTTATGGTTATGAACATTGGTATTTGTAGAGAACAAATGCACTATCTTGTCAAACTCATCATTGGTTGCAGCATCTAACCTCACAGGGGTTCTCATCATAAGCAAGTTCCAATCATCCAAGTTTGGACTCGCATCTCTCACATTTGTGAGAAGTTGACAAAATCTTTTTTGGTGAATGTTTTCTCCATCTTGCCTAAATATTTTATCTAATGTAACCACTATTTTGAATTCTTGCCAGAGTAACTTTGCCCACCTATTGCTAGCATATGCCGATTTGTCATTCACTGGAGGCAACTGACCAAGATCACCAACCAAAATAATAGATATACCTAAAATAAAGTAAGAGAAATGATTAGAAGACTATCTATGAAAATTACATGATTGTATTGATAGATGAGTTATAATAATAAATATTATAGCACAAAAATAGTGTCATAAGAAAAAATGAAAGTATACCTACAAAGCTTATGTCAGCACTCTGCGGGAAGGCTTGCCTGAGTCGAGAATCTATATTTTCCAGCAAGTTTTGACCAATGAAGCTCATTTCATCAATCAAAATATACCTGATATGGGCCATCTCTTCTTGAAAACTTGTGAGTCACATCCCCTCTAGATGAGAAAAATCTCTAATTGGTATTCTCAACTTTGAATGAATTGTAGAAGCTCCTATATTGAACGCCGCAACTCCAGTTGGTGCAAGTAATAGAAGCGGAGAAGTACTTGGCAAAGTTGCAATCTGAAGAATTTGACTGATGGCACCAATCAGATAAGACTTTCCTGTTCCTGCTATTCCTTGAATTATCATAAACAAAGGCATCCCGACTTGATTTCTATGGTAGTGTGTCATAATAATATCAATTGCCTTCTGTTGCTTCTCACTGAGGCTTGTTAAGTTGATGCACTATGGGATGTCATCATACATGAGACATCCATGTTTCTTCATTTCTCCTATGAAGTTGATTGCTATAGCAGTATGATCTTCACCTTGATATTCACTACACCAGTTTGTATTTCTATCAACATCTCTTCTTCCTAACATATCTATCTCAGAAACCTACATATGTTGACCACGATGTAGTCTGGAGATGATTTCCCATTCATGCTCTGAGGTATTTTCTTGAACAAATTCATTATCTTCCACTTCAGAAGCACTGCTAAGACCATCATCTTCCATAGGTGCTACTCTTTGAACATGCCAAGGATTATAATTGAGTGATTCCCAATTTTGTACTATAGTATCATTATCATGACCAATGTCTCTTTCAATGTTACGAAAAGGCTTGTATAGAAACAACTCAGATAAACAAAACTCTACCCATTTACTCGAATCACGCGGAGGAATGGATACAAACCTAGGGAAAACTCTGACAATAGCTATCTTTTGCCTTGGTCCCCATTTGTTGTCTCCTCTTTTTCTAGGATTGTATATCCAAGATCGAGCTGCATCAATTAAGGTGATACCTTCCATACAAATTGGCCTTATTTTATAGCCATGTATAAAAGATTTGGCATGGTCTTCATCAATTTCCTCATTGTTTACTGCTACGGGTTTAAAAACCTCACATGAGACATTCAGATTAACAAATCTTCTGCTACTCTCAACCAATGGAAGCTCTAACAACATATGACATGTTTCTTGGGCTCCTATATCCCTCTTTATAACTGTTTCTGTGAGTAGCTTTCTATATGCTCGCGCAGCCAAATCATCAAGATTTTCCAGGTTTGACAAATGCATCAAAATTTTTGAATAGGTTTCTGAACTCCTCTCAGCTTTTGTTGCATACTTTGCAATGTACTTAATAGCTGCATGTTTTGAAAGAATGGGTTGCCAATCTATATTTGCCCTCCACAGTTGCAGTATGTACCAATTATGTGAATTCACTCTATCATCATTTCTAGCAGGCTCAAACTTTCTTTCACCTAATTCTGGATCCTCACATAACTTGGATCCCTCCAAATTCAATGGCCAAGGTGCATTGTACCTAACAGAAAAAGAAGTGAGCATCTATTTTGATTAATTTATGGGAATAGTTAATATATAATTTTTATCTATTCTATATTAATTGATGAAAAATTACCTGCAAACCATTCTTCCCCTTTTTTTACGCAAACATGCACCCTCCTTACAGACTATGTGGCATTCGACATAGTTGACTATCTCTTCGTAGTCATGGTCAATATCCATCTGAGCTAGTTGTCCAGTATTTTTGAGACATGGATGTTGACCAAAATGTTGGAAAACCTACAAAGGGTTGCGAATTAAATATCATATTAAATTTTATAATAATTTCTTGTTTCTCATACATATGAACATATAGTGTGAGCATCACGTTATGTATATATATATGATTAAATGACAAAACATACCTGTATATTTCTTTGATGAGGATCATGTCTAGGATTCCATGCATGAATGATGGAATGAAAATACCTCTCAGCAGTTTTGCGTTCCTCCTCATTTGACCAGTCTATAGTGTCCATGTTTGGTGCTCCTTCGAGCCATAAAAATCCAAGCACATGAGGTGAACCCCTATGTTGTCACTCATACCTGCACCAAAAATCACTGACTTTCATACCTTTTTCAAGTATCTCTTTCCGGAACATTGTATGCCTCAAATGCATGTAATGTGCAAGTATATGAGGATAGTCAATGACATTCTGTCTTCTCCACTTTTGAGCTTCTCGTGGATCAGTTAGTGCTGTTCTGGGCATCAGCACATGCAAATCAGGCCACAGCATATCCGCTACACTCAACGTGAAGAAAATTGTAGGAGTCCCAATTTGGTGAAGCATATCTGTTAATTCTTATCTACATTTACACCAATATGATCTTGTTCATCTTAGAGTTGTTCCAAATCTCATCAACCTATCTGCCAAATTATTATGTGGCATATTTTCCATATGTTTTCTTAGCTCATTGATGGTAATTGGCATGTCTTCAAAATTCCTTTTTACAAATACAGAAGATGAATTTTGTGCACAATGTCTCATTATCATATTCATCATGAAATACCTAAACCTGGGATGTTTACCAAACTAATGATCCCTATATCGCAACAAATGCTTCACATATTCGTGCAGATGAATTCTCTTCATTCTTGGCTCTAACCAATCACATCTTCCATCAGGAAACAATGTTGGAAATGCCATATCTAACAATCCTGATGTGACATATTCATTGATAGGTGATGCACCTATAGCTGGCCATTCAATTAATGCAAATGGAACTACCTCAAGATTGTTAACCCATGCTTGGATTAATTCCATTTGCCTTTGAGCATTAGGTGGTTGTGAATCCATAGACGTTGTGTGTTGAATTACATTACCTTCATTCATCTCCATGACTGGACCCACAAAAACCAATTCATTTGCATCAGAATCAAATTCCATGTGGACTATCCTCAATCTATTAAAAACATTTTGATCAGTATTTGTAGGCAATTCATTGAGAGCATGTTCATCAATTCTAACATCTACATAAAACTTATCGTGGTCTACTTTGTATTTCAAGGCCCTGTACACACGATCCTTGTTTACGGTAAAGTTATAACATGTACCACGTTGATCCCTTCTACGAACAATAATAATTGGAAAATGCTCAATTGTATGTGGTAAAACTTTGGCCACTTGTTCTACATGTTGAGGAAAACTTATAGTGTGTCCTATGTACTTATACTGACCACGAGTTACATGTGTAACTTGCAGTATAGGATTGACACGTGCAATCAACATCTCTTCAACCTAAGTCAAATTTGCAATCTCTTCTGGTTGAGATCCAGGGTCCATATTGTTTGAAGATGAAAACCTATGAGTTCCTCTTTCTTTTCTACACCTGTTGCATACTGGGCCTTCACAAGTGCGATATACTTTCATTGCAAGATATGACTCTTGACAGACATGACACATTTGAGGAGTCTTTAAGCTATCTATCTGGTGCCTAAATTGCATTTGCAATCTTCTAAATTTAGTTTCAATATGATTTGGGTTTCCCATGTTTTCCACAGTACCTTCAACATCAACATTCATTTCTAATTGATTTTCATGTTGTGGCATTTGTAGAACACGCTCTATAGACGCAGACTCTTCATTTTCAACATCTAACTGAATGTTTACATTAGGGGGATTGTTATATCTATGGCTCGGTTCAGGATCATCTTGAATCGGTTGAGGCCCTTCATTTTGAAAGCTTTGAACAGAATTTTGTTGATGGTTGTTCATTGAAACATTTATATCAGCTCTATTTTCAACTTCTAATTGTTCCACTATTACTTCTGCCCTTCTTCTATGAATTCTTTGTCTATCAGTTTGATTACGCATGACCATATGTTGTTCTCTTTGACTTTCAGTCATTTGTTGTTGTTGACATCTACAAGACTGTCTTCTATATTGTCTTTGATATTCTCTTCTAGCTTCTTCTGATTCAAAGATCAACCTTGGTCTCACCATATCTAGTACAAAATAACATTAAATTAGTGACCTAAGCAAACTTTATATTATACATATGTTAAAACATTGTAATAGTTAGAAAGAAATAATTTTACTTGTCAATTAATATGTTTTTATATATATACATTTGATTTAGAAAATGCCAATTTATAATACATTGCAATTTAGTTGTGATAATTTATATATTTATAGAATTAATATTTAAACATATAGAATAGAAACTTTGAAAAATAAAAGACAAGAAGAATATTTTGAGTGTAGACACCATAAAAATTTGACATACATGAAGTGAATTAGAGCCAAGATATAGAAGAATAACAAAATGAATTTTTTTTAACAATAACTGATATACAATAAGGATTGCAATGGTCTAAAGGCCATTTTTTGGAAACACAACAACACGGGATCTCTTATTTGTAATACTAAGCAATCAATCCAAAAACATATGTGATCCAATTTGGATCTCAATACAAACATGAATTGTCAACATTTCAGTTCCAATATATTTGCCTCCATCTTCCCCTAACCCATTCTTGCTCTGCTCGTATGTGGGCACGTGAATACGGCTTCAGAGTGTGAGAATTAGGAAAGTACACCTCATAGAACTGTACTTGACTAAGGGGCGAAACAAATTTGTCAACCGTGACACCCAACCACCAACAGTCGTTATCTAGTACTTCTACTGCAAATCCAGGAGGTACAATTCATGGCAAAGTAATAGGAGGCGGAATAGGTCTCATATAATCTACATAAACAACCTCAATGAGGGGCTCTCAAGCTACATCGTCGATTATGAAATGGTGATATTTGATATAATATTTTGTCACATCACCATTGTGAATAATGTCTATAATTGTTGCTTCGAACCAAGCCCTTTCGAACCCCTCTTCATCAATGCTAATCTCAACATTCATGCCCACAGTAAACTCCATCTCTATGCCTAATTTATGATTAAAAACATAAATTAATTATAATTAACAAATTCAATTTCATCAAATGAGTTTCAAAATATAAATTTTTATATGAAATTATGTAAACCTAATTTCATGAATTTCATTAATGAAATTCATGAAATTAGGTTAACATAATCAATTTCATTAAATCTAATTTAAATGAAATTGAGTAACATAAATATTGCAACATTCGCATATTTTGTAAAATAGCCACAAAATGTTGTATTTTAAACTAACTATGAAAATAGCAATAAAAGAAATATAATATTAATGTCATTAAACGAAATCAACTTCATGAAGCCAACTTCTAAATCAATTTTGTAACATTAGAAGACCTTATACATTTATATTAATATACTAATAAATTAATTTTTTAAATATAATAAGGAATTGAAATCTAAATGTAATATTCTAAAGGTAACATTGTAAATGGAATTCTCCTAAATTTATACAAAAATAAAATATAATTATGTAAATCATATTTCTAACATTTAAATCAAATAAAAAATAAATTATAATTATTAATTGTTACATTATTTAAAGCAAATAAAAATTACTAATTGTAAAGCAAATGAATCAAATTTAAAGCAAACAAATCAAATAAAGCTAATATTAGAAATGGAAACGTCCTCAATCTATATAATTAATCTAAATCCTAATTTGTAAGATTAAAAATTTAGTAATTGCAATTTTAATTATATAAATCCTATTAAAATAAATGTAATTTTAACATTTCAAAGTAACTATTAAAACACTAATAAATTAAGTTTTAAAATCTAATTAGGAATTGAAATCTAAATGTAATATTGTAAATGGAAATCTATATCTAATAAATTTTACAGAAATCTATATCTAACAAAGTTAATATTCAAAAAAAAAAATTTATAAAAAACAAATATTACACCATGGCGGCATTGCCATCCACAATGTAAACAGATTATTTAAATCAAAAATCTATATTTAAATAAAAAATCTATATCTAATAATTTTTTACAAAAATCTATATCTAACAAAGTTAATATTGAAAATTAAATTTATATAAAAAACAAATATTACACCATGGTGGCATTGCCATCCATAATGTAAACAAATTATTTAAATCAAAAATCTATATGTAATAAATTTTTACAAAAAATTTATATCTAACTAAAGTTAATATTGAAAATTAAATTTATATAAAAAACAAATATTACACCATGGCAGCATTGCCATCCACAATGTAAACAGATGTTTCTATATATAAGTATATTAAATCAATTCAATTTTATTGCATAATAAATAATGGTTACATTAGAAATACCACCTATCAATATTAATCTAAAAATAATATTAATCTAAAAACAATATAAAACTATATCAATCTAAAAACAATATTAATCTAAAAACAATATCAATCTAAAAACACTATAAAACTAATATAAAACTATATAAAAAATTTATTTTTTATATAGTTTTATATAAAAATGTAGTGGAAAGTCCTCTTTTAAAATTTAAGAATTGTATTTAAATAATATTAAATACAATTCTAATATCAATATTAATTTAAAAACAATATTAATGTAAAAACAATATTAAACTATATCAATCTAAAAACAATATTAATCTAATTTAGAAACAATATTAATGTAAAAACAATATAAAACTATATCAATCTAAAAACAATATTAATCTAAAAACAATATCAATCTAAAAACACTATAAAACTAATAGAAAACTATATTAAAAAAATTACTTTTTATATAGTTTTATATAGTTTGATATTTTAGATCTTTTTATGTAGTTTGATATTAGATCTAAAATAATCTAATATCAAACAATATTTGATATTAGATCTAATATTTCATATTAGATCTAATATTAAACTATATAAAACAATATGAAAATAAATTACTATCAAACTATATAAAATAACATTAAATTAAATAGAATATAAAACAAAATCTATTTACCTGCAAATGCAAATCACCTCTCTGCAATGCAATCCTTCTTCCTCTCTACTATTCACAAATTTCTCTCACAAATCCTCTCTCTGCAATGCAATCCTCCTTTCACAAATCCTCACAAATCTAACTTGCCCTCCAATCCTTCTTCCTCTCTGTGATTCACAAAATTCTCTCACAAATCCTCTCTCTGCAATGCAATCCTCCTTTCACAAATCCTCACAAATCTAACTTGCCCTCTCAAAAAATTAACTTGAGCAATGAATAGTGCTCTTCATTGCTCAAGCTTTTGGTATTTCGTGCATTAACGAATGGAAATCAAATTGAAAGCTTTTGATATTCCGTGTGTTAACCTTTTGGTATTCTTGCGAACACATAATATTCAAACGTTCTCGTATTCTTGCGAACACATATAATATTCAAACGTTTTCATATTCCTGCGAACACATATCAAATATTGTTTTAACCATTTTCGTATAAAGGTTTCCGTGCGCTGCAGAGGTGGCCACTTGGCCGCCGGCACTTGGCTGCCAGTGCCGGCGGCCAAGTGGCCACCTCTGCAGCGCATAGAAACGTCCGCAGTGCACGTAACAAAATATGCAATCACTTTTTCATTTTTTTAAATCGTAATATTCAAATGTTTTCGTATTCCTGCGAACACATATCAACAATTGTTTGAAACGTAAAAGTTTCCGTGCGCTGCAGAGGTGGCCACTTGGCCGCCGGTACTAGCAGCGCTAGTGCAGTGCGGTACTGCTAGTGCCGGCGGCCAAGTGGCCACCTCTGCAACGCACTCCACGTCTACAGTGCACGTAACACAATATGCAATCATTTTTTTATTTTTTAAATCATTTTTTATTTTCTCGTGATTTATTTTTGTTAATCGTTATAAATCATTTTTTATTTTTTCATGATTCATTTTTGTTAATCATTATTTTTATTACACGTTTTAATAACTGACTACCATTCTTTTTTATGTACACGACATATTCCAAGAAATATGTTGTGCTGATGTCTTCCATCTCCGCTACGACTGTATAAGAACGCCTCTCGGCATAATAATATATCTCAAAATGTGATGGGAAACATTAATATAAGAGAACACCAAAAAGTACTTTTGAATTTTCAAAGTGAATCTCATCTACAAAAAGTTAATAGAATTGAATTCCTTGACAATGTACATATCAATTTTTTAAATAAAACAAAAAAATATAAGTGGTGAAAATAACGATGCAATGGAGCCGTACAAACTTTATCATCTTAACAAATCATTTATTAATTATTTGTAAATACTAATCCTCAGAATTTTTTCTTGGAAGACTGAACATGGAAACCCCAGCTGCTTGAATGACGAACTTGGGACATGCTTGGGTAATTTAAACTCTGATCATTAAAGCTCTTAATTATTTTACATCTAAATTTTACAACCCAGATCTCAACAAACATGGGATCTTAATCAGTCGTAAAAGATAATCATGAAAATCATGATAGTTTGAGAATCTCATACTGCTCGTTAACAATTGTATTCAAAATACTGGAACAGAGAAGAGAAGAGTAACAGAACCAGAAACCCATTCGACTACATACTGAAACACTGCTAATTAACAACTCAATCCAAATACGTACTGTACAGAGAAGGTTAACTGGAACCCATTTAACTACAAGTTGAAACACACCAATTCAACATTTTGAGTACTCAAATTTTATGCGGAATACATTGAGCAGACACTTTTGCTAACGGGTATCCCGTGCACAACGATTATATACGGTACAATCCATTTTGTAAGGATTTACTAAGCTTGGATTGTTCTTGCAATTGCTCATGTAGGGCTGTCCATTCTGACAGGGGGTGTAATCACGTCTAAGAGTATTGTAAACTATATTAACATTGTTACCCTGGAGCAGCCTCTGTATTGGAAATACGTCCTTGGCGCTGTCAGAGTAAAGGCCCTGTGCTTCCATTGATAGAGGTTGCATTCCGTCCACTGAAGATGATGACAAAAAGTATCCCTGAAATTCCTTGGCGGCCACGATAACGCAGAGAAGAGACGCCGCAATGACAAAAAGGCCATGGTGCGCCATTACAGCAAGCAAGTGAAGAGCAGAAACCCAAAAAATACCTGAAAATGCTTGGTATGAGTTCAATCACATAATGGAACTTCTCTTATGAAATGGAGAATTGCACGGATCATGACATCATTCTGCTTTATGGGATACCATACCTATGGCTGCCTTTACATTCTTATCGTCCTTTCACATAATTTTCCAAAACCAGGGTCCCACAATAGTCCATGATTTTGAAATTGTAAAAATGATTTAATGCTCAGTAAAGTACTTCTTTATTACAGCTGGTTGCAACTTCTGCTAATTTTACTATAATAACATTCTTCTAATTCTAATTTTACACATTTTTAGTTAAAATAGATGGCTTTCTAATAAAATTAGCAGTGTGGCAACCAGCTGTAACATGAAAATATTTTACTGAGTTGTAAAGTATTTTAACAATTCCAAATTCATGGACTATTGTGGGACTCTGATTTTGGCAATTTAATGCAAAAGGACAATAAAAATGTGAAGGCAACTATATATATGGAATCTTATAAAGGAGGATGATGTCATGATCCATGGAATTCTCCATCCAAGCATTAACAAGAGAAGTTCTCTTATGTGAGAGTTCATAACATACATTTTCAAGTCTTCTTAGTCTATATTATTGATCTATTAAATGATGTTTTAGTGGGCTTTTAATTAGTGAAATCCACTAAACAACAATTGAAACATGGGAGGTAAGTGAGCCCCTTCCCCTAACAATTGTATTTTGATTACTTAATAGTTGTGGTACTCTTAATTTGAATTAATTAAAAATACATTAAATTATAGAGTAGATGGTGAAGATCAAATATCTCTTTTTTAATTTTATTTAAAAATATTTGAAGGCATGATTTTATGAGATCTTTGTATAATATTTTCAATGAGATTATTGAAATATTCTTGAAGAATAATTTTTTAGGATCGAAAATATGAATACAAGTTCTTAATTATGTAGAGGATTTTTCTTCTTTTTGATTATTTTTTGTATAAATTATTTGTTGCATCTCATTCATTATATATTTTTGTAATATAATTATAATTATACTATAAAATATTAATAGCATAGCAAAAGTAAACTTAAAACTAAATTCTTTATGTAAAATGTATAGCTATTTATTTCTAGTTCTATAAGTCTCATACTCTGCAGTATAAAAAATAACAATGCATTTTTATGTGCGTAGACAAACTTAAAAAAGAATATGAAAAAAAAAACCCAAATTTATTTATTTTATTATTATTATAAAAAAAAATTATAAAAAATTACCTAAAATTATTATAAATTATTATTTATTTTTAATGTGCTTAGAAAATCCTAAAAAAGAATATCATAAAAAATAACCAAAAATAATTATTATATTAAAAACCTCATGAAATATCAAAGTACAATTTAAAAATATCAATCTTATATTATTTCTAATGTGAATTCTATCTTCATGACATAGAATTTAGTTATATAATAGTGAAATAAGTTAAATGATATAAATATGTTTAGATAATGGTGTAGGAGCATTCTCGTGTTCATATTGTTCAATTTTGTTTTTTTGTTTTTTTGTTCTAGCATATTTGAAGTAAATAAGGTCATCTTGGACCATTAATGTTCATTTGAGATCATTTGTGAAAATTTGGAGTCAATTCCAGTGAAAGTTGTAAAAGTTGCTAATTTGTTGTCAAAGTTACATGCCAACTTTTTACATTGCCATGACAAATTTTCAAAAAGTTGTTAAAGAGTTGGTTTGGATCAGTTGAAGAGATCTTTGTAATGAAATTTGGTTCAATAAAGTATCAAATTTTGTGTATTTTTTTAATGTTGTAGTCTACAAATCTACTTAGTGCGGATTGTACCTATCATTTAAAGACCAAAGATCAATTTGAAATGGAAGAGCATTAGATCCACTCTATTTTGGTTTTTGTTTCATTTAAATCTATCAAAGGAGATATACTAGTTTGTTTCCAAACTAGTAGAAACCCTACCTAGGGTAACCAGTAGCTCTAAAAAAATGTGTAAATGAGTTTTCCAACGGTGGAAAATTTTGTAAATGGGTGAATAGGCACATCACGAATCATATACCAAAATTACAGAAGTTGATGAGAGAGTTTGCACATGTTTTGAAGCACAAAAGTCTATAATTTCCTTGTGTAGTAGACTATAAATGACAAAAAACTTGAAGAAATAACATTATAGAAGACAACAAAAGGTATATCCACCTTGTGGATAGTAGTATAGGGATGTGTATGGTCCCTATGAGTTCAAATCATTTGATTGGAGGCCATTTTTGTAAGGGGCATTAAGTATTTTATTGACTATCCTAAAAGGAAGGATTGTAACAATCATAACTAGTAGTGCCTTTATAACAATCTAATTTTACACCCTTTTAGGAAGTTAAAATAGATGGCTTTCCAATAAAATTAGCAGAAGTGGCAACCAGCTGTAACATGAAAGTGCTTTAGTGAGCTGTAAAGCATTTTTACAATTCCAAAATCATGGACCATTGTGGGACCCTGATTTTGGCAAGTTAATGGGAAAGGATGATCAAAATGTAAAGGTGGCCATAGGTATGGAATCCTATAAAGCAGGATGATGTCATGATCGATGGAATTCTCCATCCAAGCATTAACAAGAGAAGTTACCTTATGTGAGAGTTCATAACATGCATTTTCAAGTCTTCTTAGTCTATGTTATTGATCTATTAAATGATGTTTTAGTGGGCTTTTAATTAGTGAAATCCACTAAACAACAATTGGAACATGGGAGGTAAGTGGGTAGTGGCTATTGAGCCACAAATTATTATTTTTTTTATATAACTTTTTGCAATTTTTTTTTTTAAAACTAAGTGTTTCCCGTTCGTATGGTTAACAATTTTCGTGGCTGCATAGTCGCTGCTAGGTAAGTGAGCCCCTTCCCCTAAAAATTGTATTTTGATTACTTAATAGTTGTGGTACTCTTAATTTGAATTAATTAAATATAAATTAAATTATAAAGTAGATGGTCAAGATCAAATATCTCTTTTTTATTTTATTTAAAAATATTTGAGGGGATGATTTTACGAGATCTTTGTATAATATTTTGAATGAGATTATTGAAATATTCTTGAAGAATAATTTTTTAGGATCGAAAATATGAATACAAGTTCCTAATTATGTAGAGGATTTTTCTTCTTTTTGATTATTTTTGGTATAAATTATCTATTGCATCTCATTCATTATATATTTTTGTAGTATAATTGTAATTATAGTATAAAATATTAATAGCATAGAAAAAGTAAATTTAAAGCTAAATTCTTTATATAAAATGTATACCTATTTATTTCTAGTTCTATAAGTCTCGTACTCTATGGCATAACAAATAACAATGCATTTTTATGTGCGTAGACAAACTTACAAGAAGAATATGAGAAAAAAATACCCAAAATTATTATTTATTATTATTATAAAAAAAAAATTTAAAAATTATAAAAAATTACCCAAAATTATTATAAATTATTATTTATTTTTAATGTGCTTAGAAAATCCTAAAAAAGAATATCATAAAAAATAAGCAAAAATAATTATTATATTAAAAACATCATGAAATATTAAAGTACAATTTAAAAATATCATTCTTATATTATTTCTAATGTGAATTCTATCTTCATGACATAGAATTTAGTTATGTAATAGTGAAATAAGTTAAATGATATAAATATGTTTAGATAATGGTGTAGGAGCATTCTCGTGTTCATATTGTTCAATTTTGTTTTTTTGTTCTAGCATATTTGAAGTAAATAAGGTCATCTTCGACCATTAATGTTCATTTGAGATCATTTGTGAAAGTTTGGAGTCAATTCCAGTGAAAGTTGTAAAAGTTGCTAATTTGTTGTCAAAGTTACATGCCAACTTTTTACATTGCCATGACAAATTTTCAAAAAGTTGTTAAAGAGTTGGTTTGGATCAATTGAAGATATCTTTGTAATGAAATTTGGTTCAATAAAGTATCAAATTTTGTGTGTTTTTTTAATGTTGTAGTCTACAAATCTACTTAGTGTGGATTGTACCTATCATTTGAAGACCAGAGATCAATTTGAAATGGAAGAGCATTAGATCCACTCTATTTTGGTTTTTTTTTCATTTAAATCTATCAAGGGAGATATACTAGTTTCTTTCCAAACTAGTAGAAACCCTACCTAGGGTAACCAGTAGCTCTAAAAAAAAGTGTAAATGAGTTTTCCAATGGTGGAAAATTTTGTAAATGGGTGAATAGGCACATCATGAATCATATTCCAAAATTACAATAGTTGATGAGAGAGTTTGCACATGTTTTGAAGCACAAAAGTCTATAATTTCCTTGTGTAGTAGACTATAAATGACAAAAAACTTGAAGACATAACATTATAGAAGACAACAAAAGGTAGATCCACCTTGTGGATAGTAGTATAGGGATGTGTATGGTCCCTATGAGTTCAAATCATTTGATTGGAGGCCATTTTTGTAAGGGGCATTAAGTATTTTATTGACTATCCTAAAAGGAAGGATTGTAACAATCATAACTAGTAGTGCCTTTATAACAATCTAATTTTACACCCTTTTAAGAAGTTAAAATAGACATGGCTTTCCAATAAAATTAGCAGAAGTGGCAACCAGCTGTAACATGAAAGTGCTTTAGTGAGTTGTAAAGCATTTTTACAATTCCAAAATCATGGACCATTGTGGGACCCTGATTTTGGCAAGTTAATGGGAAAGGACGATCAGAATGTAAAGGTGGCCATAGGTATGGAATCCTATAAAGCAGGATGATGTCATGATCGATGGAATTCTCCATCCAAGCATTAACAAGAGAAGTTACCTTATGTGAGAGTTCATAACATGCATTTTCAAGTCTTCTTAGTCTACGTTATTGATCTATTAAATGATGTTTTAGTGGGCTTTTAATTAGTGAAATCCACTAAACAACAATTGGAACATGGGAGGTAAGTGGTTAGTGGCTATCGAGCCATGAATTATTATTTTTTTTATATAACTTTTTGCAATTTTTTTTTTAAAAACTAAGTGTTTCCCCTTCATATGGTTAACAATTTTCGTGGCTGCATAGTCGCTGCTAGGTAAGTGAGCCCCTTCCCCTAAAAATTATATTTTGATTACTTAATAGTTGTGGTACTCTTAATTTGAATTAATTAAATATAAATTAAATTATAGAGTAGATGGTCAAGATCAAATATCTCTTTTTTATTTTATTTAAAAATATTTGAGGGGATGATTTTACGACATCTCTGTATAATATTTTGAATGAGATTATTGAAATATTCTTGAAGAATAATTTTTTAGGATCGAAAGTATGAATACAAGTTCCTAATTATGTAGAGGATTTTTCTTCTTTTTGATTATTTTTGGTATAAATTATCTATTGCATCTCATTCATTATATATTTTTGTAGTATAATTGTAATTATAGTATAAAATATTAATAGCATAGAAAAAGTAAATTTAAAGCTAAATTCTTTATATAAAATGTATAACTATTTATTTCTAGTTCTATAAGTCTCGTACTCTATGGCATAACAAATAACAATGCATTTTTATGTGCGTAAACAAACTTACAAGAAGAATATGAGAAAAAAAATACCCAAAATGATTATTTATTATTATTATAAAAAAAAAAAATTAAAAATTACCCTAAATTATTATAAATTATTATTTATTTTTAATGTGCTTAGAAAATCCTAAAAAAGAATATCATAAAAAATAACCAAAAATAATTATTATATTAAAAACATCATGAAATATCAAAGTACAATTTAAAAATATAATTATTTTATTATTTCTAATGTGAATTCTATCTTCATGACATAGAATTTGGTTATATAATAGTGAAATAAGTTAAATGATATAAATATGTTTAGATAATGGTTTAGGAGCATCCTCATGTTCACATTGTTCAATTTTGGTTTTTTTTGTTTTGTTCTAGCATATTTGATCTAAATTGTTAGAATAATTGAGAGAGGGGTGAATCAGTTATCCACAGACCTAAATACAAAATGTATATCCAAAAACAATTTAAACAAATTTCTGCAGCTTGGTAATGGTTAAGAGATTTATCTAATTACAATGGTTAAACTATAACAACAATTGATCTGAATACAATACAACTTGATTTGCAGATGTTCAGATCTATTCTTAAGCTCATAAAAATCTTCTGATCAATATATCAATTATGTTTCAACAATAATCAATGACTTACTGTCTCTCGGTAATAGCTTTCTGACGCTCGATAATCTCTGCAGTTCGGTTCTCCTTAACCAGTTTGATCAGGCATGCATGAAGCTTGTTCACATGATATCTCTGCAGTTTCCTTCCTCCAACATGAGTTTCATAATGAAACCCTAGTCTCTTAAATAGACAAGTAAACCATTTTCCTTTCATCCATCAGATTTTGCCGCTTAATCTCTTTCGCTGATTTTGCCACTTAAACGTTCCTCGGTTGATGTGTTAGTAACACATTTCAATTCTGTCCTTTAGATCTTCCTTGAATTTTGCTAGTCGTCGATCTTATAAAAAACTTTATCTGTCCACCCCAATCATGAGGTACTTTCTAGCTCATCAAATTATGTCAGCTAAACTAATCATTTAGTTCTTTTGTTCATTCTCAGTTAACAAAGAGATGCGTTAGTGAACACAAGTTCAGTTTATATTATGCTTGGTATACACTACACTACTCAGTGTATATTGGAATGCTTCATTAACTAACAACACTGCTTTGTAACATTTTTCTCCCAACTTCATAACAGATTAATGCAACATAATCAAGTCAACAATATGAAGTCATAGACTCATCAATAAGTTACCAAGAGTATTCCTTATCCTCATAGATGTCATAACCATCTTCCTCCATGTAGATATCTCAGTTCTTCATCTTTCTCTTCTCTTCTACAGATGTGTTAGATGTTTGGAACTCCATGATAAGTATTGTCAAAACTAGTTGACATCAATGACAACATAAAACTGATTCAATTATCTTACATAACAGTTCAGTGCTCAGTGATCTCTAATCACTTGAAGTTCTTCAATCAGGTTCTCAATCAGTTGTAGTTCATCAATCTCTCCCTTTGGCATTGATAGCAACTCAAGCAATATGAAGTATATCATACACATACCAAACATGTATTTTACAACTCTGTAAACAAATGTTGTAGCTTGGTAAGCTCTCCCTTAGCTTAATATGTTTAATCACTACGTTATATAACAGCATTGCAATGTGCAAACTATCTTCTGCATATATGATCTTTAGCAGCTCTCAGGTTCCTTATGTTTCTCTCTTTATCTTTTTAAATTGTCTCTCCCTTAGATAGATGTTCCAGTATTTTCCTCGGTTATCATATTGTTTATCTCTCCCTTTGACAACAATACCAAAGAAAAACATAAACCATACAACTCTTGTATTAGCCAATTAACTCACTGTTGTCTTGTGCATTCATTGTATCTCTGTATACTGATTATGCCACTTATTTCTCAAATATTTCACAACCTTAGACATAAATCCAAAGTGTGAACTATGCTGCATCAACATGAATGATCTTCTAATAAGATTAGGCTGATGCAACCTTCAGATCACATTAGTGATCGGTAGACAGGGGATGGACCCCAAGTCTAGTCCTCAAGTATTCAAAAGTATCTTTTGGTAGAGGCTTTGTGAAAATATGAGCAAGTTGCTCTTTAGATGTAACAAATTCAAGCTTCACTTGCTTCTCCTGCACTTGTTCTCTTAAGCAGTGATACTTGATGGATATGTGCTTTGTTTTAGAGTGCATCACTGGATTCTTTGAAATGTTTATAGCACTAGTGTTATCACAATATATAATCACCAGCTCAGTGATTACCTCATTCATTCCTTCTAACACTTGCTTAGTGTATGCAATATTTGAACAGTTTGTAGCAGCAGCAACATACTCTACTTCAGCTATAGACTAGGAAATACAAGATTGCTTCTTACTTGTCTAGGTAACAAGTCTTTCATTGAAGAAAAATGCTCCTTTGGTTGTGCTTTTTCTATCATCCACATTTCCTGCCCAATCAGCATCAGTGTATACTTTAAGTTCAAACTTTCCATCCTTAGGATACCATAATCCATAATCCTTTGTTTTCTTTAGGTATCTTAAGATTCTCTTTGTAGCAATCATGTGTGACTCCCTAGGATTTGCAGAAAATCTTGCAACAATCCCCACAGCATGTGCTATATCTAGTCTACAATGTACTACATACATTAACTTACCAATCATTGATCGGTACAATGTCTGGTTCACCTCTGTAGTTTCATCCTCTTTAGTCAATTTGCAGCCTGTGACCATTGGTGTTCCAACTAGTTTAGCATCTTCCATGCCAAATGTTTTCAGTACTTCCTTTATATATTTAGATTGTGTGATGAATATCCCATCATTCTGTTGAATAACCTGTAGTTCTAGAAAGAACTTAATCTCTCCAAACATAGACATTTCAAACTCTTTTCTCATCTCATCAGCAAATTATTTACATATGTGATCTTGTCCTCCAAAGATAATATCATCCACAAATATTTCAGCAATTAGAATAGTATCATTAGTATCTCCTTTCATATACAAATTATTGTTCTTACTAGTTCTAACAAATCCAATACTTAACAAATAAGTATGTAGCCTTTCATACCAGGCTCTCGGTGCTTACTTCAAACCATACAAAGCTTTATGTAATCTACTTACCATATCTTTCTTGTCTAGATCAATGAACCCTTCTGGTTATTCTATGTAGACTTCTTCCTCAAGTATCCCATTCAGAAATGAAGACTTAATGTCCATTTGATAAACTTTAAATTTCTTATGTGCTGCATAAGCCAGTAACATTTGAACTCATTCTAGTCTAGCAATAGGTGCAAAGGTCTCACCATAGTCAATTCATTCCTCCTGTGCATACCCCTTGCAAACTAGTCTGGCTTTATTCCTTGTAACCTCTCCATTTTCATTCAGCTTTTTTCTGAAGATCCACTTAGTACTGATAACATTCTTATCCTTAGGTCTAGGTACTAAGGTCCATGTCTTTTTTTCTCTATCTATTCAATCTCTTCATTCATTGAATTTATCCACTCTTCATTCTCCAATGCAACTTTAACATTTTTCGGTTCATATTCACAAACTAAGCATGTACCTTGTCTTGACTTACTTCTCATTTGTATGCCATCTTGCTTGTCGCCAATAATTTGGTTCTTAGGATGATGTCTTCTGATAAATCTTGCTAGTATTCGATCTCTTCTTTCTTGTTCATCCTGTTCAGGTTCATTTTACTGCTCGGTAGGTCCTTCCTGCTCGTCGGTTTCTCTTTCCTGTTCCTCAGTGTTGTTTTCCTACTGACCGGTTGTCACTATCTACGGCTTCAGTAGATACTCTGGATGCTCAATGTATGTGAATCTACCATAGTCTTCTAGTTCCTTTGTGCTTTCTTCTACATTCTTGTCATCAAACTCATCAACCCTAACATTAGCACTTTCTATCATTTTATTAGTAACTTTATTTAGATACTTATATGCTTTGCTTTTAGTGGAATATCCAAGAAATATCCCTTCATCACCTTTTGATTCAAACTTTCCATTTCTTTCATCTTTCAGAATAAAGTATTTACTTCCAAAAATTTTGAAATAACTTACAGTGGGTTTGTGTCCGAACCATAACTCATAGGGTGTTTTGTTAGTGTCCTTCTTCAACTATACTCGGTTCAAAACATAAACAGCTATGCTAACTACCTCTCTCTAGTATGTTTGAGAAACATTTTTCTCTATCATCATTGTTCTTGCACAATCAACTATTGACCTATTCCTTCTTTCAACAATTCCATTCTGTTGAGGTGTTCTCGATGTAGAGACCTATCTTTTTATACCATGCTCATTACAATAGTTAGTAAATTCATCAAAAATAAATTCACCTCCTCTGTCAAATCTTAAGCATTTCAATTCTTTACCAGTTTCTTTCTCTACTTTTTCTTTATACCACTTGAACATCTTAAATGCCTCTAATTTTTCTTTCAAGAACATGACAGTCATCAATCTAGTAAATCATCAACAAAAATAATGAAATACCTATCTCCATAATAACTCTGTGTTCTCATGGGACCACACAAGTCGGTGTGAACCAACTCAAGTATTTTTTTTGCTGAATAATCTTTGCTTTTGAAACTAGATTTTGTCATTTTACCTTTCTGACACTCATGACACATAATATGATCAGGCTTAGATAAGTTAGGGAGACCTCTAACCTTTTTCTTTTTACTGATTTTAATCATGTTATCAAAGTTCACATGACATAACCTTTTATGCCATAACCAAGCATCTTCATTTCTCATCATTAAACAAGAAGACTCATCATTGTCAAGATAAAATAAGTTACCTTTCGATTGTGCTCCTGTTCCAGCAAGTCTTCCTCCATCATCAAATATTTTTACTTTCTTGCTCTCAAAAGCTACTCGGTGACCTGAATTTTTCAGTTGTGCCACACTTAACAAATTATAGTTTAGTCCTTCTACCCAATAAGCATTATCACATTGGATTCTATCATTTATCAGTAAGGATCCCTTTCCTCTAACCATACAAGGTGTATCATTACCCATTTTTACAAATCCTCCATTATATTGCTCAAGATGATTAAATTTTTCTTCATCACCAGTCATGTGATGTGTACAGCCACTATCTATGATCCATGTATCATTTTTATTAACCTTATAAATCAGTGTTGTTTCTACATACCTTTCTTCTTCCTCAGAATCATCCTTCGTAGCAACAAATACCACTTCTACATCATCATCTGAATCAGATTCTGATTCATTTTCCTCTGCAATGTAACATACTTTTTTGTCTTTATCATTATTGTCTTGGTTGTCTCTGTTGTAGTGTCGATAACTTATGTTGCCTCTTCTCCCATAGCTTCCTTCACCAGATTGGTCCTTGTTTCTGTCATCTTCCTTCCTGTTCGGACATCTAGCAGCAATATGACCAACTTATTTGTAGTTAAAACATGCTAAAGGTAATTTGCCTCTATATTTACCTTTTCCTTTAGGTAATCTCGTGGCCATTAGAGCTTCAAGCTCATCAAGCTCATCATCATTATTGCTATCACTATCATCCTTATTATTTCTACTACTAGACTTACCAATCTTTAGAGAAGTCATAAAAGCAAATTCAACAGTCGGTACAACACTATTATCATAGTTGTTCAATTCAAAATTCATTAGCTTTCCAATCAGATTATCAAGAGTGAGAACAATGTTAGGTGCTGACCTATTTTCATGAATTGCAGATATTCTGATGGCACAAATAGATAATAGAGTCCTTAGAATTTTTCTTACCACAGTGTCTTCATCAATAACACCATCAGATGCTTTGATAGCATGAACTACCTCCTTTATTTTGTTTGTGTACTGCACAATGTTTTCTCCTTCTTTCATCTTCATATCATCGAATCTTCCTCTTAAACTTTCAGCTCTAGCTCTCTTGACATTTGTATCACCACTATAAACTCGAGCAAGTTTATCCCACATATCTTTAGCAATAGTGCAATCTTTAATATCTTCAAACTCAACATCTGTCTGAGTAGCAACAATCTCGATCGTAGTAATGTTATGCTCATGTCTATCTCTTAGTTGATCAAGAGTCAAAGGTCCAGTGGGCAGTGCAATGTAGCCATTCTCTAATAGTGTTAGGGAAGAATTCCCAATTCTAGATATATGCAGTTTCATTCGACTTTTCCATATTGTAAAGTTGTCCTTGTTCAGCTTTGGCACATCCCTCTTATACATTTTGTGATCTTTATGCCGAAGTCCTTAAAACTCTAATCCAAGCAACCAATATGCTCTGATACCAATTGTTAGAATAACTGAGAGGGGGGTGAATCAGTTATCCACAGTCCCAAATACAAAATGTATATCCAAAAACAATTTAAACAAATTTCTACAGCTTGGTAACATAGAATAGTAAACTGTCTATTCTTTTACCGATTACTAGTTAATAACTTATAGTAACTACCGATCAAATCTAAAATGCAACATGTAAAGAATGATATTCAAAAATCATCACAATCAACACATTACACAAGAGATTTAACATGGAAACCCTATAAAGGGAAAAACCACCTAGGATCGGCAACCCAAAAATTGTTCACTCTTCTGAAGTGAGATTGGTGAAGACCCAACCCTATTAAAGGTTACAAAACACACTGTAAGGTGTGACCTTGTTAGAGGATTTAACACTAACCATTATCATCCAACCAACATTCACTATGGGGTTAACAAGATAACAAATGTACATTCTATGAATGACATTACAAGACTTTAAAGTCCACTTGGTTAAGAGATTTATCTGATTACAATGGTTAAACTGTAACAGCAATTGATCTGAATACAATACAACTTGATTTGCAGATGTTCAGATCTATTCTTAAGATCATAAAAATCCTCTAATCAATATATCAATTCTATTTCAACAATAATCAATGACTTACTGTCTCTCGGTTATAGCTTTCTAACACTTGGTAATCTCTGCAATTCGGTTCTCCTTAACTAGTTTGATTAGGCGTGCATGAAGCTTGTTCACACAATATCTCTGCAGTTTCCTTCCTCTGGCATGAGTTTCATAATGAAACCCTAGTCTTTTAAATAGACAAGTAAACTATTTTCCTTTCATCCATCAGATTTTGCCGCTTAATCTCCTTCACTGATTTTTCTGCTTAAACCTTCCTCGGCTGATGTGTTAGTAATACATTTCAATTATGTCCTTTAGATCTTCCTTGAATTTTTCTAGTCGTCAATCTTATAACAAACTTTATCTGTCCACCCTAATCACGAGGTACTTTCCAACTCATCAACTTCTGTCAGCTAAACTAATCATTTAGTTCTTTTGTTCATTCTCGGTTAACAAAGAAATGCATCGGTAAACACAAGTTCGGTTTATACTATGCTCGGTATACACTACACTTCTCAGTGTATACTGGAATGCTTCATTAATCGACAAAACTTCTTTGTAACATTTTGCCCCCAACTTCATAACAGATTAATGCAACATAATCAAGTCAACAATATGAAGTCATAGACTCATCAATAAGTTACCAAGAGTATTCCTTATCCTCATCTGTTATAACCATCTTCCTCCATGTAGATATCTCAGTTCTTCATCTTTCTCTTCTCTTCTATAGATGTGTTAGATGTTTGCAACTCCATAATAAGTATTGTCAAAACTAGTTGACATCAATGACAACATAAAACTGATTCAATTATCTTACATAATAGTTCAGTGCTCAGTGATCTCTAATCACTTGAAGTTCTTTAATCAAGTTCTCAATCAGTTGTAGTTCATCAGTAAATAAGGGGGTGAACCCACAATAGTGGGTTACGCTTTTTTCCCTAAACAGACACTGAACTCTACATTTTGAAAAAAACTTTCAGATTCAGATGCATATGTCGTTGAACCATTTGAAATCGGAGGATGAAGTAAATTAGAGTTTTTTAAGATTTTATGTCTAGATTCTATATATAGATATAGATAGAGATAGAGATAGAGATAGAGATAGAGATAGAGATAGAGATAGATATAGATATATATATATATATATATATATATATATATATATATATATATATATATATATAACTAATCATTTAGTTCTTTTGTTCATTCTCGGTTAACAAAGAAATGCATCGGTAAACACAAGTTTGGTTTATACTATGCTCGGTATACACCACACTGCGTGGTGTATACTGGAATGCTTCATTAATCGACAAAACTTCTTTGTAACATTTTGCTCCCAACTTCATAACAGATTAATGCAACATAATCAAGTCAACAATATGAAGTCATAGACTCATCAATAAGTTACCAAGAGTATTCCTTATCCTCATCTGTTATAACCATCTTCCTCCATGTAGATATCTCAGTTCTTCATCTTTCTCTTCTCTTCTACAGATGTGTTAGATGTTTGCAACTCCATGATCAGTATTGTCAAAACTAGTTGACATCAATGGCAACATAAAACTGATTCAATTATCTTACATAATAGTTCAGTGCTCAGTGATCTCTAATCACTTGAAGTTCTTTAATCAAGCTCTCAATCAGTTGTAGTTCATCAGTAAATAAGGGGGTGATTATGCTTTTTTCCCTAAACAGACACTGAACTCTACATTTTGAAAAAAACTTTCAGATTCAGATGCATATTGTCGTTGAACCATTCGAAATCGGAGGATGAAGTAAATTAGAGTTTTTTAAGATTTTATGTCTAGATTCTATATATATATATATATATATATATATATATATATATATATATATATATATATATATATATATATTTGAATAGTTATGGTGTTGAAAACGTCATTTTCAAAGATTAACATTATTTTCATAGACCATAACTTTTTCGTAAAATAGATATGAATGTGATTCTTTCGAATTTAGTTTCATAACATCCATACGGAGGGAATGTAATTGGTTTGATGATATTATCACATGATTATTTCATATTTTATTAACATTTGAAGTTGACTAAACCATAATTTTGACATACCTTAACTACATAGCTTATAACGTATTGTGTATTTATCAAATTTCAAAAAAAAAAATTGATATAAAGTAGACTCGAAGATGGAGGGCACTGTTATTTTTCAAAAACAAATTCCCTTTTTTACTATTTTTCATTGAACGTCAAACTCAGAGGTTTATATTTGATAAAAAACCTACATTCGATTAATAACAAAAACCATATACATAATAAATTCAAAAATAGTCAAATATATAATTGTTAGAAAGCTCGTTCTGAGTACTTGTGCTATGCAAAAGGACATCTTCTTATTCTTCCATTTGATCACTGCGCTTGAGGCCCGAAGCCATGAAATTCTCAGAATTTATTCATAGTTTACAAACATGGCCTAAACCAAGTACTTTGGATAGAAAGTGCTTCCGGTCAAAACTTGAGTTTCGATCGAAAGTACTTTCCATTTTGATGCCAATTTTAGCCATCACTAACTTACTTTCGATAGAAAGTAAGTGACTTTCGATCAAAAGTCAACTTTGACTTTCGATAGAAACCTAGGTTGGCCTATTTGGTGTCGTTTTGGGTTAATAACGATTACATATAAATAAATGTATGTTTTTCTTATTTCATTAATCTGAAAGCTGCAAAATAATTCACATTTAGGAGAAGGAAGACATTTTGCTAGAACAATTTTGCAAGTTGTGATGGGAAATAAAAAGAGAAGGTTAAACAAGAGTACATGACAATATTCAGAAGAGGCTGAAAAAGACTATGTGAAGAAACATGAGAAAGATATTATCCTAGGAAACAAGGTATGTCTCTGTCTCTCTCTCTAGATATTTTAAGTTGATGGTCAGGACTTGTCTTAAGGAATCATGTAAACGTGATGTTGTAATACCTAATTAGAGCTAAGTGACCTAATAAGACTAATTATTACCAATTAGGACCTATTAGGACCAATTAGAGGTCTAACTAGACCTAACTAGACCTATTAGGACCAAGTAGACCTAACTAAACCTAACTAGGACCTATTAGGACCAATTAGACCTATTAGGACTTATTAGCCTACCCAATTAGATGTATTAGGAGCTATTAGGTCTGAATAGATGTAACTAAACCTAGCTAGACCTATTAGGACCTATTAGACAGGTAGCTAGACCTATTAGGAGCTATTAGGAACAATTATGACCAATTAGACTTAACTAGACCTAACTAGGAGGTCTATTAGGACCAATTAGACCCAATAGGACCAATTAGAGGTCTAAATAGACTAGTTAGACCTAACTCTAGAGCTATTTGGTCCTATTAGACCAATTAGGACCAATTAGACCTAACTATCTACCTAACTAGGACCTATTAGGACCTATTAGACCTATTAGGACCAATTACCAGACCTATTAGGACCTATTAGGACCAACTGGACCTAACTATTGTAGACCTAACTATGACCAATTAGGACCAATTAGAGGTCTAACTAGACCAATTAGACCTAACTAGATAGGTATTAGGACCTATTAGGACCTTTTAGACCTAACTAGACCTAACTAGGACCTATTAGACCTAACTAGACCTTACTAGGACCTATTAGACCTAACTAGGACCAATTAGACCTATTAAGACCAATTAGAGGTCTAACTAGACCAATTAGACCCAATTAGGACCTATTAGGACCTAATTAGACCCAATTGGACCCAATTAGACCTAATTAGACCCAATTAGACCCAATTAGACATAATTAGGACCTAATTAGAGCCAATTAGACCTAATTAGACCCAATTAGACCTATTCGGACCAATTAGGACCCAATTAGACCCACTAGGACCTAATTAGGACCCAATTACACGCAATTAGACCTTTTAGGACTAAAATATGAACCTATTAGGACCTATTTTAACTTAATATGAACCTAGTTAGACCAATTAGACATAATATGAACCTATTAGGACCTAATATGACCTATTAGGACCCAATTAGACCCATTAGGACCTCTTTATACCTATTAGGACCTATTTACACCTATTAGGACCTAATTAGTCTTAATTAGACTTAATTAGATTAATTAGGACCTGATTAGACTTAATTAGACCAATTAGGACCTAATTAGACTTAATTCTAGACCTATTTTGACCTATTAAGACCCAATTAGACCCAATTAGACCTATTAGGACCCAATTAGGACCCAATTAGACCTATTTTGACTTAATATGAACCTAGTTAGACCAATTAGACATAATATGAACCTATTAGGATAGGTAATATGACTTATTAGGACCCAATTAGACCTGTTAGGACCTCTTTATACCTATTAGGTCCTATTTATACCTATTAGGACCTAATTTAGACTTAATTAGACTTAATTAGACCAATTAAGACCTAATTAGGACCTATGAGGACCTATTAGTTACATGTTGATGCCTAATTAGACATAGTTAGACCTATTAGAACCTATTAGAACCAATTAGAACTAATTAGGACCTAATTAAACTTAATTCTAGACCAATTAGGACCTATTAGGACTTAATTAGACCCAATTAGACCTATTAGGACCAATTAGGACCTAATTAGACCCAATTAGACCTATTAGGACCTATTTTGACTTAATATGAACCTAGTTAGACCAATTAGACATAATATGACCTATTACAACCCAATTAGACCCATTAGGACCTCGTTATACCTATTAGGACCTATTTATATCTATTAGGACATAAGTAGACTTAATTAGACTTAATTATCTATTAATTAGGACTTAATTAGACCAATTAGGACCTAATTAGACTTAATTAAACCAATTATTACCTAATTAGACTTAATTCTAAACCAATTAGGACCTATTAGGACCTATTTTGACTTAATATGAACCTAGCTAGACCAATTAGACATAATATGAACCTATTAGGACCTAATATGACCTATTAGGACCCAATTATACCCATTAGGACCTCTTTATACCTATTAGGACCTAATTAGACTTAATTAGACTAATTAGAACCTAATTAGACTTAATTAGACCAATTAGACCTAATTAGACTTAATTCTTGACCAATTAGGACCTATTAGGACTCAATTAGACCTATTAGAACCAATTAGGCCCAATTAGACCCATTAGGACACAATTAGACCCAATTAGATCTATTAGGACCTATTTTGACTTAATATGAACCTAGTTAGACCAATTAGACATAATATGAATCTGTTAGGACCTAATATGACTTATTAAGATCCAATTTGACCTATTAGGACCTCTTTATACCTATTAGGTCCTATTTATATAGGTATTAGGACCTAATTAGACTTAATTAGACTTAATTAGACCAATTAGGACCTATTAGTTACACTTTGATGCCTAATTAGACCTAGTTAGACCTATTAGGACCTATTAGAACCTATTAGAACCTATTAGGGCCTATTAGGATCTATTAGAACCTATTATAACCAATTAGTTACACTTTGATGCCTAATTAGGACCTATTAGAACCTATTAGGACCTAATAGGACCCAATTATGTACCTAAAATGACTTAATTAGACCTAACTTCATTCGAAAGTTTTTGTTTACTAATTTTTACTTTGTATGTAGGAAATGCTCAAGAAGCACAACCTTCTGAAGTTGGAGAAGGTTCATCACAAGCTCAAAAAGCCCAACCTTCAAAAGTTGGAGAAGGGCCATCACAAGCTCAACAAGCCCAACCTTGAGAAGTTGGAGAAGGGCCATCACAAGCTCCATAAGCACAACCTTCAGAAGATGGAGAAGGGTTGTCACAAGCTTAACAAGCACAACTCTCAAAATATCAAATAAGTACACATCTCTCTCTCTCTCTCTCACTATCTTGATTTATTATCTTAGTGGTGAATATGCACTTTGGGTATTTCCCATTAAGAAGTTATTATTTATTTTGTGTACATGCAGCCTTTGATGATGAAAATCTTGGACAAGGGGCAATATCCCAAGTTGAAGTTATGAAATTTAGTGAAGGGTCAACTCAAGGTCAAATAAGTATGTGTTTCTCTCATTAGTTTATAAATTATTACCTTTGACATTTAAGCTTGTAAATACTTATTTCATGAAGGTCCCCTTAAGATGAGATATTAAGATTTTATTTTTTTATTTGCAGCGGAAGTGCAAGAAACATATGAGAATGATAATCTACTCCAATAGTTGAAGAGAAAAATTAATTGTATAAGCATAGATCATTTAATTGAAATGTATGTGGGAAAATTGAGAGATTATGCTAAATAACCCATAAATATTACGAAGAGGGCATTGAAAAAAAAGTATATGAAAATAATGAAACAATTTGAGAATCTTGGTACACTTGAAAAAACTCAACTATTATCAATTACGCTTCTTAAAGATGAGTTAAAAGAGCCATTAAAATTGTTGGGTGTAGATGCAAGTTTGAAAAATTTAAAATCATGTAACATACAAAAAAATATTGTTGACAATGTTAAGGTTTGCATTACATTGGAAAAACAACTAGATCTATAGATAGGTCCACTTCAAGAAGAGTAATACTAATATCTATTTTAAATAAAAACATGTCCCAAAGAAGACAAATTTATTCACTTTTGAAATGACCCTAACTGGCCATTCTCTAAAATTTCATGAATATATCTCAGATAGATCGAAACAAATAAAAACATGCAAATAACCGTTTGATCCAATAATAATAACCAACAGATATATTCAAATAACTAGCAAATACATTCTTATAAAACTTCTCAGAAAATGGTTTTGTATTATACAATAGCAATACAATAAACATGAATTACAACATCCCAATCTAAAATACAGAAATATAGTAAGACTAGATGATAAAGAACCTATAAAACAATGACAAACTCTGATATGAATCTACACCGGAGATGAACTGGGTTTTCTTCCAATCCATTGAGAAAGCCTAAAGGTTTCCATCCTTAGGTTTCCGATTCAAAAGCGGAAGCTTCTTGAATTCTCAATGAGAAATAAATTCCATAAACTGAAGCATAACTCAATGAGATCCAAAGCCTTCTTTTAAGGCTTCAATTGTGACTCTTCATTTTCCCCATTCTGTCTCTTTATATTCCCACTATGTCTCTTCATATTCCCACCTTAAGTCACTTTTAAATAAATATGACCGTTAAGTAATAAAGTGACATAATAAATAAGGTGAGGAATCTTCCAGCATTAAAATGGAGGACCAAACAAGCTCAGATGAAGACATGTGATAGAATGCCAAAAATCTCTCAATGAGATGCTCCAAGTCCAATACTAAAATGCCAAGAATTTTGAACCCTGTCGACTTACTATAAATAGTAAGTACCTTGGAAACCAATGGAAACTGCTCTGATTGGCCTGAAATTGAAATCACCTAGGCCAAATATCTCCTTGAACACTTCCAAGCCATGATTAGCCTACTAGACCAAGGTAAAAAGGATAATGAAACAACATGAAATAATGTGTCCCAAAAAGGGGACATTACAAGTCATCCCTTCCCGGAGATTGCTTGCCCTCAAGCAATCGGTAACTGGATGTTGGGATCATAATACCTAGATCCCAAACCAACCTCGGGGAAGATGCTCCACCAATCTGGCATGTAAAACTTAAACAAACATTATGCCCTAACCTATGAAGCCACTCACATAGCAACAAAATAGTAGTCAGTCCAATGCCAGGACCTAAAATCACTGCAGGATCAATCATACCAATCTGCCCTGTGCTGCCATCATCTGTGAGAAAGTCCTCAACCCAACTGAGAACCTCACCCCAACTGGGATCACCAGTGCCTCTATAGTCATATGTAGGGGGAAAGCAAACCTCATACCGATCGGTTCCTAGAATGAAAACCCACCATGAGTATGTCCCTCCTAGATCCCATAAGAAAAAGGGTCATCCATCTCCCTAGATAGTTGAAATATCCTAACGCTCTATGCCCACACGAAGTGAAACACTAGAAGTGTCCAACTACCATAATACTACCCCTCTAGCTTGTAGCTCAAACTAAAAACTGTACTGAACAGGCAAGCTACCAAGAATGTCAGATAAGGCTTCCACCTGTAAGCAGGGGAGCATACCCAACCAATCACACATCCCACTCATGTCCAATAATCAGAAGAGAAGGTCCCCCGTAGGTGGACTGAATGGAAAATAAAATGCATCCCATGCAATAAGGCCAATATGCGATGCACTGATCAACTCTACTGGAAATCTCAATCAGCATTAGGATTCCATAATTGTCCCTCAATACTTGGAGTCATATAATGTATACCTTTATGTGAAAAATTCACACCAACCAGCATAACCATCATACCAAGCTCGATAACCTCCTACTGAATAAGCCCTACCCGATCATCATCATCATGCCTAGAATATATGGTGATAGAATTTCAATAGGCTCTGGATGAATTGGTATGACAATGTAGAGGATTCACAGCTGTGTGAGAAGAGGAATGAACCAAGGGATGCTCACCAACATGAGACATCTCATCATCAGTGAGCGGTAGTGCAAGGGAAGGTCTATGATGATGATAATCACCTTCATGAAATTAAGATCAAATTAGCAACAATTCTAAAGTAAATACAATGCAAATCTATTTAAAAATGAAACTAAGATCTATAGCATCTCATGGCTCTCTAGAAAGATGTGGTAAGTGAAGCTCTCAGCTCAAATCTCCACTAGTGACACTTCTAAAATGAAAATGTATGATGTTCTATGCTTCTACAACGCTTCTATGATGATGATTCTAGCTCAAATTGACAAAAGTATAATGCAAATACTCTAAATGCTCTTAAATGCTCTTAGAATGCTCTTCAATTGCCTATAGTAACAATGCTTTGCAAATGAATTTCTAAGATATCAATTGCTCTCAAAATGCTTCATATTTATAGTAAATTCCCAAGGGTAGAGGGTAGAGTGAAGTAATCATGATTAACCTTTGGTTGAGTCAAATACTTTGCTTTGTTCATAAATGGGGGGACAATTTAAAGGTTTGTCTCAAAGCTTTGGACAAAAGGACAAGATTGAGTGGATGAGATTGAAACTTTAGAATGAGTGATTGAGATTCATCATTTTTGAGTGATTTGTGTCTTTTTGTCCTCAATTTTTATTGGTTGCTCAACTTTGCTGAAAGATATTAGGAATTATTAAATTCAATTAATTAATTAAATTTAGCCATGTAAGGGTAATAGGTTCATTTTGATTTTTGATTTAAACAACTATACAATTAATTGATTAAAATCAATTATGTAGTGTTTTTCACCCCTTTAAGCTTTGATTTAATTTTTTAACCTCATTATTTGATTTTTCCTTTGCTTTAATTGATTTTGTCCAACTTGATTTAATTATGTCCATTTTAATGATTTGATCCCTTTTTTATTGAATTAGTGCATTTTGATGATTTTAAGCCATTTTATTGATTTTTGCAATTTAAAAGCACTTTGTCCATTTTTGCGTGTCTACAAATGCCCCTCTTTGAATTGATGTATGAAGAACATTGATTCAAAGATTCTTTTGAGTCCTAATCGCTTTTAGGTCCTGATTGTTGATTCACTGATTGTTGCCTCTAATATGAAATTGATTGCTGCCTCTGATATGATTGATTGCTCTGATAAAATGATACAAAAATTTTAATGCCCCACTAATTCCCATGATGTTTGATTTCAATTCCAATTTGATATCCTAATGCCCCCTCAGAAATTAAAACATATTAATTGCTTGATTTGAAAAATTTGATGATGTTTGATTTATATGTTTTCATTTCTGAAAAATCTTGATGATATGCCATGATTCAAGAATGTGCCCCGATTGATTTGATAGGTCAATATATAGGTCTAAGTCAATTTTTCACCTCCAAAATTAGGTCAAAATAGCTTAAATAGGTTGAAAAACCTTGATTTACTATTCATTTTCACTTTTGTCTTTGGTGATTTTGCTCTGGTCCTGCGGTGAATTTCGAGATGGTTGTCCCTATCCAAGAGCATCGATTTGAGAGGTGTCGGTGATATGTGAGGCCACCTGATTATGGACCTCCAGTGAGTTATTTCAAACTCCCTATTTGCATTTATTTCTCTTTTATTAGCATTTATTGCAATTTTTCATTTCATCGTTGCCTTGAATATGCCAAGTCACGCCTAGGAATATTTCATTGTCGCCTAGACCTTTTTACTGTCGCATCTATGCTTTTCACTCACACAGCCGTGTAGTAAAATGTCACCTAAGAAACCTTCATTCTCGCCTGAGAACAAACTGTTCACGCGTAGAGATAGGGCAAAAATGCCAATTTTCATATATTTTACCATGTAGGAAACCCTAACAATTCACTGTCACCTAGGCCAGATTTCGTTATCACCTAGCATGATTCAGTGTCACTTGGCATGAGAATTATCGCGTAACACCCGCAAAGTGTCACGTAATAACTGTTTGGTATCGCTTAAGAGAAATGTCACCTATTATGATTAAAATCACGCCTGCAGACTTTTGAAAAAAAATTACATTTATACTTGATTGTGTCTGATGAAAAATTTGATGACTTTCGATGCTCGATTCGAATGATTAGATTAGGTTTGTTGCGTTCAACAAAAAAATGGATTAGGATATCAGGATAGTGGTACCAATGAATGTGATTTGTCAATCTGATTAGGATAGGATATTGATAGGATAAATCAATCAGTGTGAAAACCGATATGATTGATACTGTTGCTTTGTTCTCAGGACATAGAGATAGGAACAAATGGTACTGGGTGTGATTGCTTGATACTTTTGATAGAATTGATTGACTTGAGATAATTCCTTGATATGGTATACTGATATGATTCCTTTTCTTTTCCAACAAACAAACTTTCCTACTCTGTACATCCGGACAGTTGCATCTTGGGTCATTGATTTGGGTCAGACACTTACAGATGTTGAGTTTTGTGTGATCAAGTTGTGTGGATTGAGTTTCCTTCTTGGCCTTCCATGGTTCCATTTGAACCATGGTTTGTTGACTACAGTGGTGGAGTGAGGGCACTCTGACCACAATACATTCCATTTGCCTTTTCGAGAGATGACTATTACGCTTGAGGACGTGTATAGATTGTTATGTATCCCATGTAGAGGAGAGGTAGTTTATTGTGATTCCATATATGATTCCACTGTCTACTGATGAGTGTTTAGGGAAAACTCTATTGATGATGACATGATCACCTAGCCTTAGTTTGCTTCATTTCCTACATTGCCAACAGTACTTGGTGCATTGATCGGTGGTTTGCTACTTCCCAACCAGCGAGGTTGTGGTTTTTCTATCAGATGGGGTAGGATTCTGGAGGATTTGCTTGCTCATCCTCGATGCTTTGACTGGGGTTCATGCGTTCTTACATAGATCTATCATGATTTTCATGAGGTAGTCTATAGAGAGAGTGCATCCTTGTTGGCCGGTGCAGTTATTCTCCAGTTGTGGATATGGGAGCATATTTCCACCACTAGGCCTATTTCTGACAGGGTTTGACCTCATGGTTTTCCATATGCTTTTCTATATACTGGTATGGTTATGCAACACCATTTGGGTCATCTAGATTATTGGCGATGACAAGTTGATGATCTCGATCAGGTTCTATGGAGACCATATATTGGTTGTGAGCACTGGAGAGAGGATGATGATGAGTTACCTTACATGCTTGCCCCTCATTGGATGATTGGTCGCACTACTACCACTATTGAGTGCTTCAAATTTGGCAAAGTTTCTAGACAGTATGGTTGAATATAGGATATGCCTCAAGGTGTAGCACTATATGCTTGGGTACAGGCAGAGAGATCTATATGGGGTCCTCTCATTAATTATCAGTTTGCATTAGATCAAATTGGTGGTATGGCTTATTGTAGGTGGGAGATGCTTCCTAGTATGGGAGATGCAGGTATGTCTCATGAGTATGCAGATTGGTGGGCTCGTAATAGGTTTTATTATTTCACTGATCCAACAGAGCCTGTCCCAGGTCGGGGTGATGGTGGCAGTGGTGATGGAGGTGGTGGTGGTAGATGGTGGAGACGGTGAGGATAGAGAGATCCTCTGGTTATGGGTCAAGTATGGGTGAGAGGTGGGCATGTTAGAGATAGAGATCAAGCTAAAGGACATGATGATGCAGTTGATGTATGTCCTAGAGTAGTAGATAGACAACATAGAGCTCACAGATAGTAGAGATAGCAGAGATAGGCTCAGGTTGATGCTGCTAGGTAGATTCAAGGTGGATTAGATCCTTTGGTTCAGTTGAAGAGAGTTGCCTTGGCTCAACAGGATGATGTTCAAGCATAGTAGGATCAGGTTTTGGCACAACAGGTGCCTACACAGGTTCAGTAGCCATAGGATGTAGGATAGAGTTCACAGGATGCTCCTACTATTGGTACTTTAGCCCGGGATGTGTAGTCTATGAGGATAGATATAGCCACTATTGTTGGGCATTTAGATCAGGTTGCTACCTTGATGCAATAGTTTATGTCTGCTATGGTTTAGAGATAGAGCGAAGCGAGCACTTCTCAGGCTCCTCTTCCACAGGATGGTAGAGGTCCAGATGGATCTGGTGCTATAGGATCTTGATTGATTGATGATAGATTCACTCATTGTTGATGTCCTTGTATCACATGTTATGTTATTTGATTGATCAAAACATTTGATGTATCATTTTGTATGACATTGTATCTTGATATACCGATTTGATGGATAATTGATGAACACATTTTTGATGATATATGATGATATACTCCTTGGTTCACCTTGATGATTTGTTTATGAGATTATCTTTTATGCAGCTATATGATGTTTTATGCATTTACTTTGATTGATGCTATGAATGAAGTTATCTTATTTTATGATATAAGTAAATGAATGCAATGATGTATGGATTTATGACATGGTTTTCTCTATTTCGCAATGTATGGATGCAAAATGTTTTATGGAAATGCATATGTAAATGCCCCTATGTTTTTTATTTTTTTCAATGTATGCAATGCAATTCTCTCCTTAACTACATGTATGGAAATGATGTGTGCTCCTTTTTCTTTGTCTTTTTCTAGTATATGGATAGTGATTAATGATTAATGCTATGCATGAATGCAAAAGACAATCTCATTTTCTTTGTTTTGATTTATCAAGAGTAATACATTTGATTGAACCCCTCATTTCTTTAATGTTTTTGACTAACCAAAATTATTGATGTACCCCCTTGTCCTTGGAAAATTAACCACAAACAAATGCAATTAATCTAACATGATAATGCAATGCAATGCAACCTAAGTGTCACCACCTTTTAGCAAAGAAATGCCATGGAGATAAATTTTCATCATTGAGCATTTTGGGACCAAAAAGAAAGTACAATCATCACTGACCACATCATGATGATATGAATACCACTTTTTTTCACTTTTGGTAACCTTTTTTTGAACCGAGTACAACCCTCACTAGTTGGATGACCAAACTATGGGAGTCTGAATACTAGTGTCAATGGATTCAATGTTTCAAGTGGATTTTTGGTATTAAGATATGGAAGATCTAAATAGCTAAGGGATCCGTTTGCGTAAACAAGCAAAAATTAATCCTTCCTCTTATGGGATAGTCCTCGATGGTTCTTTGATGACCATGTCATTAGATGAACTCTCATACGTTGATGAATCTTCCTCAAACAATCACTCAAAGGCAACAAAATATTATGTCTCTATCATGGCTAACCTAGTCGAAACATCATCGATTAGCTCAAAAGATGTGATAAAAGTCAATTTCATAAAGATTATCAAAAGAAAGCTTCAAGTGTTTTGCAATGTTTCATGATTTTCAAAAAGTATTTCCAAGCATTCTGATCTTTAAGGTGTTTTGTCAATTTTTAATCCCGAATAATAAAGTCAATGAAGGCTCAAGGATCAAGTTCTAGGATCAAATACTTGGGTTTGAACAATGATATCCATCAAAGGTTCGCTAAAATTTCCACTCTTCTGAAACTTTGATAAATCTCTCTCTGACATGACTGATTGTAGCACTTATTGAATCCATTTGGTACCAAATTTCCAATCCTTTCCTGCCCCCAAGTGATAAATGTGATCATGTGACAAACTTAGGGCTGTAGGAAATGCAACAATGCGACGGAAAGGCTTTATTATGACTATGCACAAATGACAGATGCAATGACAGTTTTACAAATGGGATGTTGGAAATGCAATATGGACATATGTGACTAGGAAAGACAGACTTAAGGGAACAAAAGATGCTTGTTTACCAAGTTTTCACCTTTTGGGTCTTTTTTCTCTTTTTTTGCTACCAAGGCACCTATTGCTAGGTTTTCACCAAGGCACTTTTTAATTTTTTTCAATTTTTTTGTATTTTTCTTTTTTCAATTTTTTTGTATTTTTCAAGATCTCTTTGACTATGTACAATAAATATGATACTCCTCATCTAATACTCTTTATACTCTTTTGTCTCCCTCATGTGTAGAACCTTTTGAGATGAATGTTGTTGATAGGCTCTTGGAGTTCTTCTCCTTCACAATCTGATAACTTATAGGTTCCCGTTCCAAATGAAGACACAATGATGAATGGACTAAGCCAATTAGCCTCTCATTTTCCTTTCTTTTCTCTGTCAGCTTGATTCTTTGGGTTTTCTCTTAACACTAAGTCTCCTACCTGAAAGACTCTTAGTTTGATATGTTTATTGTAGTTCCTTGAGATTCTATTTTGGTACACTTTCAGGTGCTCATAAGCTTGTGTTTGGTGTTCTTCTAGCAACTCCAATTGTTGAAGTCTAGTGACTCTATAGTCTTCATCTATTATCAACCTTGCAATGACACTCATAAAGATAGGATTTCAACCTCTAATGGTAGAACTGCTTCAGCCCCATAGACTAATGAAAATGGTGTGGCTCCCGTAGGTGTCCAAATGCTAGTTCTATAGGCCCATAATGCTGGATTAATTTGTACATGCCAATCTCTTCCCGATTTATTTACCAATCTCTTCAAGATTTTCAAAATGTTCTTATTTGTGGCTTTGGCTTGTCCATTTCCTTGAGGATAATAAATGGATGAAGAATGGTGAGTGATATGAAATGTAGCAAAAAGTTCATCCACATCCTTGTTTTTGAATTTCTTTCCATTATCTGTTATTATGGCATGAGGAATACCATATCTGCAAATGATGTGGTTCAAGATGAACATGGAAATTTACTTACCCATGGTCGTGATCAAAGGAACCTCTTCGACCCATTTAGTAAAATACTTCATTGTGGTTATGATGTATTTGTGACCATTTGAAGAAGGTGGGTATATGACACCAATCAAGTCAAACCCCCATTGATAGAATGGCCATGGTGTAACAAATGGGTGCAATTCTTGTGCTAGTACATGTATCATGTCACCATGATATTGACATTTGCTGCATATCCTGACAAAGTGACAAGCATCTTTTTCTAAGGTCTTCCAGAAATACCCTAAGCTAAGGATCTTCTTGGCTAGGTTTAAACCAATTGAGTGTGACCCGCAAATGCCTTCGTGAACCTCATGTAAAGCTAAGTTAGACTCTTCTTCCTCTAGACATCTAAGTAACATCCTGTCAAGACCCTTACGATACAATGTTTCTGAAAGAATTATGTAACGGGCTAATTGGCATATAAAGTTTCATTTTTTGGGCTTGGGATTGGTCTAAAGGTAGCACTTGGTCTTTGAGATATGTATATATAGGGCCATACCAAGGTGAGTCATGTCCATGCAGTAGGGAAACAATTTGGGTTTCGGGAAGGTCGAATGCCAGTTTCACCAACTCTTCCACCAAGAACTCATACTTTTCATTTTGATCTAGTTTTTGTAACAAGGAAGCCAAAGTGGCCATTGCATCAGCTGTTCTATTTTTCTCTCTTGAAATCTACTCAAAAGTGATCAAGGAAAAGTACTTCTTCCATCCATCAATCATGGTCTTATATGGCATTAACTTTTCATCTTTAGTGTTGTATTCATTGTTGAATTGATTGATGATGAGTTGAGAATCTCCATATATTTGTAGCTCGGTGATGTTCCATTCTAAAGCCATTTTGATGCCTATGACTAGAGCTTCATATTCTTCTATATTGTTTGTACATGGAAACAAGAGCTTGTAGGACTTAGGAATGGTGTATCCTTGAGGAGTGACCAATAATATGCCAGCCCCAAAACCTCCCTGTGTATATGAGCCATCAAAGTATAACTTCCATGTTTTAGCCTCTATGTTTATAATTGCAGAATTCAGAAATTCCACTTGAATAGTTTGTGTAAAAGTCATTGGGTTTTCAGCTAAGTGATCTGCTATCACTTGTCCTTTTATTTCTTTTCTATCAACATACTTAATGTCAAATTCACTCAATATCATGACCCATTTTTCTATCCTACCCGTTAAGGCAATTTTACTTAGCAAATACTTTAGAGGATCAATTTTGGCAATTAGCTTTACCTTGTGCATCAACATATAATGTCTCAATTTTTGAGATGCAAAAACAACTGCTAGATAAGCCCTCTCCATGAATGTGTAGTTAAGCTCATATTTGATCAATGTCCTACTTAAATAGTAGATTTCCCTTTCCTTTCCTTGTTCATCTTCTTGCACCAAAAGCACTCCTAGAGATCTTTCGGTAGCAGAAATGTAGAGAAGAAATGGTTTACCCTTGATTGGTGGCATTAGGATAGGTGGATTTATTAGATAAGTCTTCAATAATGTGAAGGCTTGATCACATTCTTCATCCCACAGGAACATAGTGTCTTTGTGTAGCAACCTTATGAACGACTGACATTTTTCAGCCAATTGAGAAATGAACCTTCTTATGGATTGTATTTTTCCTTGGAGAGATCTCATTTGGCTTATGTTCTTTGGTATCTCCATATCCATTATTGCTTGTACTTTTTCTGAATCCACTTCAATTCCTTTTGCTAAAACTATATAGCCTAACAATATGCCAGATTGGACACCAAAGGCACATTTCTTTGGGTTTAGTCTCACTTTGAACTACTCCAACTGAATGAATATATTTTTTAAAATTTGTAGGTGTTCCTCTCTTTTGTGGGACTTGGCCAATATTTCATCCACATAATCCTCTAAAAATGTGTGCATCATGTCATGGAAGATAGTTGTCATTGCCCTTTGATATGTGGCTCTGGCATTTTTAAGGCCGAAGGGCATGACATTCCAACAAAAGGTACCCCAAGGACATGTAAAAGCTATCTTCTCTTGGTCTTCAAGTGCAATTTTTCTCTGATTATATCTGCTGAAACCATCCATTAATGAGTACATGGAGTGACCCGCTGTCAAGTCGACTATTGCATCAATACTCGGAAGTGGGAAGTCATCCTTAGGACATGCAAGATTCAAGTCCTAAAAATCCGTGCATACTCAAATGGATTTGTCATGTTTTTTGACCGGTACAATGTTAGATATCCATTCAGCATAGGCTATTTCTCTTATGAATCCCACCTTCAACAATTTTTCTAATTCCACCTTGTCTAAGAGAGCTATATGTGGGTGCATTTTTCTCAAGTTTTTCTTGATGGGCTTAACCCCTGGTCTAACATTCAAATGATGCATGATGAAGTCGGGATCCAATCCGAGCATGTCGGCATATGACCTTACAAAGTTCACTTGTTGTTCTTGGAAAAACTTGATGAACTTCTCTCTTTCTAGAGGTGTAAGTGATGCTGCAAAGTGTATAAATTTTGGATCCAATTCTGTCCTAATGTTGACCTTTTCTATCGGCTCTATGAGAATAGGTGACATTTCTTCCTCATGCTCTGGTAGGGTATCCAATCTCTCTTCCTTTGATGCCACAGTTGGGTTTTCACCATAGGAAACATCTTTTATCTTTACTTTTTTTGGTTCTAGTGCTGCCACATAGTGGTTTTCATCACTAGAACTTTTCACCTTTTTTTTTTCATTTTTTTCTTTTGACTAAGAGATTGGACCCCCACTGTTCTCATCATGTTTGGTTTGAATTTTTTGGTGAAAGAGGATTCAACCACATTAAGGTAGTGGTTCATTGCTTGGTCATTTGGAAAATAAAGCAAGTCACTTGGCTTGGTCTGGTCCCAATCAATAAGATGGGGATTTATCAAGGATAAGGTTTCATTAGGCAAGTTATCATCAATTGGGTTTATGGACATGAATTCATTTGAGGGTTTGTACATTGTATCATTTATATCTATGACGTGAGCTTCCTCGAGATGGTCCATGGAAGAAGGATTGAAATCCCCTTCACTTGAGTCCTTGTCAACTTCTACGAGAAATAGTGTGGGAAAAACTACGAGCAGATTAAAACTAATGTTTGAATCTCCCTCCTCCGAAGGCATCCAAAATGTATCTATCCATGGTGGATTAGTAGGTGCTTGTCCTATTTTAAGACCTTGTATATTAGGCTCTTCATTGACTTGAGTTTCTAGCCTTGGGATCTTTGCATAAGTATGTATTGTGACTATATCCTTATCCTGGCATGATTCATCGGATAAGGTATCCTATTCATAATCCCAGGAGTCATCACTATCTACATCAGATTCCAATGTGTTTACTTAAGGTATGAGTCTTGCATTGGGCTGGAGCTTTCTCCTTTGTATTGGTAGCCTGCTCCGGATCTTTCTTCTTTTTCCCTCCAAGCAGGTTCAATGGGTTATAATAAACCTCTATTTCTTTGGCCTAAGGGTTCTCTTCCCTTGTATCCCATTTTCTACATTATCTCAAATCCTTTCCCATACCAATTAGTTTGAATGTTGATATGCTGGATTCTTTCTATGGGAGTGCTTGAGATACCATCTTTGTCATGATAAAGCCATTGAAGGACTTCATTCTCCTCCTTGTCAAATGTTGCTTTGTCATTTTCTCTTACAAAGTAAGAGTTATACTTATGAGGTAAGTGTTCTTTTGATGGTTTGCCATGCATTTTTGGAGATGTGGGCAAGTCAAATAAGGAAACAGAGTATTCCCCTACTCCTTTGGAACTGATTTTACATTGTTTTTCAAACGCATCCATCATCTCACTCATTTTTTTTTAGTTATCCTTTTTAGCTTCATCCTTTTCCTCTCTGGTGGGTTTGTAAAGTACTATCTCTGATTTAGGTGCTTGATCTGAACCTTCATTTGGAGTTGGACCCTCGTAGCTCACTTTTTCCTTTCCCTTAGTTGATGTTGATGACCTAGCTTGAGGAAGGTTTGAAGTAGCACTTAATGTTATCATGGGATCATCCATTTTGGTATCTTCAATGGTGGCTCTTTGTATGATTCCTTCTTGGTTATGTGGAATAAATAGCTCATGAAGGGGTTTGAGTGCATTGCAATATTGGAATGGATTTGAGTCTCCTCCAACCATGATTTCTATGTGCTAGAAAGTAGTCACACTTCTGTGAATCATTACATTCAAGAACACTCAACATTGAGGTCTCAAATATCGATTCATAGCTCTCTATTCATGGAGTGCAAAGGTTGTGTATGAGGCCCTCAGATTTACCTTATTAACCCATGCAAGTACACCAAGAAATGAGAGATTCAAGGATGAGAAGCAAGAATGCTAATCTCCATTGATCTTCAAGTTATTGCATGTAAATGAAACTAATCTAGATGATAGCAATGCAAAGAAGAAAACTATTCTATTGAAATGGAAGTTTTACTCTCCTTTGCTAATTAAACTATATGAAGATTAAGCTAAAACAATGAAAGAGACTAAGCTAAGATGCTATGAAGATTAAGCTAATATGTAAATGTGAAAGCTAAAATGAAATGATCTTCAAAGCTCCAATGCCGCCAAGAAAACCTACAACATAACAATACTATGAAAATTCTAGATCTGAAATGAGAAGAAGAGGGCTCCTTATATAGGAAAATGTGGAGGAGAATGCATCTCCAAGAGCAATGTGGAATAAATCCAAAAAAGAGGAAAGAAAGCTCATTTTTTAGAAACTGTGGAGAGAAAAGAGATTTTATTTATTTTTAATTATTTGTTTCCCTTTTTCATCATAAAGAGCTTTAAGTGGATTTTATTTATTTATTTAAAAGAATGATTCTCTTTTAATTAAACAAGATAATATTATTTAATTAAAAGAGAGATATTATTCTAAATAAGATAAAATTTATTTAACTAAAAGGGATTTTAATTAAATAAAATTATTTTATTTAAGAGATATTTCTTTTTCAATTAAATAAGGTTATTTTATTTATTTAAGAGAGAATATTTCTTTTAATTAAATAAAATTTATTGATGAAATGATCAAACCTTAGGGAAAATTGAAATGATTGAAGCAATTAGGATTGATCAAAGAAATTGATTTGAATTTTGAAAAGCATTGATTTAGGAAATTTGATAAATTAATAAATGGGGGCCCAAAGTCTAGGTGACCATTTTAGGGTGCATACATTTTCCCCTCTTTGACTAATGTGAGGTCGATTTGGGATCACATGCAGTCAAAGAATGGAATCAAAGTGTGAGATCGATTTGGGATCACAAGACAACCCAGATGTGTGTTCGACAGATGGGAACACATTAGGACAAAGATAAGATGCTTGAAAAAGGCAAGGCCAACACCCCTGTAAATAGGTAATTGTCAAGTCTCAACCAAGGTTTGATTGATAGGTTTGATAAAGCTGAATCAAGAATTGAAGTTTGATAGGTATTGCCCCCTCGTGATCGAAATCAAAATGAGATAGAGGAGAAACAATAAATTGACAAATTTGATCAAATCAAACTAAAGATAAGGTTCTTGATGTAAGATGAAAGATATAAGGATCACAAAACCAAGGTAGATCATCAAGAAAGGTTATGCCCCAAGGTTGAATTGGAAGAAAAGAAGTGGGGTGAAAGTGAATGGAAGATAGAAGTTTGGAAGAAATGAAAAGAAATGGAGAGAAGAAAGAGAATTTGCCTCAAGAAAGAGCATGCCCCAAAATCAATCAACTGTTTAAGATAGGAAATTTTGATTGAGATCACGAAAGAAGATAAGGAAACGAAGATCAAAACATGATCACAGTTGATTAAAAGTCCACAAGAAAGATGAAGGAAAACCCTCTCAAACTCATAATGCAGCCTAAAAATCCAAATTAACATGAAGTTTAACAATGCAAGCTACATGAAAATGCAAAGGTGTACTTGCAATAGGGAAACTGTAACATAGAATTTTATGTTCATCATTCATTAGAGAATGTAAAGAACTTTCTTTCATCATTGGGCCATTACTAACGGACATCAAAAAATCATATAATCAGCACTAGTCACAAACACAACTATGAAGATATGAATATGATTTATATCGGTTTGGAATGTGGAAAGATTCTAACATGAGCATCAAAGACATAAGGGTCAAGATGACTTCAATGTTAGCTTACCCAATTTATTGTAGCAAAACTACTCTCGCGTCAAGGCGTAGATGCTAGGATGACCATAAGATGGTTGTACAAAAATAGTCAGGGATGATGCCTCAAATCTCCTAAGTGTGTCAAGGGAACAAAAAGAGACACTCAAGAGCTTCAAGACCACACCCACAAGTAGAAAGCAAACAAAAACATGCCCCATGCCCCAAGTCCTCTAGCTATGCATCATGGAGAGACTTATTAGACAAGGGAACTCAACGAAAATCAATAACAATCAGCACACAAAGAAAAGATCAATGACATATCTCAAGCATTAAGTGTTTTTTTTTAAAAATTTAAGTGTGTTCACTAATATTGAGTTCTGAGGATAAGGATCAAATGCTTGCAAATAGGGAAAATCTCATGACAAAACTAGATAAGATCAAATTGATAAGTGTTGAAAAACACTCGATGTCAGGGGTTGTGTTGAAAAACACAGTTGGGGTGGTGTTGAAAAACACTATTTGTGAGGTGTCCTAAAGACTAACACATCCAAGAGACCAAAGCTAACATAGTTATGACCCCTAAACAAAGAAAAAGACCAATTCCAAACCAAGGCAACAAGGACAAGGTATGATGGAGAAAGGCTAAGTGTCACGTACGCATGCTAAGAAACAGGGGTGCAAAGGCCTTAAGTAGCACCTGTTTCCAAGTTTTCACCACTTAGATTTTATTGCAATTTTTTTTTTTATGCACTGTGATTCATCCTCACTATCCGACTCATCAAGGATAGGAATATTATTCTTGTTATTATTCAGAAAACCTAGGCCAACCGTCTTCTTAGACCTACATCCAAAAAGAGCATGATTGAGAGGTTCGGCTCTAGCATCTAATCTGTGACTGAGAGGGCCACGTCTAGGATAGCCCCAATGTATATCCTCTCCCATAAGCCTTAGGAGAAGGAGATAAGTTCTCATTGTGCCTATACTTCTCCTCTTTGTAGATCCAATCTTTAACAACTACTTCTTCTTTCTCATCCTGGAAATGAGCATCTTTGTAAAGGAGTTAAGTTGGTATCCCCCCATACCAAGGTCTATTGATTTGAACTTATCTTTGCACTGTGCTAGAGTTGCATTGAAATCCTCTACTTCTCTGTTGAGGGGAACATGAGTCCCTGCTAAAATGGAGTCGACAGATAAGGTGCTATCCCTAGGTATACAAACTTCTACTCCATTGTAGGGGAACTTAAAACACTAGTGGTAGGTGGATGGCACTGCTTGCATCTCATGGATCCAGGGACTACCAAGCAAGATATTGTATGCCAGAGGACCAACATCAACAATTTGGAACAAAATGTCTCTCTCAATGGGGCCAATCCTGACAGGAAGAACAACCAACCCCTTGGAACTCCTTTTTGCCTCATCATAGGATTTTATAGTGATCTTCTTTCTGGTATTGATCACTTCCTCATAATAGCCCAAAGTTTTTAACAGAATCAAAGAATAGATATTGAGCCCAACACCCCCATCTATCAACACACGCCTGACACAGGTTTTATGCATCATGACTTCGATGTGAAGGGCAAGATTATGCGGGTGGTTCAAGGCTTTGTCATCATCTTCTGAGAATGTAAGGTAGTGAGGACTAGTAATATGATTAACCATTCCTTGGAATTGGTCGACATCTAAATTGTTGGGAACATTGGTTGTGCACAAAGCATCCTCAAGGACCTATTTGTGTCTTGGGGACAACTCTAAAAGCTCCAAGATTGAAATCTGAGCTAGTGTTCTTTGTAACTGATCAACAAGGTTATAATTCAGCTTTGGGTTGACAAATGGCTTTATGGTGGCATTCTTAGATACCACTAGTTTTGGTTTGTTGGGCTAACCTAAACTGGGCCCCCTAATGACAATAGGGCCTTGACTTCTTGTGACAACATTAAGAGCCTGGGATGACATCCTAGAGTGAGGACCCCTCAGCACCACAATAGGTTCTTCATCAAAGATAGGGAGAGAGTTCGCATAGGATTCATAACCATAGGGATCCTTGTTCCTCATCATGTTGACACTTTCCTCCACAACTTTGAGCATGTTGACCACATTTTCTGCAGCTGTGTAGGTGTAGTTGATTGCAGCCTTTCCATCCTTGGTTTTAGAGGTTTCCCCCTTCTCATACTTAGGCAACAGCTCTTTAAATGCTTTGTTATGAGCATTGGTGTTTAGACCATCCACCTTAAGCTTTCCATTTTCAATGAGATCTTGGATAATGTGCTTGAGTTTCCAATAATTCTCAATGGTATGCCCAATGCCATTATGAAACTTGTAGAAAGCTTTCTCATCCCACCAATGTGGTTTGACATCAGGAATATGGTGCCTTGAAGGATCTTGAGGATGTGCAAGATTGTTGGCAATAAGCATTTTGAAAACATCTTCATAGGAATCACCAAGCTTTGAAAATTGTTGCCTCTCTTTCTTGGGCTTATCTTGATACCTTGGCTTGCTCTCTTGTTGAGGATGTGCATTGAGCTTCATAGCTTGAACTACATTGGACAAGTGGAGGACACCTTGATCCTTAGGTTGGGGAGAGTCCACAACTCCATCGTTGACCACTTGTTTGTTTTTGTTCCAATGCACATTCTTCCCCTTATCCTTGCTGGAATTATTATTGTTTTGACCATTGTTTTTATTGTTGCCATGTCTGGTCAAAATTCCTTGCTCTTTTAAAACATCCTCAATTCTACACGCGGTTTTGACCATGTTGTCGAAGGAATTGAAGATCATCTTTTGAACCTCATACCGCATTTTAGGCACTAAGTTTTTGACAAGGATGTCAATTTTCTCATCTTCATGAATGGTCATAGGATAACGAGAGCATTGTCGCCTCCACCTTTGCAAGAATGAGACAAAGGATTCCCCTTGGTTTTGCTTTAGGTTACATAGGTCCAACATAGTGATAGATCTTGAAAGATTGTATGCAAAGTGTTGAACAAATCTATGAACAAGCTCTTTGAAAGTCTTGATGGGGGGAGTTATGTTGGTAAACCATTCCATTGCTTTCCCCTTAAGACTCCTTAGGAATAACCTCATCAGATAGGAATCATCTTGGTGAAACTCAAAGCTCATAGTGTAAAATTGGCATACATGATCATGTGGATCGCCACTACCATCATATTTGTCATACTGAGGGAGTTTAACCCTTCTGGGAAAATCCTTCATGCTCACAGTCTTGTCGAAAGGATTAGGAAAAATCAAGTCTAGTGAGAATGAACTCTTAGGTGCCAAAAGTTTCTCCATCATTTTCTTCATTTATCTGATTTCCTCTTCTTGTGATCGACTTTGCTTCTTAATTTTGTTATCCACATCAAAATTATAAGGGACTCTTGCACCCTTGTTGATTAGACTTTCAAGGAACTTATCTTTGTTCTATTCCAAGTACTTCTCCACATATTGTTGGAAGAGTGGCTCTTGTTGCATTCTCATGAAGTCTTGAGAATTAAGATCAAAGTATGAGCTACTACTTCCATGTTGGGAACTATGATGAGCATGTTGCAAAGGCTGCCTCAAGTGCCTAGGAGGTGTTTGTCTCCTATAATGAGCATGTTGTGAGGTCCTCCTTCCTCTAGGAATAGGAGATCTTGAAGGGGTTCTTGAACGCCTTCTACTGCATGGTATTCTGGAAGGGGTGGAGGGAGGAGAGTTGTTTCCACTATTGGCACCCCTATTGTTGAATTGGGTATTAAGTTGTTGGGCTAAAAGCCTATCTTGCTCTTCTTGAGAGGCTTTCCTTTCCAATTCTAACAAAGCTTGTCTCTCCGCCTCAAGTTGTCTAAACTTTTCTTGCTTCACAACTTTCTCATCTAAAAAAGCTTTCTTCTCGTGCTCAATCCATTTGAGTCTTTCACTTGTATACCTTGAGGTTGTTTGAAGTGGTGAGTTTGGTCTTGACTATTTGAACAAGTCATTGGTATACATTGCATTGACATGAGCATCACAAGGTTCATTATCTTGGTCTTCGTGTTGTGACCATTGTTTTGGGTGAGCTCATCTCTCATGCTTTTTGGCTCTTTGATGTGCATCTAGGTACCTAGTATTGATGGGGGGTGAACTAGGTTGAGCATCATGAGAGGAATTACCAAACAGAATGTTGTCTTTGTGTCTTTCATAGAGGTCATCAAGGTTTTGATCCATAGATTCCCTCTCTCGCCAAGTCATGGTATAACTCATATCCATACCTGAATGGGAAGATACTAAGGGGGTCCTCAACTCAGTAGACTTTCTCCTAGGTGATTGGTCAAATACGGGTTCCTTTCCCTTATGCTTTTGATGAGTTTGGACTGGGGGTAATTGATTAAAGACAACCTGAGGTCATTTCCCTTGACTCACTTGATACCTTGTTGTAACCGACATGAAAGGAAAAGCACTCAGTGATAAGATGACCCTAAGATACGTTGGTATCAAACTAGGATAGTAAAAGTGTTCAATTGTCCAAAAGAGAGATGGTGAGATAGAAAATTGCAAAAGGTGTCAATCAACACTGCCACAGAGGTGCCCAATCAATGGATAAGTATCCTAGCACATATGGATCAGGAGGATGATTTTAACCAAGTTATATTATATTAAAATTGATTTTGGGTGGAAGTGAATTGGACAAAAGACTACTAAGACTCTCCAAGTGTGTTATCAAAGAATCTAAAGGTGTATCTACTCAACAAGGACAATTTTTGACTTACCAATTCCAAGCAAGGTTATTTGTAAAATCAAAGGTCACTAATTCAAGAGGTCAAAAATACAAGAATCCCAAGTGAAAACAAGTTTCCAACAATAGGGTGAGTAGCTTGATCTGATCTGGATCAACTAAGGAGGACTGAAAATGATCGAAAATAGCTCACTATTTTGACAGACCAGGGTATAGGTTCGTGCGAGGGAATGCAGTCTCACACAAGGAAACACCAGGGGTTGCACAAGGAAATGAAATCTCACATGAGAAAATACCAGGTTCGTGCAAGAATGGGCACAACCAGGCGACGAAATAGGATCAGGCCGCTTAATTAGCAAGTTTGTAAACTCAGGGACTCAATTTTTTTGTTCGTTTTAAAAGATTAACTAGGCATATTAACATATTTTCAGCATTTATCAAGCACATAGAACAACAACCATGGAGTTTCAACAAGCAAACGTCTTCAAACAATGAGCAAAGGACAAAGCAACCTTGCTCATGAACATGAATATTAACTTAGTATGCTATTCCTTAAAGATACTACTTGTGTATGTTCTCCAAAATGTTTTTCCAATCACACACATAGTCCTAAAAAGAAAAATTTGGCTGCACTATGGTTGTTAATAATGGCTTGACTCTACAACTTTTACAATTTCAAGAAGGCGAAATCCAATCCAGGTGCACTGGGGTTTTGACACATTCCGAGAACTTAATCAATCAGAGATGTTGAGGAGATCTGACAGCCCATCAAGAAACTGTACCCGTGGAGATTTCTTCCACAAGGACATTTGTATAGCGGTTGTCACTACCATGACAAAAGTGGCTATTACCGCTTGAGGTTCTATCAACATGGTTTACCCTATGAAGGGAATGTCTACTACAGTTAACCCTCTCTAAAAGGTGACTCACAACAAGGACCACATGGGGACTTGGCTTAGATTCAAGGGTCTGAGTTTCTGTTACTACCCAAAAAGGGAGTAGAGCATAATCCTCTATCCTTTTCTCTTCACCCAAACATAGAAGACAGATTCATTCTGACACGCTAAGACTAAAACTATCTTGCCAAGATTCATAATGTCAATAACTCATGATCTATCAACCTGTCCGGAGAGAGAATGCATCAATCGAAAAGCCAAATACTAAAAATCTAGTAGAACACAAAGATAGTTTCAATAACCTCCCTACCTACAAGGGTTCTCTCGTTGAGAAGAGTTTCACTGGAAACCCACTCTCTCAAGAGCCACAAATAGTGTTAATAGGGCCTACATATCTATGTGAAACACATATGCAGGAAATGAATCTATATTCTTTTTAAAACCTCAAAATCAAAATGTGGTTTATGAAAGCAATAAATCACTCAAGCCAAACACACAAGAGATTAATTTTATGCCCAAAATCCAAATGTTATAGAGATTGTAGTAACTCACCTTAGGTCCAAAGATCTGCAATCCAAAATTTAGCACACATCTAAAAATACAAAATCAAGACAAATCAACAACAAACCGTAAGCGTTAGAAATCAATAACCTAAAATTACAAATTTGCAAATTCTATCTCTGTTGTCATGGAATTCCGCATGAGACAGTCCTCAAGGTCACGCGAGAAAGTACCGAACCATGCATGAGAAAGAACAAGCCCACGCAAGAAAGTATGAAGGCTCACGCAAGAAAGTACATAGGCTCACGTGAGAAAACACCTTTGTCACACATAGAAGTGCTAGTACCAGCAAAACTTCATGCAATACAGTGAGAAACTTCACACGAGATTCTGTAACAGTGATGTACGGAAGTATGGATAAAAATGTATAAAAAAGAAGGACAAAACAGAGTCCTTCTGCCCCACGGTGGGCGCCAAAAATGTGTGCTAGAAAGTAGTCACACTTCTGTGAATCATTACATTCAAGAACACTCAACATTGAGGTCTCAAATATCGATTCATGGCTCTCTATTCATGTAGTGAAAAGGTTGTGTATGAGGCCCTCAGATTGACCTTATTAACCCATGCAAGTACACCAAGAAATGAGAGATTCAAGGATGAGAAGCAAGAATACTAATCTCCATTGATCTTCAAGTTATTGCATGTAAATGAAACTAATCTAGATGATAGCAATGCAAAGAAGAAAACTATTCTATTGAAATGGAAGTTTTACTCTCCTTTGCTAATTAAACTATATGAAGATTAAGCTAAAACAATGAAAGAGACTAAGCTAAGATGCTATGAAGATTAAGCTAATATGTAAATGTGAAAGCTAAAATGAAATGATCTTCAAAGCTCCAATGTCGCCAAGAAAACCTGCAGCATAACAATACTATGAAAATTCTGGATCTGAAATGAGAAGGAGAGGGCTCCTTATATAGGAAAATGTGGAGGAGAATGCATCTCCAAGAGCAATGTGGGATAAATCCAAAAAAGAGGAAAGAAAGCTCATTTTTTAGAAACTGTGGAGAGAAAAGGGATTTTATTTATTTTTAATTATTTGTTTCCCTTTTTCATCACAAAGAGCTTTAAGCAGATTTTATTTATTTATTTAAAAGAATGATTCTCTTTTAATTAAACAAGATAATATTATTTAATTAAAAGAGATATTATTCTAAATAAGATAAAATTTATTTAACTAAAAGGGATTTTAATTAAATAAAATTATTTTATTTAAGAGATATTTCTTTTTCAATTAAATAAGGTTATTTTATTTATTTAAGAGAGAATATTTCTTTTAATTAAATAAAATTTATTGATGAAATGATCAAACCTTAGGGAAAATTGAAATGATTGAATCAATTAGGATTGATCAAAGAAATTGATTTGAATTTTGAAAAGCATTGATTCAGGAAATTTGATAAATTAATAAATGGGGGCCCAAAGTCTAGGCGACCATTTTAGCGTGCATACAATTTCTTCACCCATGTACAAAAATTTGATGCATTGGTGGTACGTGGATGGGACTGCTTGCATCTCGTGGATCCATGGTCTCCCCAATAAAATATTATAAGTTAGCTTCATGTCCAATACTTGGCAATTTGTGTCCTTTTTGACAGGTCCCACTTGAATGGGCAATATGATCATGCCTTTGGAGGCTCTTTCAGCTTAATCATAGGCCTTTATGGTGATTCTTTCCATAGGGTCAATGCAAGACTCGAACAACCCTAGGGATTTGACAAGACTCAACGTGCAGATGTTAATGCCGACTCCTCCATCTATGAGAGCCCTTTTGACTCTATGTCATTCAATCAAGACCTCTATATGCAATGGTAGGTTTTGGGGATGAGTAATAGACATGTCATCTTGGTCGGAGAATGAAAAGCAATGAGGTGCACTGAGATGACCTACCATGTTTTGAAACTTCCCCTCTTCTAAGTTAGTAGGAACATTCGTCTCTATTAGAAATTTTTCTAAAATTTCCTTATGGTTAGGAGATAGCTTCAATAGCTCCAAGATGGAGATTTGTGTTGGAGTTCTTTGTAACTGGTCTACCAAGCTATAAGGTTTTGCTACTGTAGAATATTGCTTGATCACAATGTTGGACTATGGAGTGCTAATACTTTTAGGATCAACCCCTTGTAGGGTAATCCTTGAAGTCTGCCCCCTAGTGATAACATTGGATGTCTCTTTTTGGGGTTGTTCTTTGATCACTATAGCATTCACAATGTTATCATAAGGTGGCGCAAAGTTGATGTTATTGCTGCTTTGTTTCTTGCCATTGGATGACTCCCCTTTGTCATGTTTATAGAAGGGTTGTTTGAAAGCCATATGGTCTTCATTTCTTTGAGGTCCATCAATGGTGATCATGCCACTATCGATTAAGTCTTGCACTACATTCTTTAGCTACAAGCATTAATTTGTTGTGTGCCCTCGAATCCTATGGTACTCACAATGGTTATTTGCACTCCACCAGCTAGGTTTGTGGTGTGGCTCATAAGGCTGAATGCTAGGTAGATTAATTATGTTTTTAGCTACGAGCATTTTTAGTGCCTTTTTGAGGGATTCACCCAAGGGTGTGAAGTTCCTTTGAGGAGTTGGTACCAAGAATTTATCAAATTTATTACTCCTTTGATTATTTCCTTGGTTGCCACTATTAGCATTCTTGTGGGAAGGTGTGTTGGATGTTTGGTTTGCATTATTCACCTAATTAGGGGTTCTTGTAAGAGCAAATGGAGTCACCTTCAAGTTGCTAGAATCAACGACCCTGTCATTGACTATTCCTGTATTGTTGTTTTTATACCGATTATTGCTATTGAACCAATTCTTATTCTGATTGGTGCCATTGTTGGAGTTATTCTTGTTATCTTTATATAATTTTAGTTCTCCACTCTTAACCAACACTTCTTCTGTTGTTACTCCATTCTCTATGAGGTCTTGGAATGTCTTGGGACATTGCATTCTCAATCGGTAGTTCATCTCGTTGCTCAAACTATTAATGAATATATCCATTTTCTCCTTTTCGGGCACACTCCTAGGATACCTAGCAAATACTATCCTCCACCTTTGTAAGAAAGTGAGGAATGCTTCTCGATCTTTTTGTTTAGTATTACATAATGTTATCATCGTGACCTCATGCTTGATGTTTTATGAGTAATGGGCCACAAATTTTGAAGCTAGTTCTTCAAAGGTTTTTATGCCGGAGGGTAACTTAGAAAACCACTCCATAGCCATGCCTCCTAAGCTTCTTGGGAATAGTCTCATTAAATAGGTGGTATCGTGCATGAACTTTAAGCTCAATGCACAAAACTCCCATAAGTGATCTTGTGGATTCGATGTTCCTTCATACTTGTCATATTTGGGAAACACTACATTGATCAGGAATGGTGCCATTAATATACTTTTATCAAATGGGAATGGACACAATGCTTTGATAGAAAAGGGTTTAGGAGCCCCACTTTGCTTGATTGTATCTAGTTGCATTTGAAATATTTTGAACTATTTGTTCATGATGTCAATGGCACTTTCTTGAACTTCGGGTCATCTAAGTTGATTCACATCATAATCTCGTGGAAGCTTAAGACCTATTCGGGCTAGGTCCATGAAATAATTTGCTTTATCTCTTGGCATTGCTTTTTCCATGAGTCTTAAGAAATAGGGACACTAAATGGCTTCATCAACCTTGTCATTAGTGGCATCATCAGCGGTTAGTTCGGTATTAGTTCTTTGGTGAGTGGTATCAATTCCTTGAGTGTTTTGATCCATCCCTCCACTATTGGTATTGCCTTGATTATTCATGTCAATGCCCCCATTATTTTCATCACCTTGGTTATTTGGATCAATGCCACTATTATTGTTATTACCCAAACTACCGTAGTACATCATGTTGTCTTCTACTTCTTGTTCGGGTGATTTTGGGGTACTCTTGGAGTGGTAGAATCGTCACCTGGGTAAGGGAGCTCTTGACTCAAGTAAGTCTCATCTGCTTGCAAGGTTTTCTTGATGTAGTAGGATCTAGTAAAAGTAGGCATGAACCTTGGAGAGTAAGAGTCAATATTGCCCGTGGTCAAATCCTTTGTAAAATTTACAAAAATTGTGTAGAATAGGATTTTTGACTGAGCTGAAGGTTGGAGCAGTAAGAACACAGAAAAGGGTATTCAAATATATGATCAAAATTTTTTGACCCCCTCTGCAAATACTCTCTATTTTCCCCTTTAGATTTTTGGGCGTCACTGACCTGAGTGTACGCGTGACCAAATTTTTCATATGCGTGAATGGGTATATTGTTAGGTAGCACACTGCAGGTATGCAAGCGACACTTTGCTATTGATAAGAGATTTTCTAGTTTTAGTAGGCATGTTTCAATATTTTCTGGGTGTGACTTACTTGTTGCTACACATTTTCATATAAGTCACAAGCATGACTGAGCCTCTGATAGGCGGGATTGTTTTGTGCATAGATGACACTTCTTTGACTAGGTTGTAAGATTTTGAATTTTTTAAACTTTTAAGATCAGGTCCTTTGAAATTTTCTTGTTTGAAAATAAAAACAATAACAACACACACATCACTCTTTCATCATGTCCCTAAAACAATTGAGTGTGTATATTCTCGATCATTTCCACAAGTATAACACAAGAAACAATTCCAAGCAGCCTACCTAAAGTCAAATTTGGCTCTTAACATTTTGGCTCTAAAAGGTGGTCTTGCTACTTTATCAAGGATTTATTGTGGATTCCTTTCAAATAGATCTTAAACTTTCATCCCCTAAGTATGTTAAGGGGTTTCCCACATGCACCAAGGTATGATTTTGCATAATCTGTGAGGAGTACTAGAGGAAATTCAAAAGATTTAAAATCCATTTGTCACACACCCCATTAAGGATGCATGTGTTTCATTTTAGAGTGGGTTGGATTCTCGCAGAAAAAGTGAGTGTATCCCACTTTGGGCTGTCCCTCTCACCGGCCTCGTTAAGGCACAACTCGGGAGGTGAGCCCACTAATTCTCTAGCATGTTTATTCAAAGCAAGGAAAATGGAATTAAGGTCAAGATTTTGGGAATTTGGTTCACCAAAAGCTGAAGAGCATATCCCTAACTTTCCCTTTAGTTCCCAAACACAATAGACAATTTTGTTCAATTTCTTTCACCCACTAACTATAGGGATTTGAGTATTTCTACTCTCTTCCACAAGAAAGGGGCTTTTGATTTATGTGTTTGATTCCTTAATCCTTCTTAATTACTAGATTCTCAAAGTGCGCCAATGCCACAAGCTAAGGGAAAATATTGACTAGTTGAGGCTTACCTTTTCCTTTGTAGCTAACCGAAATTAGGGGCATTTTTTATTGATTTCATTATCTTTTTTTCTTACCTTGGCAAATAGCTCCCTCCCAATGTGCTTATCCACCAGCAAGTTAGTCAACACTAACAAACACTATGAGGGGAAACCAAAATTGAAAATTGATGAAGCAACAATTTATTTATGAATTTTATGCACCTTATTTGCAAATTTCCAAAGAAAACTTGAACTAAGGACTAAAAATCCAATTTAGAGAGACAAATTTCATTTTATAAGCTTCAACAATTGCAAGATAGTTTTGAAATACCTGATTGTCCTCCTCTTGTGTAGTCTCAAGAACAACCTTGATGTGTGCAATGTTTTCCTTCTTAATCCTCTTTGCTAACGCCTTTCCTTCTTGATTAAATCTGATTTTCAGCTTCTGTACCTTCCTATGATTGCTCATTTACTGTCAAATCATGTAAATAGAGAGTTAGACAAATGATGTAATCAATTAAATAGTAAATAAAGGCAACAGGTAGCAATTGACATTGTCCAGCTAATAGGCATGAATAAATTGTCAGCAGGCATAACTTTAGTGACAACGACACTTTGCAATGACACGGGTGACACTGAAAATTACACAAGCATGAACAGTTTATCACAAAGCGTGAACATAATTTAAAATTGTAGAAAATGATTTATGCTAAGTGATAATTTAATAATAGTAAGCATGAATTGATAGATTATAAGCATAATTGTTATTTAAAATTGTGAAGCAAAGCATAAAGATAGGTGATAACAAATGTCAATAAAGCGATACTTCCTAAGTCACAAGCGTGACTTTAAGCATAAAAGGCTGAATGAATTGATCTCCTAAGCGTGAGCTTCTAATTCACAGGCGACTGTAGAGAACTCAAGACTGTATATAAGTTGTATGGTAGGCGTGAATCTTTAGATAACAGGCATCAGGACAGAGATCTTAAGTAGCAGTAAAATGACTGCAAGCATGATTAAATCTCTCATAAGCATGACTTCACCTGTTTCTTACAAAATATTCATGGAAAATAGAGAATACAAGCATACAATATATGATCAAAATGATAAAATGAGGCCTAGAGCCCCACGGTGGGTGCCATTTGTGTGATGATGATAATCACCTTCATGAAATTAAGATCAAATTAGCAACAATTCTAAAGTAAATACAATGCAAATCTATTTAAAAATGAAACTAAGATCTATAGCATCTCATGGCTCTCTACAAATATGTGGTAAGTGAATCTCTTAGCTCAAATCTCCACTAGTGACACTTCTAAAATGAGAATGTATGTTGTTATATGCTTCTACAATGCTTCTATGATGATGATTCTAGCTCAAATTGACAAAAGTATAATGCAAATACTCTAAATGCTCTTAAATGCTCTTCAATTGCCTATAGTAACAATTCTTTGCAAATGAATTTCTAAGATATCAATTGCTCTCAAAATGCTTCATATTTAGAGTAAATTCCCAAGGGTAGAGGGTAGAGTGAAGTAATCATGATTAACCTTTGGTTGAGTCAAATACTTTTCTTTGTTCATAAATGGGGGGATAATTTAAAGGTTTGTCTCAAAGCTTTGGACAAAAGGACAAGATTGAGTGGATGAGATTGAAACTTTAGAATGAGTGATTGAGATTCATCCTTTTTGAGTGATTTGTGTCTTTTTGTCCTCAATTTTCATTGGTTGATCAACTTTGTTGAAAGATATTAGGAATTATTAAATTCAATTAATTAATTAAATTTAGCCATGTAAGGGTAATAGGTTCATTTTGATTTTTGATTTAAACAACTATACAACTAATTGATTAAAATCAATTATGTAGTGTTTTTCAACCCTTTAAGCTTTGATTTAATTATTTAATCTCATTATTTGATTTTTCCTTTGCTTTAATTGATTTTGTCCGACTTGATTTAATTATGTCCATTTTAATGATTTGATCCCTTTTTGATTGAATTGGTGCATTTTGATGATTTTAAGCCATTTTATTGATTTTTGCAATTTAAAAGCACTTTGTCCATTTTTGCATGTCTACAGAAGGCATATCACCCATCATGCCAAAAAACATAACTACCCATCCTAGACCGCTGGTGTAAAATCTACACTACTTGGAAACTAAGCTCACCCTGCTACTCCAACCTGGTGACCAAGACTCATCTCCAATAACTGAACCTGGGTCCCAAATCCTGCAACCAGCCTCATCCTCATCCTAGGAATAGGAAGTATCTCCCTCATCTATCTCAAAGAGGCGATTATCAAATGTCAACTCAGCACCCATCTCAAACAAGGAATTATCAATCACCCAAAAGTGGTCTAACTCATAAATAAACTCTAGGTGACCTAAAGATCTTCTTGGACAATTGTCCAAGTCATAGGTCTATTGTATGTTTTCAAGCTCCTGAATCACCTCCTAAAATAATTTAGACCTATTCTTGTCATCCTGTTCCCTATACTAGCTAGAGACCACAATCTAATTTCTTGCCTCCTATAGAGAAATATGAGTATGCTCCAAAGTGCCATGAGTAGCACTAAGCTCCCTATTGAGCTTATCAACCTCATCCTTCTTTTCCCTCAACTACTCAACATACTTCCCATCAATCTATAACAGGTGGTCATGGTCTGTAAGTAAACTCAGGTATTCTAATTTCCAATCCTCAAATGTTGTTTTGACCCCCTGTAAATTTGCAACATAGGATCCAATCCTTATGTCATCTTGCTCTCTATCCCTCTAAGTTGTCCTATAGAGATCATCAATAACCTAGTGAGTGTTTTCATGGTGAACAAGAGCTGCAATAATGGCATCATCACTGACTTTCAGCTGATTTTTTAAGGCACACTTCTCATCAATGTTATCCTGACATGTACTACAAAGTGGCTCATCCATATCAGTATGATGCATGAGTGAAGTGCTACTAAAGAAGTCACATGATTCCTCATTACATGAATCATTGAAGGTCTCTAACTAGTTACCACAACCTATAACCATGGAGTTATCAAACTTAGCCACCAAATCACCAAAGTAGAATTCTGAAAACTCTCCACTATGTCCCAAAAGCAATGTAGTCACAACTATAATGTCTCTATCACTAGGCTGCAATTTATCTTCCCCTTGATCAATCTTGCAAACATGCCCCTGTGACCAGTCCTCCTGGCATAAGAAAAAAATCTGCCCTCTACTCACTAGGTCCTGGCCCATCACTGGAGATCCTGCAACCTATAAGCTTAATGATACTTGTTCATTTTCAGTCAATGAACTCTTGAATTTTTCAGTATGAAGCTTAATTAATTCAGCTAAGAGTTCACATGTCATGAATGCATACCTTATTCCTCCTCTCCAGATTGCCAACAATTCTGATTGCAATTATTTTCATATGTCATAGTCCTCATCTAAGATCGAGGATAGGATAGTCTTTATGCACATCTTTACCTTATCTAGATGATGCTCCCTGTAATTGTTTAGGAGATATTGAAATAATTGCTGAATCATTTTATCATAACCTAGATTCAACATGTGACTAGAAACTCTAGTGCTTGCCATTAAATCCAAGATTTTTACCTGTTTACCAAAGGTAGAATCTCTATCATATCTTAGTCCATCTAAACTATCTGCAATCAGCTGTAACACCTATCTCCAAATGTGCTCGGTGTAAGGAATAATAGGGGTTGTAATCTAAGTGATCTCACTAAGACATGAGGCAACTGCAAGCCTAACATCACAAATTGGATGATTCATAAATTTGTGTTGCACCAAGGAAACCATTGAGGGATGCATGGCCCAATTTAAAAGCCTGTAATTAGATTGATCTATCCTAGATAGATACAAATCTATTTCATCGAGTTTGGTAAGCATACTTCCCGTAATGTTTTGCTCCTCCAATTGCCACCCAAGGAAACATAACTCATTTCCTATCTCCATTTCCTTCCAAATATCTCTTAGTTGCACACTGTAAAAGGTGACATTTAATTCCTTCAAGAATATTGGGTTCTCCAATGACTCCATGATTTAATTTTCCCAAAGTTTCACACCAAGGACTGAATCACTTCTGAAATTGTGAAATATTGTTATCACAATAATAATTCTAATTATTTTGGTTGAAGGTGAACAAATAATTCCCTATTATCATAGTTTTGTCACTGTTCCTCTATGTTAATAAGACCGAAATGTGAATCTTCCCCACAACTACTCAATGTGCAAGAGCTCTCCGTAATGCAGAAATATTCCACAAGCAAGGTGAGTACACAATCCAAGCCAATCTTTGATGAAGTTTCCTGATTAATCTTGATAGAATGGTTTACAATAAATTTCCCATAAAATCTTATTCTGAGGAAGTTACCAAGTTTCTTATTAGAAGGAAAGCCTGCCTAAACACTGGCCTCTAGACAGCTAATTCATCTAGTGATTTCAAGAGGTGTGTTTATTAAAATTCATGCCAGTCAACCGTTTAATTAAGAATACACTCAAACTAATCTCGAGGAAACAGTCCTACTATAAAATGCAATAATCTATCCTTTGTAACAAGGAGACATCTGCAAGGTATTCTGAATTGGTCCACATCTATTCCGGTATTACGCAATAAACAACCCAATTTTTTGGCCCAATTTTTTGATAGATAGAAAACACAGCCAATATAAATTTTATAGACTCATAGATACTAAATGTGTTGCAAGCTAGAATTAGATGTTACATTTGGTTGGTCATAGTAAATAATCTCAAACATAATACAATGTCATTTTTACTGCATTAAGAACATATGGGATCAGTTTTTGTTTCGAAGTAAGAGGGTCATTTATGATTGACTCAACCGTCCAAGATTCACAATCAGATCATCAATATATTCAGCAAGTGCTATTGCTTTATCAATTCAAGTACCAAGTGCAAGGTCTGTAGCTGGAAGCTTACAATCAAGTCCTGTGGTAGCCCATTCACATAAGAATACTGCTCTTCCCTGCTCGTAATGGCCACAACAAGTTCCAAGGTGCGTGAGGAGACTAACACGATACTGTAGGGATATGGGCGGATACCACTGGCAATTGAATGATGCTCAAACTCAGCCTATAGACCTCCCAAAATTGCTCACGTTATTGTCTGCTCTTACCCAACTTATTTGTTACTCATACCGAGACCCAAACAGAAGACTGGTCACACAGAAATGGGCTATCTAAGAGGCTTAGATATAGACTAGACCCTCCCACGTTTAGACTCCAAGTCTAGTCATGTCCTCAATCTAGGGAGTCACTTGCATGTGTGGAGATGTCTATAACAAGTGCGGGTCTAGCGTCCACCTGTGACTGGGGAGCTTGAGACAAAAGACTCTACACACTGAGTGCATATCTTCTAGCAATGTCGGCCTATTTTTAATGCAGGCGCACGTCAATGTGAGGAAGTTCGAGCAGCACAAGATATTTGTAGTTGCTTACTGCCTGTAGCTGTTGTGTGACACTACTGAGAGAAATTGATGTGTTACTGGGTAAATATAAGTCAAGGACATTCATCTTTGTTTCGTGTGAGCAAGGAAGGAAGGTTGGCGCATTACTCATGTTACTTGATACAACCAGATCCTCTTTTGGTGCCGTTAGAGATAGACATAGCCGGTAAGAGTGACGCTTGTTGGTAATAAAGAGTGATGTTGCATAGGAGTGTTGCAATCCTAGTTTGTAGGTCACACACGTGCTGGATAGGGGCAGTCTGAAATAAGGGAACACACAGTCCACCTAGCAATGTACTTTAACTAGATGTCCAATGATCAATCTCAAAGGATGTCTGATACCAGTTTCGACCCAATGTACTATAACTGGATGTCCAATAATAAATCTAGAAGGATGTCTTGAACAGTGTTTTCTCTGCTATTATTAAGAAGATGCAATTTGAACTATGCCTATGTGCATAAAATATCCTTAATCAATCCATGAATAGAATGCTAAAGTGTGACACAATCTTCTGTTAGAAATAGGAAATACTGAGAGGGGGGGGTGAATTAGTATTTCACAAACTTTTACTTTTTCCCACTTATGGATATAATAGATTACTTTAGTGCATGCAAAGCATAAGAAACTAAATAGCATTCATAATAGTAAATGTAAAGAACTCATAACACATGATATGTTCTCAAGAAAACCTTGGCCAAGGGAAAACTCTAGTGGGGATGGTACCCACAAAGATCCACTAATCAAAAGATATCTAGTTAAGGATGTTGACCCTGTTAGGAGCCTGTTACAATCATATAGTGTATCAGTCCTGATTAAGGGACTATAGGCCTTGTTAGAAGCCTCAACCCTATTAGGAGTTGTAGATACAAAACCTGATTACTAGATGAGCTCACTGCCCAAACAAGTAATACAAATGTTTACTAATTACAATATGGTACTGCTTACAACTTCGCATCAACAACTTTCGCTGCTATCACAATTTACATATATTACATGTTACATTTCAAGTATGCTCGGTACATCTTCATTTATACAAGATAGAAACATAATATCTTTCTCTTGTCAGCTTGCATATCTTTATCCAAGAGTAAACATCTAGGATGTCATCTCTTTATAATATTAAGTCATTATTTTGACAAGCAAAATAATCCCTTAATTCATTTACTAGTTATGTCTTCAAAACTACAATGTCGGCTATACTCTGTCATCAGTAAAATAGTCATAACTTTGTCCATACTATCCGTACTCTTTTGCACACTGAGATGAGGTATCCTTGGACACCATAGAGTTTATGTTCAACTGCGCAAACTCTGATCATGCTCCAGTGAACATCGCCAAAACAAACTGTATCGGGTGCTTTGTCAAAATCATTGTTTCATACTTAGACAATTTTAGTCTACGACCTTCCATACTTACTTTCCAGCTTATGTGCTCTTCATAGGGAACATATGTTTCCATAATGACAACATTCATGTACATACCTCAACCAAATTGCCAACAATCTCCCCCTTTGTCATTGGTGGCAACATATGACAAAATTGGCTAAGTGTACAAGTCAAAAATCTCAAAATGGCATAAAAAATGTGGCCATAGTATAAAATAAGTATATTATCCTTATATCTCCTCAAAATGTATACAATAATCTATAACACTTCATAATACTTCATAGAACTCCCCCTATGAGTATCCTTCCTTATCATATATAGACAATTTTCTAAGTATCTCTCCCCCTTTGACAACAATGACAAAATAAAGGGTGGAAAGGGATATACAAAAATTGTGTCAAAACTTTTACCTTACTATCTTATTGCAAAGCCAGTAAGCTTGCAACACAATCTGCAAAATCTATCTTCCAAGTCTCAAAATCTTTCTCCCATGCCTTCTTTATTGATTCTGCTACATTGAGTAAAGTACTCAATCTGTATGTTGTAATCTAACAAGCTTGGAGGGACTCAAAATTGAATTTTTGAAATGCAGTCTTAGCAGTAAGACATTCATCTAGCTGCTCTTCGATTATGGTCAACTTGATTGAGACATGCTCTCTCAAGATGTTTATTCTGATAGATTTCTTGTTTTTCTCATCATTTAAAATCCTTATTTCATCACATAATTTTCTGATCTTATTCTCAACTATTTTGATCTTCATGTTTAGGCTGGCCAAAGAGTTTGTTTCTGCTGCAATCTCATCTTGCTTTTGTTTTATCTTCTTTTCTTCTTCAATTAAAATATTTTCAGACTTTGTACACTGAATGTACAAACACTTTCTAGTCTCAAGATGTTTCCTTAAGTCCTTAATGTGTCTATCAAGGCTGTCAATGTCATTCTTGATATTCAGACTTATGTTTTGCAACATCTCAGCTTCATAAGCTTCCTGAGCCTTAATCTTAGCAATATCAGTTAAATTAGTGAATTCAACATCAAAAGATTTAATTACCATCTTTTCTCTTTCAAGTGGATCTGAATCAAAGACTTTTGCAAATATGACACTTTGCAACTTCTCAGTCAAGTCTTTTAGACTACCTTCCAAATTCTTAACTTTCTTATTCTTTCCAATAATTTTGTTTAAAGAGGTGATCAACTCTATTTGATCATCATCATCAACTTCCTTGCTCAAATCTTCAATCAATGTTGCCTTTCCTTTCTCATTTCCAGTCTTAGGAGTAAGACTGATGTCTTCTTGTGTTCTAGTAGATGTAGGGGCCTATATTTCCATTTGCACTTCAGTATGTGTAGTCTCTATTTCAGTAGTCTTTTCTTGCTCTCCCAAATCCAAATTGTCAACAATGTTATCCAAACTGTTGAGTACCACATCAATTGAATCTAAAGTAACTTTAGTTCCTTCAATGTCCATAGATTATGTGCCAATGTTTATGGAAGAAGAGGGAATATCTTCAACTTCAACTACCTCTACTGTTGCCTCTGCCTATTCTGCAACCTGTTTCTCTGCTGGTTCTACAATTGATTGATCTTTACTATCTTTTCCTACTACCAAGTTAGCTAGCACTTGCACAACTGCCTATTCAGTTTTAGTCTTTACTTTCTCATATTGTCCTCCCATTATTTGTATAATTCTTCTTTTGGTTCTTAATAGGGTCTCAAGTGGCTTGAGGATCTGTTTAAGATGGTCATCATCTCTTATTTTACAAAACTGTCTAATCACATTCTCTCTCATTTTGGTATCTTCTTCTTGTGCTCTCATCTTTCTTCTCACAAGTCTGTTGTACAAATCTTCTGGTATCTTTCCATGAATAGTATCAAATTTCTTGTTAGACAAAATCATATGTGTAACCATTGCATTCTCAAGATTCAATCTGTCAGAGGATCCATATAAATCATAGTATTTATTCATTTTGGTAAAGTCTCCATGCTGCATTATATCTTCATTAACTCTTTCTATCCTTGGTTTCCATGATTTCTTCTTTGTTGTCACTTCATCATCTTTTATTTTTGCAACTCTTCTAGGTATTGGTGGAACAAGTGTTTTCTATCTTTTACCCGGTCCTAAAGCACTTCCCTTCATTCTTTTTCTTGATGCTGAAGAAAAGGGTTTCTCTGTCTAACTAATTCCTTGTTCCTTCTCAGGTTCTTCAACCTTTACCTTTACTTGAATAGGTTATGCACTTGATGCCAAAGGTGGGACTGATAATATCTCACTTTGCCTTATTGCTTCTGCAGTCTTCTTTGCAATATAAGATTCCTGCTCACTCATACCTGATTCTTTTAGAATTTTCTTTATTGTAGACTCCACTCTCTTCTTTGATTGTTTCTCTTCCTTAAGTGACTTTTCTGAACCAAATTTTTCATCATATGTTCCAAATCTATTTCCATGAGCATCAATTTTACTTTTCAACAATCTACTAACATAACCTTCTATTTCAACTTCAGAGATTTCATAGCCAAGAGGGTCTATGAATTCATGTCTAGGTTCTACTACCTCAATGTAAGTGAAATCAGTATCAACCATAAAACATATATCATCTTTGTATTTCTCAACTAGGGATGGAGGAATTCTTGATCTATTTACCACAATGTTCTGAAAAGTTTTCAATACTAACTTTACACTATCATTAACCTTCTCAATAAGATGTTTCATGTAGACTTTATTGATTCTTTCCATAGTATTCTCACCATCATTCCATTCAATAGTGTAAGGAAATATTCTTAACAAGTGGAAGAACATGTAAGTAACCAATGAGGAAAATCTAAAGTGAGTTTATTTAGCTTTCTTTATCTTCTCCAAATTTTCAAATAACTGTATTCTCAAAATTTCACACAAATCCACAGGCTTCTTCTCCACACACATCAAATAAGCAATGTGTACCATACCTGCTAGCATATCATCTTCTCTAGAGCTTCCACAGAACTTTGTTGTCAAAATCTTACACAAGTATTTTACATCATCTTGCTTAATCTTACTAATGACTATACATCTGCCATTGTATACTGAACCAGTGTTTTCAATCACAATCTTTCTCATGTTTTTCTCATTCAGTGGAATTGCACTAGTTTTTGATAATCCAGTCACATCATGAATTAGGTCTGTAGTTATGTCTATAACTCTATCTTCTAACCAAAATTTTCCATTATGAATCCTACTCAAAATGATCTTTGTACACTCCTCATCATCAAATTCATATTTCATAGAGTACTCAATGATTTCATTGTTTTCTAGATGTCCATAACCTTGTTTCACTGACATATCTAAGTTGTACAACTTCTCATATTCACCATTAAAATCATACTCCCTTAGAGTTTCATACTTGCATCCAAGATAACCTTTAACATTCTCTAAATGAAGAACTCAGTCTGGTACGGCTGATAAGGCTAAACTAGCATCTCTTTCTGAGGGTTCAACTGGATCTTTCTTATTTCTAGGTCTGTTCTTATCCTTAATGTTGTGAATCAATGACACATCCATGATTATATCTAATTTCTTAAGCTGATTCAAGATCGTAGTTGGAAAAATACCTTAAATTCACAAAATTAAGGCTTTCGCTTCTTTCAAGTGATTAGATCTATTATTAAGGCTTTCACTTCTTTCTTCACTTCCAAATCACTTCTAATCACTTGATAGTCATAATAACTTTGATTTCAATCTTTTAACACTTAGCATTTACTCGATCTGACATCGCATTCAATAATTTTGCCGCCAAAATGCCAAAAAGTTGATTCTGTAAACCTGCAACCATAAATCTTTTTGCGACCTCACAAAACACAATGTTTCTTTTTGCGCACTTAACCATAGGATTAGTATAACATAAAAAACCTTCATCTAACTGTGAAAAATTTAACTCATTCAAAATATAACTCTACACTAATTCTAAGTTCCTAAACTACATAAATTTTCATAATTTAAGTGCTTAAAGAAGGGTTAGGTAAAGAATTGTTCTTACCATCAGATATATTACCTTCCTGATTACCTTCAATGCTGAATATACCTCCTTGATTTGTGCCTTTAATAAATTTTACTTCATCTTCATTGCTACAACAACCTTTCTCTTTGTTTCTTGCATTTTCATTCCTTCTTGCATAGTTTCTAGGGTTAGGGTGATGATGATAACCTCCATTGTTCATTCTGCAAAATCTTGTTGTGTGTCCAATCTTGTTACATATTTGACAAGTGATTCCATTGGTTCCATATCTAGGTATTTGCTGATTGATTTGTGTCCTGCAATTTCTAGCAATATGTCCAATTTCATTGCATCTGAAACATACTATTCCATTTCCTCTCTTCATGTCTTCAGTTGATCTCTGATCTGCATTGTTAGTATTTATAGGCATTCTTCTATTGTAATTATTCTCAATAACTTTAGATCTTCTACATTCAATAGCTCTATGTCCAAAACCATGACAATTATAGCAATAACCATTTAGTGGTTTGAATTTTTTACTTGTACAATCTCTCTTCATGTGACCAATAGTATTACATGTAAAACATCTACCTTTGAATTCTCTTTGCATACCTTTGGATGATTCTTCATGCTTTGGTGGTTCTTCTTGCTTCGGTGTATCTTCTTGCTTTGGTGATTCTTCTTATTTATTCTTACTAACTTCTTTTCTTCACTGCTTTCACATTCATTCAGATCTGGTTTCTTGCTTTCACTAACTATCTTCAATATGTTAAATCCAAGACCAGTTTTGTCATAGAATGGTTTTCCATAAGATATTTGCTTGTCAATCTTTTCACTGTTTGAATATAGCCTTTCAATTTGTTGTTTAGATTGAGTCAATTCACCTTTCACAATTTTGTTGTATTTCTCAAGTTCATCATACTTCAGTTTAACTTTATCAAATTCAGATGTTACCTTGCCAAGTTTAGATTTCAAATCTTCATTTTCATTCTTTAAACTTTCATTTTCAGATCTCAAATTGTCATTTTCATCTTTCAAGCTAAGCTTCAGATTTGCTATCTTCAATTCATGTTTAAGGATTACATTTTCTTTTTCCAAATCTTCACAATCTTCAACAAGAATTTTAGATTCCTTCTCAGATTTCAGATCTTCTATCTTACCTTTCAATTTTTCAATAAGATTTTTTGCGTCATCATACTTCCCTTTCAAGGTGTTTCTTTCATCAGTAAGCATATCAATTTGCTCAAGAGCTTCTTCAAGATTCTTCTGCAATTGATCCATATCCATAGAGATCTTACTCAAGCTGCTAGGCTTTCCTTGAATGTTTCTTCTCCGAGTAACTGTGCTCTGATACCAATTGTTAGAAATAGGAAATACTAAGAGGGGGGGGCGGGGGGCTGAATCAGTATTTCACAAACTTTTACTTTTGCCCACTTATGGATATAACAAATTACTTTAGTGCATGCAAAGCATAAGAAACTAAATAGCATACATAACAGTAAATGTAAAGAACTCATAACACATGATATGTTCTCAAGGAAACCCTGGCCAAGGGAAAACCCCAGTGGGGATGGTACCCACAAAGATCCACTAATCAAAAGATATCTGGTTAAGGATGTTGACCTTGTTAGGAGCCTGTTACAATCATATAGTGTATCAGTCCTGATTAAGGGACTATAGGCCTTGTTAGAAGCCTCAACCCTATTAGGAGTTGTAGATACAAAACTTGATTACCAGATGAGCTCACTACCCAAACAAGTAATACAAATTTTTACTAATTACAATATGGTACTGCTTACAACTTCGCATCAACAACTTTCGCTGCTATCACAATTTACATATATTGCATGTTACATTTCAAGTATGCTCGGTACATCTTCATTTATACAAGATAGAAACATAATATCTTTCTCTTGTCGGCTTGAATATCTTTATCCAAGAGTAAACATCTAGGATTTCATCTCTTTATAATATTAAGTCATTATTTTGACAAGCAAAATAATCCCTTAATTCATTTACTAGTTTTGTCTTCAAAACTGCACTGTTGGCTGTACTCTGTCATCGGTAAAATAGTCATAACTGTCTATACTATCCATACTCTTTTGCACACTAAGATGGGGTATCCTTGGACACCACAGAGTCTATGTTCAACTGCACAAACTCTGATCATGCTCCAGTGAACGTCGCCAAAACAAACTGTATCGGGTGCTCTGTCAAAATCATTGTTTCATACTTAGACAATTTTAGTCTGCAACCTTCCATACTTACTTTCCATCTTATGTGCTCTTCATAGGAAACATATGTTGCCATAATGACAACATTCATGTACATACCTTAGCCAAATTGCCAACATCTTCTCCTTCCCACTGAAAATTTTCTAAAGAAAAACCTCATAGGCTGGCAAGATGCTAGGCTCTTATACCACTGAAATGACCCTAACCGGCCATTCTCTAAACTTTCATGAATATATCTTAGATAAATTGAAACAAATAAAAATATGCAAATAACTGTTTGATCCAACAACAATGACTAGCAGATATATTCAAATAACCAACAAATACATTCTTATTAAACTTCTCAGAAAATGGTTTTGTATTATACAACAGCAATACAATAACCATGAATTACAACATCCCAATTTGAAATACAGAAATAAAGTAAGACTAGATGATAAAGGACTTGTAAAACAACTATGAACTCTAATATGAATCCGCACCGGAGATGAACTGGGTTTCCAACCAATCCATCGAGAAAGCCTACAGGTTTGCGTCCTCAAGTTTCCGATTCAAAAGCTAAAGCTTCTTGAATTCTCAATGAGAAATAAATTCCATAAACTGAAGCATAACTCAATGAGACCCCAAGCCTTCTTTTAAGGCTACAGCTATGACTCTTCAGTTTCCCCATTATGTCTCTTCGTATTCCCACTCTATCTCTTTATATTCCCACCTTAAGTCACTTTTAAATAAATATGACCGTGAAGTAATAAAGTGACATAATAAATAAAGTGAGGAATCTTTCAGCATTAAATGGATGACCAAATGAGCTCAAATGAAGACATGTGATAGCATGCCAGAAAGATCTCGGTGAGATGCTCCAAGTCCAATACTGAAATGCCAATAATTATGAACCCTGCCGACTTACTATAAATGGTAAGTACCCTGGAAACTTGTGGAAAATGCTCCGATTGGCCTAAAATTAAAATCACCTAGGCAAAATATCTCCTTGAACACTGCCAAGCCACAGTTAGCCTATTGGACCAAGGTAAAAAGGCTAATGACATGACATGTAATAATGTGCCCCGAAAAGAGGACATTACAACTTTTATCTCAGATCGAGTACAATAGGAAGACAATGCCACATTATTTGAAAAGAAGAATCAATTTGGATGATACTACATTTGAATGTAATTGGGCACTAATGTGTAGAGCTCCTCGACCTGATAGGATTAATGAAATATATAGGAACTTAGTTACGACATTTTGGACTTATCATACTCACCCTTCACCAAATACAAGAGACATTATCAAGAAGAGGACTGGGCCTAAGGAATATTTCTAGTACACAAAACATTGGTTGGACAACACACAACATGAATTGTATCTCTTATTTTGTAACTCAAATCCTGACAATAAGATTGGACAAACAATGTTTGAAATATTAAAGTTATTTTTTGTAACGATAAATAAATATTTTGAAACTTGTTGTTGTCAATATCATATTGAATTCGATCTCTACTATCAAGGGTTTAGAAAGATGATAGAAGGAAGCGGTGGTTCTCAAAATGATTTTCGTAAACATCCAAGCTAATTCATAGAATAAATCTTATGTAACAAATCAATTGATCATGAAATACCTGAAATAGATTGCATAAGAGGAACTTGTCAAACATGTAGGGATTTGGCTAAATTTCCTTTGAGACTTGAAGATACTTGTCTGTGCAGGTTAATTTGTTGTGCAAGGAACATATTTGAAGCAAATCAAAATACTTAAACATAGGATTCATTTTGTTGATTATCGACCTAACAATAAGGTTTATCAGTATAGCCATCTTGTAATTGCCACTATCCTATCACTTCATCCAGTGATAGGACGTGGCATTCGTAAGTGGAGACTTGATACTGATGACCATGAGAGAATATTAAATGTTATTTGAGAGAGAGATGAACCACTTGATGTGGACTAAATCATGCATGAAATATGATTTGTACTAAATTTGTCACGAGTGAGACTGGAGGTTTTCTTAGCTCCATTCTTTCCTACTGGTGCCCATAGTGAATGGAGCAATTTTCAAAAATTTATAATATATCTAAAAAATGTCTTACTTGGATATGATTTATTAATTATCTACTTGAATATGAATGTGTATTAAATGCATGTTGAAATTTACTTTATTAAATCAAATCTCTAAGTTGATTAGTTGTAGGTCATGTGGAAGTACTCTAACTTTGGAATATGAATGTGTGTACATTGAATTTTCATGTTACATTAGGACACATGTTTTAAACATAAAATCTACTTGAAGTACAACAACATTAAATTAAAAGTACATGCAACTATTATCGAATGTACATTTAAATATAAGTAAGATTCAATCAGACATAGGTCTCAATTATATAGCTCACATGTGTCAAATTTACATCATTCATAACTTTCATAAACATGTAATAAAACATCATTCATGTGTTGAATCAAACACATGTACATATAAACTTAAAACATTTAAAATTCATATATAATCCAACATGTACACATGTATTTAAATTAAACATGTATGTAATCTATTGAAACTATTGAATTTACATTTATAAATTTAAAAACACATAAATTGAATTTACTTATATCAAAATCACATGAACTCATGAAGAATCAAACATGTGTACATGTATAAATTGAAAACACATAGATTGAAAGTATGTACAAGGTCATCACAAATGCACATGTATAGAGTGAAAGTATATATATAACATGCAGGAAACATCAATCATAGATCAAGTACTATAAATATGAAACATATGGATCAATCATGTGTCAAACATTCTATCAAAAGGGTCTAGAAATGAAATATAGCATCAAACACATCAATCGACTATAGAGTCTAGAAATGAAATATAGTTCATCAAAAACATGTGAATATATATGTAATATGTAATATGTCTAGATCATATATGAATGTGCTTAGGACTCATCATGACAACTCCTAACTAAGCAATCAAACTCAAAGTGACTATCATGATGTGAAGGATGTGCAGATCCCTACAGAGAAAGAGATATATAAATTAATATATAAATATTGTACACATCTTAAGTTTGATAAAATATTGTACAAGAAAACATGTTATAAAGTGTGTAAATACGTAGTACATGTACACACATCAATAAATTAAAAACTCACCTGTCCACTACTGATGTCATCATCGAATGAGTCCCGATGATGTACATGATCAGTGCTCAAAGAAGGAGTAACAAGAGCCATATCCTAGTAGACAAAAAATATATCATATATATATATATATATATATATATATATATATATATATATATATATATATATATATATATATATATATATATATATATATATATATATATATATATATATATATATATACACATGTACATATATATAAATTGATTGAAATTTTGAAAATAAATAAGTTAAATTGTAACATTAAATATATATAATCTGATTTATACTTGTGTAGGTGGTGGAACTTGATAGTACTCAGACTCCCTAGCCTTGATCCTATCAACCAAGGTATCAAGATTTTGTTGCGTCTCATCCAAGCTCAACTCTACATCTGTAACATGAGTAGACCGCACATGCCTCTCTAATGATGAATGCAATGGACTAACCAAATGAGATGGCATGGAAGTCATATCTATTGGCATGTGATGTTTTGGAGTACTGGAAATCATCTAAGGGTTGTCATTCATGGAAACACTTATGATAGTGTGATCACATGTTGTGGAGATTGCCATTGGATTCACAACCATGAAAATGACTAAGTCCAGAATCAGGAAAATAGGGTACAGTGCCACAGTTTTGGATAGTGAAGAAGAAATACAAGGTCTTATGGATTGTGAAGTTAAATGGAGGTATTTTGGGATATGTACATGCTTTAGTTAAGATTTCATAAGTTTAGGATAGTTGGTGTGTGAGATACAGTGTTCGGAATGTATGCGAAGACAATAAAACAATATATCAAGGTACATGAACAGTTGCAAAGATTAAGGAGAGCATAATGGATATGGTAACATGCTAAGACAAGTAAATAATATATGGTGCTGACTCTTTGGTAATATAAGAGCACCGACTCCATGTATATCATTCTCACAAGTTTCTATTGTGTTTTGTATAACAATTGTGAAGCTGACTGGAAGGCTAATTTTGTATAAATATAGATTATTTTGGTGAAAGCAGAATGATGAGATATGATGATAAGATAAGTTTATGAATATAAGAGTAGAGATCAAATGTGAGATCAGTAAGAGGCCAAGCTACAACTGGAACCATTTAAGCAAGATATGTGTTTGTATTGTTCCCTTTTTGAGAACCATTTTGGGACAATATTGATTATAAGAGCAGTGTGCTCACCACCTTTAACCAGGTGTTTTGTATGCCCCTAACAGGGTTTTTGTAATCCTCTAACAAAGAAATGTACTATGTAATAATCAGCTCCTAACAAGGCTAGATCTCCTAACAGGGACACTATATTTTAGTGCATATTTGTGGGTACCATCCCCATCGGGGTTTTCCCTTTAACCAGGGTTTCCTCGAGAACAAATCATGGTGTCATGAGTAATGTGTTATGCTTATATGTTCTTTTCATTTCTACATTACTTTGGATTACTTATAATTGTTTGAAGTTGAAATTAAAGTTCTATAATATTGATTCACCCCCCCTCTTAGTATTACCTAATCCTAACAATTGGTATCAGAGCAAGTGGCCCTTTGAGAGAAAGATTAACAGCTTAAGGGAGATCAAAATAGATTCAGAAGATTTACAAGTAAACTTTAAAGCTGCATGTGAGGATCTAGATAAGATGAAAGCTGAAAATGGTGAACTAAAATTCAAATTAAGAAGAGTAGAAGGTTTCATGAGGAAACTTAAAGAACATCTTATGACTGTAAAAGATCAGAGACAAGACATTATGGAGAAAATCAAAGAAAGTTTTGACAATGACACATCAGACAAAGTAAAGATGCTGGAGCAAGAAAAATAACAAATCAATCTCTTGATGATTAAGGAGATTCAATGTGAGAAGGATGAAAGAAACAAAGTTGAAGAGTCACTAAAACAAGCCAACCTCCAGATTGAAAATATGAAAATAGAACTTGACCATTACAAAGATAAATATGAGGAATTGGATAAATACAATCAGATCATCAAAGGTGAACTCACTCAAGCCAGACTACTCATTGAGGAGTTACACATGAGAAATCACAAGAATAATGAACAAAGAACAGAACAAAAATATAAAGGAGACATGAGCGGACCCAATGAAGCTGGAAGTTCAAAAACTCAAGAAGAACCAAAAGAAGCCAAGAATGAGGAAATATCTATTCCAAATGAAAGACCTACAAATGAAGATTCTAGAGAACAATTCAGACCCTTCAGAGGTAGATGCTTTGGATGCAACAAAGTTGGTCACATGAAAAGAAACTGTAGAAGTAATGATAATTCTAAACCCTTTACCAGCTACTATTTTAATTGTTATGAGTATGGACAGAAAAAGGTAGATTGCAGAAAACCTGATCAATCCAAGTATAAGCAAGACTATATCAGAGAAGAAACTATAGCCAAGATTATATGTCAGAAATGTACTAACTTTGGACACACAACAAGGTACTATAAGCTACAGACCAGTCAAGACAGAAGAAGACCACCCATCTATTACAAATGCAATAATCTAGGTCACATTGCAAAGTTTTGTAGATACAATGGAGATAACAACAGAAGAGGACCAAGAAGATCTAATGAACCAGAAACACCACCACCTATAGTCATAAGGAAGAATATTAGTGACAGTGGTAAAATCCTAAATGATTACATGAGTGAAAGCAAGAAATCAGAGAATGAGAAGATATGGAAAGTAAAAGTTCTAAATAAGGCAATGTTTCAGGGAGAGACAACTTGTGATGTTGTGTCTTCGCATGATGAATTTTTGAGGCATCAACCTAGAAGGCCTCATTGCCTCATGGGGAGCAGTGGATACAAAAAAAAAAAAAATTATCCAGCCCCTGCATAAGCATAGTAAGCTCATGCGAGCTTGAGTATGATGTGTACAGATGTTTTCAAATCTATGGATGAGATCACAGCACTTGAAGATCCATCTTCTGTGTTTGTGAGTTTTGCATTGATTGGATGGCATGCGAAGTTGAGCTACCTATGTTTAATGCACACACTCAACTTACGAAGGATAAAATACTTGAGAGATTTTATTTACACACCATTTGTTGATCAACAATCAAGGAGAGCAGAAGTGTGAAAATAGAGTAGTAATCGAGCTAAGTTATTTTGTGTTCGCGTGAAACCAAACATCAGATTCAAGTGTTTAAGGTATTTAGACCTAATCTTTCATGGTAATCACGGATGCACCAGTGATATATGATGTTGTAGATAGACCTAGGTATAAATTCAAATGGTATCCATGCAAATCCTTTGAGGATGATCTAGAGGGAGCATTCTCTCAAACTCCAGTAGGTGTATTACACGTAGAAGATATTAGGGCATACATTCACTGCAAGTATGAGTCTATTGGGGATGTTAACATCTATAGTGAGTTAAATAGTATGATAGAAGCTGATGGATCTTTTGTAGAAGAGTTCAAACACATGAAAGATCAATCGATCCTTAAGTTAACCCATCTTGTAGAATTCTCAGAGGTCAAATGGTTTAAGATCATTCTTAGCAGAATTCATGACCAGTTCTTGTGGATTGGTGAGCAACCAGTAAAGATCTGTGTGCAAATGATTCATGAGATCATAGGCCTTGATAATAAAGGAACCCTACCTGTGGCTGAGAAAAACCTAAAGAAAAAGGTAGAAACCCTAACTCATTCTAAATGGGATAAGAGGGGGATGACAGTTAAAGATATATATTTACAAGATGTCAAATTGATAGAAATGTTTCTAGGGTACAAATTGTTTCACAGAAACATATCAAACTTTATTTTTGCTGGAGTTATCATGATGGCCTATAGAATGGTTAAAGAAAACAAACAATATAACCTTTGTGAAGTATTGGCACAATAGTTTCTAAATAATATTAAGGTTCTTAAGAAAGACAAATCCAAAGCATTTAGGTTTGGATCACTACTAGTTCACATGTATATTCATGTCATTCATAACTTTCCTGGCATGCATCCCAGAGCATGGAAGAATAATGTACCCATTGGAATTCAAATCTCATAAATCTATAGAAGGTAGAAGAAGGACTGGGTAGATGGAGATTTGTTTTCTATGACAAAGATACTACAAAGGAAGATGAAAGAAAGGTACAGGATACCAGAAGTGATAGTGGAAAAATATGAAGACACCATATGTTTCATGGTTGAAATAGATTGTATTTTCTTTGAGGCAGTTGAGCCTAGAACCAAGTGGTGCTATCCCATGGGATATGAAGTGCTGAAGTACTAACCATGCAAGTAGAGCATGTACTAGCAAACAAGAAAGGACACTACCCAAGAAAGATGGGGTACTTACAAAGAGAAGCACAAGAAAAGGTAACAAGGAAAAGAAAGGTCAGCAAAATTGTTGAAGACATTACTGCGAAGGTGGGAATCACTAAGGAGAAGTTAAAGAACATAAGAGAGAAAATGGAGGCATCTTCCAACATAGGTATTGATGCACCTAATCTATCTGGGGAAGAGAAATCAGTAGTTCCTACTATTACTATTGTTGATGCACAAGAAGAAGAAACTCAAGAAGTTATGCCCACAGTAGTCCCTAGGAGATCTACAAGGATAGGTAAGCAGACCAGTCCGAGTGAAAAAGAGACAAGGAAAAAGAGGAATAAAAAGGAAGAGAAGACAAAAGAAAAGGAGGAAGAGAAAATGGTTCAAAAGAGTCCACAATCCTTGTGGAAACCAAATATGAAAGCACTATAGAAAAAGGTTATCAAGGATGGAAATTTGATATCAATAAATAGATATTATGAAAGATATAGCCTTGAGGAGAAAGAAATCATTGAAGATACTCTCATTGAGCATCTATTAATCTTCAAAAAGAATTTGTTGGAAATTGAAGCAAGTGTTCCCAAAGACTTGTACAAAAAACTGGAAATCCAAAAATAGTTAGCACATTCTAAAGATGAAAACATAAGAAATAGAACTATTGATGATATTTTGCCAGTTGTGTCTATATAGGAAAGAGAAAGGATCATAAAGGCATTGAAACCTCTACTAAGAATAAAAACAAAAATAGTCAAGATTATGGCTACAAAATATGATGAGGTAATTGAAGATACACAAAAGGCATTAGATCAAATTCTAATTTGTGACATGCCCAAAAAGGTGTCACCTCCTAAGTCTACTAAACCTATATCCTTGGGTTTAGTAGAGAGCTCAAAGGAGATAGATGAGAGTGCTCAAGTTAACTTGCAACTAGACTTCTTTGTCACTGGTGTGCTTGTTAGCCTTGATACTTCGTAGGACATAAATGATCTATTTATGGACAAGATGGATAGTGCAATGGAGGTAGAAGATTAGGAACAAATAGAAGAAGGCAAATCAGAAGAAAAAGTACTAGAAGAAGAATTACAGCAACAAAAGAAACCTAAAATAGAGGAGGTTGCTAAAGTCAGATTGGATTCATCTCTATTGTTGGCAAGTGTGGCTAAACTAGTAAGTTTTGATGTGAACAGCATGGATGAAGATGAACTGATGAGACTATCATTCATGGCCTTTTCCAAAGCTAAGGAGAGATCAGCTCAAAAAAGAGATAAGAGAGCTAAGATAACGGGCAGGGTTGTAAAGACAGTAAACAAGCTACTCCCCTCTCCAATTATCCTAAAAGACAAGGATGAAACTAAGAATCTTGGTATAGTATTGGATAGCTTTGATAGTCACTTTGACTCATTGCTAAAAACAATAGAGGAGAAGGCTGAAAGGAACTTCTTGGAAAAGAAGTTGAGAAAAGTTCACAAGTCCATCTCATGGGACTTAGGCATTCTAAAGGCTACCACTCTCAAGGCTAAGAGTTGTGTAGCACAAGGAAGAAAGCTATACAAATATTTCATAAACCCCTACAAACACTTGAAGAATGTTGAGAAGGCTATAGCCAAAGACAGGGCCAATCTTAACAATATAATGGAAAATTGTGAATCATCTTCACAAACTATTGGAGAGATTAGACAAGGAAACATCCAGGCTATTGGAGAAAATAGGTGCCCTAGAAATGGAGAAAGGGAGAGTTGCAGACAAGTTTGGTTCACTAAGAAACCTATTAGCTCCCAAGCTCTCAAATTTGGAGACTCATCTCTCTGAGATGATAAAGGTTGAAAGTTCAATGATAGTATCTACTCTCACTAAGCTTAACGCAGCAGAGACAACATCATATGCATGGAATGGATTAATACATGTTAGTGAGCTACTGATAAGTTCATGGATTGAGGAGATTAAGACCTTGGAACATCTTTCCAAGATGTCTTAAATCTGGTAAGCACTAGACCACTTGTGCTTCAGTTTTGAAATTTTGAGAATACCTTTGCCATTGATCTCAAAGGGAGAGGAAGAAAAAGGAAAATATGGAAGAGAAAGAAATATGTAAAGAGAAGGAGAAGAAGAGAGTTGCTTTGTGACACTTAGTCATTTTTCTAAGTGTTGTCATCAATTCCAAAGGGAGAGATTGTTGGCATGTGATATTTTGGAGTAATGGAAATCATCTAAGGGTTGTCATTCATGGAAACACTTATGATAGTGTGATCACATGTTGTGGAGATTGCCACTGGATTCACAGTCATGAAAATGACTAAGTCCAGAATCAGGAAAATAGGGTATAGTGCCACAGTTTTGGATAGTGATGAAGAAATAAAAGGTATTATGGCTTGTGAAGTTAACTAGAGGTATTTTTGGATATGTAGTATTTTTGGATATGTACATGCTTTAGTTAAGATCGCATAAGTTTTGGATACCTGGTGTGTGAGATATAATGTTCGGAAGGTATGCGAAGACAGTAAAACAGTATATCAAGGTACATGAATAGTTGCAAAGATTAAGGAGAGCATAATGGATATGGTAATGTCCTAAGACAAGTAAATAAAGTATAGTGTTGAATCCATGTATATCATTTGAACAAGTTTCTATTGTGTTTTGTATAACATTGTGAAGCCGACTGGAAGGCTAATTTTGTATAACTATAGATTTTTTTTGTGAAAGCAGAATGATGAGATATGATGATAAGATAAGTTTGTGAATATAAGAACAAAGATCAAATGTGAGATCAGTAAGAGGCTGAGCTACAACTGGAACCATCTAAGCAAGATAAGTGCTTGTATTGTTCCCCTTTTGAGAACTATTTTGGGACAGTATTTATTATAAGAGCAGTGTGCTCACCACCTTTAACCAAGTGTTTTGTATGCCCCTAACAGGTTTTTTGTAATCCTCTAACAAGGAAATGTACTATGTAATAATCAGCTCCTAACAGGGCTAAATCTCCTAATAAGGACATTATATTTTAGTGTATATTTGTGGGTACCATCCCCACCGAGGTTTTCCCTTTAACCAAGGTTTCCTCAAGAACAAATCATGGTGTCATGAGTAATGTGTTATGCTTATATGTTCTTTTCATTTCTGTATTACTTTGGATTACTTATAATTGTTTGAAGTTGAAATTAAAGTTCTGTAATATTGTTTCACTCCCCCTCTCAGTATTACCTAATCCTAACGGTATCATCATGTGTCAGAAAATCGAGGTAACCCATAGTGGTCATGCTGGAATCAACATCATCAAGGCTAACATTAGAGAACTGGTGCCCTACACTGACTAAAGGGTTTTTACGTTGTGCCTCTCCATGTGCAACAATAGAGTGGTTAGTAGGTGGATCCTCACGAGAACTACCACTATGGCTACGATCTAGATGAGAAGGATGTGGCTAAGCATATTTGATAGTACCCACATGAGCTCTAACATATAGTATGGTGATATCATGCTCTGTTGTTATAAATGCATGTGCATCCAATAGCTCCTCAGCCAAACTAGTCAATGTAACCCATGTCATCTCTCTTGTAAGTTCCTCTAGGCTAGAAAGTGAAGGGATGCCTACTACACTATACATGTCATGTGCAGCCCTACTAGAGGGTGCTCCACCTGACAATCTGGAGTGTCTTCAAGACATTAGGTAACCAACCTGATCACTAGATATGGATGTGGTAGCTGCTGCAATGTCCCCCACACTATCAATCGCACCTCAAAGTTGAGTGCTATGAATAACATCATCTACAACAAGAACCAATGAAGGAGCTATAACAGGTGTCCTCTGACCAAAAATGGCCCCGTGTACTGGCCTCTGCCAATCAGCTTGATGAAAAGCATCTCTATCAAAAAGTCTTCCACACCCCTATCCTAAATGTGCTAGAAAATTAGTGTAATTAATGACCCTCCCTAAATGAACCTCAACAAAAATCTATTGTGAAAAGTACAATGGAATCTAGTCATTATTTGGATGATGACCATGGGCAGCTAGAAATTGTGGGTATATCAATGTTGATATACCAGGCTCCTAACACCTGGTAACCTGATATCCCTTCACATACTAGAAATCCATGTAAGATGGTAAAGCTTCCCTTTTCAGGGTTGCTTTAGGCACTAAAGCATGTACCTAAGAGAAAGACCAAAGCCAACCTCTTGTCTCTTCCTCTCAAGTATGGCCTCTATAACATCTGGGGCATAGGGACTGGTACCATGAATGTCATCCCTAATGCTAGTCAAGCTAGTAAGTATGGATTGACATGTGATCTTATAGACACTAGAGCTATTTGGATTATTTATGTAATCTTGCAATTGTTCAATTTCTCTATTAGTGCATGCAAATAGTTCCATGGGGGGGATCGGTACATCTGCCATGTGTGATGTGCAAAAATATGTCTGATAGATCTATATATGTATACCTGAAAGATTTTATTTATTGTCAAATGAAATCTACATATATATATGTTTTCCTAATTTAATTGAAAATAAAATTAAAGTATGCACATTTCACTACATTATTTCAAAGTAAAATCAATTACATAAATTACATTTAAATGTAAATAAACATAAACTGTACATATGTACACACACATGTATATATGTACATGTTCACATATGTATGTACATATATATATGCATGTGTATGTACACATATATACATGAATATGTACATACACATACATATATATATGACGTATATATATGATATGTATATATATATATGATATATATATATATATATGCACATATACATACATACATACATACATACATATATATATGACATATATGTACACATGCATATATATACATGTACACATACATATATATGACATGTATACATGTACATATGTACATACACATGTTCATATGTATGATGAATGAAACCATTGTCCATATATGTGGAAAACCCTTGTGAGTGTCCTTCCTCTACATAAAAATGGTATCAAATCATACGAGAGATCATTTGGTAAAGATAACTAATTGTAATATAAGTAGAAAATAAGTTAGGTTGCCAAGATGCCTCCAAGGATGAATATGGAGAGGAAGGTTAGAGAGGTGAGAGAATATATTTCCCAAGAAATGAGATCCATGAAGGAAAGACTTGATGCAAGAATCACATCATTTGAGATCAACCAGAGAAGAGGAGTGGTCATAGGATATTTGAGTGACCAATACGAAGGGAAAGTGGGTGAAGGAAACACACCACAAGAAGAATAGAAAGAAAAAAGAGATGATGAAGAGATGAGGTTGGAGAGGTTTCTAAAGGTTGTCAAGAATGATAGTTCTAAGGTCAAGATGGATCTCCCGGTATATGCAGGGATTCTGAAAGGAGAAGAACTCCTAGATTGGATAAGAGAAATGGATAAATACTTTGATTTTGAAGAGATACATGAGGGGAAAAAAGTATAATTGGTAAGTACTAAATTGAAAGGACATGCATCCATATGGTGGGATTGTGTACAAACAAAGAGAAATAAGAAGGGTAAGGAAAATATTGCATCTTGGGATAGAATGGTGGCAAAACCAAGGGGAAAATTCCCACCTAGTAATTATATCATTTAGTTGTATAGGAAGTTGCAAAATCTTAAGCAAAAAGACATGGAAGTGAAGACCTCCACTGAGGAGCTCTATAAACTTAGCATTAGGTTGGGCCACATGGAAGAATATGTTGATAAGGTTGCAACGTATTTGAATGGGTTGAAGTATAGCATACAAGATGAAATGAATCTCATATGTCTAAGGACCATACAAGAAGGCTATTAATTAGCTTTGAAGGCTAAAGAAAATTTTCAAAGGAAACAAGAAAAGTAGAGTAGAGGTAGGGGGAGGACAAACTTTGAAGGAAGAGGGACTTTTTCTAGTAGAGGATAGTCCCAAAGGTCTTAAGGAGAGACACGTAATTCCTAAGAAAAAACTTCAGAGTCATGGGCAGTTTTAGGGGAAGAAGATAAAACTCTAGGGACAAATTTGGGAGCCAAAGAGGGGGATCAAGTGGATTCAGTAGAACATATTATAAGTGTAATAAATTTGCAAGCTATTAAGCATGAAAATTCCCTGAAGGATATCCTACTACTTCATTTGGAGGTGAAAGAATAAATTTAATTATACAAGGTCATGATAATGAAAGTGTCAATTTCCCATCATACAAAATTGCTCTAGAAAGGGGTTAATCCTTGTTGATGAGAAGGAACTTGATCAAAGTTCCCATGGAAAAGGAACCCCCAGAAAGAAAGTCACTCTTCAAGACTACATGCAAATACCAAGGTAAATGTTATAAGGTTATCATTGATTCAGGTAATACTGATCATTTGGATTCTATTGAAATGGTAGAGAAGATAAATTTGAAGAGATTGCCACATCCTACTCCATACAATGTCACTTAGTTAAATAAGGGTCAACAAGTTTTGGTGAATGAGAAAAGTTGGGTAGATTTACATATAGGGTAATGTAAGGATAAGAACTTGTGTAACATCATCCCTATGGATGTTTGTCATGTACTCTTGGGTAGACGGTGGTAGTATGATATGAATGTCAAACATGATGGGAGAAAGAATATATATGTCATAATGAAGGAGAGGGTTTCATACTATCTTACACCATTGTCAAATCAAGATAGATCACTAGAGGTGAGACCTAGTGTGATGTCGGTAGAAGCAAATGAATTCTTGAAGAATGTAAAGGAGGATAAGATAGGATTTTTTTTCCTCGTGAGGCCTAGGAATGCTACAATAGTAGTGAACATGAATGATTTTCCCATGGAGATACAAGGGTTGTTGAGAAAGTATGTTGACATTGTGGTGGATGAACTTCTAAGATCCCTATAACCCATGAGGGATATTATCTATTATATCTGACTTCATTTCAGGGGCAAGCCTACCTAACAAAGAAATATATAAGATGAATCCACAACAATATGAAGAGATCAATAGGCAAGTCCAAGAGTTTCTTGACAAGGAGCTTATCAATGAGATTCTTAGCCCATGTGTAGTTCCTATGTTCTTGGCACCCAAGAAGAAAGGAAAATAGAGATTGTGCATTGTTTCTAGGGCCATCAATAAGATTAATATTAGGTACATGTTTCCAATCCCTAGGATAGAAGATATCATGGATTTTTTTGAGTGGGGCAATCTACTTTTCTAAGATAGATTTGAAGATTGGATACCATCAAATCTGGATCATTCATGGAGATGAATGGAGGAATATCACCTTTAAAAAAAATGAAGGGATCTATGAATGATTGGTAATACCTTTTGGAGAAATGTATTTAAATATTGTTTAGCTAACTCACACTCAACATATTATAATTCACACCATCCAAAAAGTAAACTTCATCTATAATATTACTCTTACCACTCACAAATATAGTTCCTTTTCCTTTAACTAAGCAAGGTGAATTGTTACCAATCCTTATCACACCACCATCAAAAATATCAAGCTTAGTGAACTTACTTTTGTCACTAGTCATGCGATGTGAGAACCCGTTGTCTATAATCTATTCATCATTGTGTCCCATATGAGAGACCAATTCATTTTCTCCTTCAGATGAATCTTCTTTGATTGTAACAAACATTATCTCCTCTTCCTCATTATTATATTATTCCTCATTAGTAACTCCTTCATCAACTACAACATATCATTATTTCTTTCCTTTCCCCTTAAAATTTATGAGCGTATCCTTTTGTCCACCATTAGGACATCTAGTAGCAATATGTCCAATATTATTACATGGAAAACATTTTAGTGGTAGCTTACCCTTGTACTCACCAGTCCCTTTAGGAAATCTCCTTGCAAGCAATGCTTCAATTTCTCCTTGTCTCCTTTCATCACCCAAAAGAGCTTCAAATTCCTTAGAAAGACTTGATATGCAATCAGAACCATGACTTAACTCTATACCTTTCCTTATTGGTACATTTGACACCGATGCCTTGAAGGTTTCTTCAACTCTTGGAATATTGTTATCAAATTTATTTAGCTCAAATGTAGTAAGCTTACAAATCAATTCATCTATACTAACTTTGTCAAAAGTTATCAGCTCATTAATGGTAGACACTCTAATGGAATAAGAAGACAATAAGGTTCTCAACATTTTACTTACCATAACATCTTCATCACTAGTTAATCCAACACCTCTGATACAACCAATAACTTCTTTTACTCTTTGACCATACTAAGCAATATTTTCACCTTCTACCATCTTCGTGTCATCATATTTTCCTCTAGTACTACATTCTTTAGCTTTTTGCACAAGAACATATCCACCATAGATGAGCTTCAACTTTTCCCAAACTTCATAGAAAGTATCAAGACTATGAACATCAACATATTCAGTATCAGATAGAGTACTTATAATAGATTCTTTTTCTTGAGTATTATCCTATTGTTCCTTTAGTTGATCTACATTAAGTGTTCCAGTAGGAGTGGTATAATTATTTGTAACATGCATCCAATATTACATGATCCCATACCTTTTAGGTATAACTTTATTATGTCACTCCATACCAAGTAGTTGTCCTTGGTAAACTTGGGAGGCTCCTTCCTCATCATTGGATCTTTTCCTCAAGTTGTTAGGATTACCACAAAGAGGACCAAAGCTTTGATACCAATTGTTAGTATAATCAGGTCCAAGATTACTTCAAGAGGGGGGGGTGAATTAGTAATATATCCAGTCTTAAAAATCTAAACCTTTTAATTCATTTCCATATTCTCTTATCAACATGCATTCATCACTTTAACCTTAACATGAAATAAAAATCACATAAAAGATAATCATCCACACAAATCAACACATAACGCCAATATTTTTTTTATCATGGAAACCCAACTTGGGAAAAATAATAGTGGGGATGGCACCCACTATGAAAAATGCACTCTCCAAGAGTATGCCCAGTTAAGACATTAGCCTTGTTAAAAGCTTACAATAGGCCTAGTTAAGAGCAAGACCCTATTAGAAGTCACCCGATCAAGGGATTTACCTTTAGCCCTATTAGGAGCTTCACCCTATTAGGAGTGGCTTGGTTAAAAGACTTCAAACACAAGTTAATGTGTGACCCTGTTAAAGGGTTTACAAATCAGACCTATTAGGATCAAACCGGTTAAGGGATTTTGCTTGTTGAAATTGTTAGGGATCAACAAGTGAAAATGATCTAGTGAATAGCTCTTTTCTCAGCCAATACAAATCCAATTCATGCTCAAACTCTTTTTCACATATTGCCTCTGCAAGACCTCTGATCTTAACCTCTATTCATCAATGTTCTTCTTCCACACACATCATAATACAAAAAAAATGATATAAATATGCATTACAACTTAAGGTGGTAAAACAACCCTAATACATCATTACAATACATTATCACTCAAGCCTTGAACCCTAAAATGTAATACTAATTATCATTTACAATTTTAGTTGATTCATGTCGGCCTCCAAATCCTAATGTTCTTGCACAACTACAAGAGATTCAATCACCATGATCATAAAAATGCCAACTCATCATTCCACATTGATTTACCATGTCACTATGATCCTTCAAACACAATCATTTATCACAACATGGTGCAACATCACTTGTTAAGGATCTTACCAATTGTACTAAGAAATTATTTTACTTTTCACTAAGTGATCTTTTATCCATTGTAACTCTATCTTCTAGTCATGAATCATGATGTGGTTGTGCCAACAACTCCATAACATAGTCAGGATAATATATCCTTAATCGCAAAACTTGAATCCAAACCTATTTGACAAAAATATCAAATCATCACTCCTTGGGTTCATCTTGTTCTTCCTGTTAACCTGTCAACCTTGAATCAATCATAAGTCATAACATTCATAAGATAAACTTGTGTAGTCATAGATATAGCATCTAGAGATTGTTGGAAAGTTGACTATACTGGTCTATATGACTTAATATAGTGTTGTCATTATGGAAACAAAGTCATATGATGTTTTGGAGTCAGCGCTCATGATAAGAAGATCAAAAATTGGCTAAGTGTTGAAGATTGGCCAATGTATAGAGTACCTGAAGGTTAGAGCATCAACGCACGTGCATATGATAGAATTATGGTATGTGCCCTAGAAATTAAGTTGGTAAGACCATATTCATGCTAATTTTAAGAGTGCATGATCAGAAGATTCAGTATGAGGAAGATACAGAGAGTTTAAGTTGCATAGACAGTGAATGCTAGAGAAGAACAGAGCAAGCAGCCGACTGTTGGTATTTTGGTTAGCAGTTATATTATTATGTTGTAAAGGCTATGTGCCTATTGTAATTAGGTTGTAAACATATAATTATGTTTTTTTGTAAACATTCTTGAGCCAATTCAATTGGAAGTGTTGTACATAATCAGTTATAGGCCGACCTAGTTAATTGTTTTGGTATGCGCATATAAATATGAGATGCGCCCTTTGTAATAGGTAGGAGAGTTGAAAAAGAATTAAGAGAAGAAGAGAAGAAGTGTGCGAAGTGTCTTTAAGATGTATTAGAGCTTTGCAAGAGGTCAAAGCATTAGCACATCAAAGGAATTGATCTGACAAGAAGTGTCACAACACCAGTTCATCCAGTAGATATAGTGTGTATCTAAGAACTTAAGGTTGTAGCCTTCATCACTTGAGTAGTGAGCTCTAGGATAGTGTGTCCCCACCCCTAATAGGGTCTAACCCTTGACAAGGTCATTGTACTAAATACATTATAAAGCAACTCCTAACAGGGTTAAGGATCTTCTAACAAGGATCATAAAACACTAGTACAGATTATTAGTGGGTGTCAATTTCCACCAAGGTTTTTACCTATTTGGGTTTCCCTGTAACCAAATTGGTGTTATGTGTTGAGTTCATGTTTCTTATTTATGTTGATGTTCATTTTAGTACTTAATTATTCAAGTAAAGTTCAAGAAGTAAAGAAAAAGATTAAATTAAGTGAACATTGATTCAACCCCCCCCCCCCCCTCTCAATGTTCCCATTCCTAACAATTGGTATCAGAGCTTTGGTCCTCAACAAAGAAGTTTAACCACTTGAGGAGATCATGGACAAGATAGAAATGAAACATTTGAAAAGAAATCTTGAAGCTTCTCTTGAAGACCTGGAAAGATCTAAAAAAGAAGTTGAAGAACTAAAAGAAAAAATCAGTGATGCTCAAGCAGTCATCAAAAGGCTACGAAAAGATTTAAAAGAATGCTCTACCAGTGAGTTAGGGATAATGATCAAGAAGTTGAATGAAGAAAATTCATCCCTGAAAGAACAAATTGAAGAATTGGATGATAAGCTAACCAACAATCAAGATGTCTATGAAGAATAGATCAAGGAGAACCTTCAACTGAGTGAAGAATTAAGGCAAGAAAACATGGACATCTTGGAGTTAAGAAACAACAAGGAAAGCTTTGAATCTGAATTGAAAGAGGCTAAGAATCACATTGATAAATTACACACAAGCAAGGATCTGATTGAATCTCAACTATATGCTCGGAAGCTTAAAGAAGATACTAGTGGCATTGGATTTAATGAAGCACAAAATTAGATTGACAACATGCGAGCAAGAATGAAAGCACTAGAAGACACCACAGATGCTAAGGAGACTAGAAGTCAGACTAAAGATCCTGTTGAACCATCCAAGAATGAGCGCAAGCCAGTAGATTGAACTTGTTATGCATGTAACAAGCATGGACATATAGTAAGGAACTGTACAAAGGTAAGACCTTTCAATGGTTACTGTTATTCATGCAATAAATTTGGTCATAGAGCTATGAATTGTAAGACAAGTTAGAAGAAAAAGACTCAACATAATTAGAGAAATAAGAATAAGCCAAATGTAAGAAGTTCTTAGAATGTTACATGTTAGATATGTAACTATAATGGTCACTCAGTTGGACAGTGTAAAATGGTAACCCATGTTAATGCACTAAGGAATATAAGGCCTCTAGTTATTTGTCACTCATGTAACAAGGCTGGACACATCTCAAGTTCTGTAGATCAAGGATACAAAGTCAGGAAAGCCCTAAAAAGCTAGAAGAATCAATACTAGATACCGAAGGAGAAGTCAAGTTTGTGAAAGCTTCAGAAGATCTGAGCATGATTTGGTCAGAGGAAAAGAAGGATATGGTTGATGAGCATGTATTGGATGCATCCACAGTGGACGCACCCTCTACATCTAGATGAATGGCCCTCAGGGTCATATGGGGAGATAATTTGGCTCTAGACCCCTACACGGCCGGTATACTCACCCTCTGAGTATGCACCTTTTGATTTAATCTTTTGGAAACTAGAAGAACCTATGTGCAAGAGTGCACTAGTTGATTGATAACAGAATGAAAGTTGGAGATTTTCAATGAAATTCTGGTTTGTGCGGCAAACATTAATGGTAGAATTCTTACTTTAAAGTACATAGAAGCTTTTAGATCTCTCATTGCATTCGAATTCAGAGTGATTGGAGAGTAGAGGAGCCCTAGCATTTGATTGTGAAGCATTGCAGATTGATTCACCAGTGATTAGCAGTTCATTTGATCGATTGCGGAAGCCCTAATCCATCGTGCTGATTCAGAAGTCTTTGAGATCATTTGTAAAATCATCATATAGTGGAATATGCTATGGCATATGATTTCTATGAGTCAGAATGGATCAAGATCCTACTCAGCAGGATCCATGATGACCTATTTTGAATAGGTGAAGTACCGGTTAGGATAACAGGAGATCTAATTCATGAGATGATAGGACTCTCAAGGACATGCGTTGTTCTTCCAATAAGAAAGGATGTCAGAAAACTTGTAGAACAAGCTTGAAAATCAAGAAGTGATAGGTAGGTAATGACAACATAACCTATAGAGGAGAAAGACATCAAATTGATGTCCATGATACTGGGATACAGGTTCCAGCACACCAGCAAAGTAAACAGTGTGTTAGCGGCCACCATTCTAGCAGCAATAAGGTTGGTAAGAGAGAATGGAGATTTTAATCTATGTGAGATCTTGCGTACACAGCTAATAGACAACATAAAAGCCATCAAGCATGACAAGACCAAGATATTCATGTTTGGGTCTTTAATAATCTATATGTACTTCCATATTCTTGGAAAGGTGTCTGATTTGTATCTAGACAAATCTATTCCCACTATGCCACAGATATCCTTTAAGGAATCCACAAAAAGTACCCTTAAGGATTACATGGAATTGGAGTTGAAAACATTCAGAGTGAGAATGCAGATGAGGTATAGGATACCTGAAAAGATAGTTGAAAAATACAAGGATAGTATTTGTTTCATGGTAGAGACTGATACAACATGCATGGAGGCTATTGAACCAAGAACAAAGTGGATTCATCCACTGGGATATGAAGTCGAAGAGCCTATTCTAGAGGCTTATGCTCAAGTTCTTTTGTCAGCACCTAAGGACCTCAATGAACCTAGATGGGGGACTTATGAAGAGAAAACAAGAGAAGTAGATGTTGTATTGAACAACGTAGCAACAAAAAGAAAAGTTGCCCAAGGTTACTTCAAAGATTTTGAAAATTCATGGAGTATCTCAAGCATACCTAGACAAAGAAAGACAAGAGAAGATTTCTTTGGAAATAGAGAGCGCAACTGCAGCAAAGATAGAATTTGATGATCCAAAGATGAAGAAGGTGAAAATTGAGAAATTAGATGATCAAAAGGGTAAAACAATTTTTGCCCCTCCTACGCCCATAGAAATAATTGACCTTACTGCTCCTCCTAAGTATAAGGCAATGCCTAAGAGGAAGAAAGAGATCAGCACTAGTCATCCATCCTCATGAGCAACAAGAAGCAGGAAGAATACTCAAGCACCTCCAGAAGTAAGTTTCAAACCTAGTCTTAGTGTGTTGAGTACAAGGATTATTGATGAAGGTAGGATAGATCAAGTAGGGAAGTTCCATGAGAAGTATAGTGAAATTGACAAATCAAAAATTCATGGAATGATTGTCAAACATATGTTGAAGTTCAAAAAGATAGTCCTAGAACTGAAGATCATGATTCCAGATAATGTGTGGAACATCTTAGAATTCCTAAAGAGACATGCTATTGAAGAGGATCAAAGGATAAGAGAAAAGACTTTAGATGAAACCCTCCCAGTATGTTCTCTAGAGGAGAAATCTTTGTTGTTAGATTTGGTGAAACCGCACCTCCAGACTAAGACAAGAACACTACACATCATGGACAAGAATTATGAATTGGTTGCTAAGGAAACAGAGAAAGCATTTGAAAAGGTTTTCATGAACAAGCACATGTACCCACCTACTGCACCTATAGCTCAAGTGCCCACAAAGGAAGTCAAGGTGGAAAAACCCACTAATGTACCTATGACAGGTCCTCAAGACTCAGCGCCTGTAGTTGAAACACATAGAGAGGAAGATAAGTCTGCACCCATGACAAAGTCACTAAAGGATAGCACCATCATTATTGATAATGTTGAGATTGTAATGGTGGCCATAGATAAGGACTTGGACAAGTTTGAAGAAGCCTTTGTAAGCACACAAGAGGTTGAAACACTATGTTGTGGTAAGTCACCTGAGATAGAAAAAGAAAAGGAGATAGAAAAAAAAAGGAAAAGAAACACAAATAGAAAAAGGAGAAGAAGAGGGAAAAGAAAATGAACCAACAAATGAACCATCAGTTGAAATGTTAATCAAAGTAAAGAAAGAAGTAGTGGATAACACTCCTATCACTCCTTTTGTATCATTGTTGTCATGTTTGACACCTGAAACAACTAGTTTGGATTCATGGGGAGAAGAAGACCTGATCAAGATCAGTGTCTTAGCTATGGAGAAGGCCAAGGAGAAATAGGTAATGAGGAATCCCCTCTTTTTAGAATCAGTAAATATCCTAAAAAACTTGTTACTAGCAGATAAGAAAGTGTCCAAGGTACACTCTGTTGATGATGTAAGTGCAATTCTTTCACAGCTCAAGAGTAATTTCTCTAACTTGGAAGAATCAGCATCATTAGTTGTAGAGGAGAAGTATATGAAGAAAAGACTAAATGAGTTGGTCAGTAACTTCTCACTAGACCTTAGTTCACTCAAAGTTGAACAAGAAACTTTGAAAGAGTTTGTAGCAAAAGGAAGGAAAATTATTGTTGACTATATGAATCAAAATAAGTTAAAAGCCGATCACTACAAGAAGATTCAAGAAGTAGAGGCCATGATTGAAAATGTGATGAAGTCAATAGAAGATCCCTCTACTGATTTAAACATGTGTAACAATGTATATCAGGGACAGATTGACAAAATTGATAAGGTAGAAAAGGAGATGTCAAAGATAAGGGCTAGGCAGACTCAGCTTAGAAATGCTCTTACACCCTCCCTAGATGTGTTGAATCAGAATATCAAGGAGATCGATGCCACCATGGTGACATATGATCAAGGTCCTAGTTCAGATTTGGAGAAAATGGAGAAACTACAATATGCCTTATGTGCCCATCTCTAAACAATCAATGCATTGATTGCATTTTGGAAGCAAGAGATCCAAATTTTATAGATTGCATACCCAGATGTACTTTCAGTGTAAGTACTTGTACAGATTCAATTTTGTAACACCTTTGTCATTAATGTCAAAGGGGGAGTATGTATAGAATATGGAGCTATAGCTATGTAAATAAAATTTATAGTAAGAAGATATAAGGGAGATATAAGATAGAGTATGATTAAGTGTTTTTTGTATTAAGGGACAATTAGTAACTTTGCCATATTCCTTTGTTGCCATCAATGACAAAGGGGGAGATTGTTGGTAAGTTGACTATACTGGTGTATATGACTTAATATAGTGTTGTCATTATGGAAACAAAGTCATATTATGTTTTAGAGACAACGCTCATGATAAGAAGATCAAAAATTAGCTAAGTTTTGAAGATTGGACAGTGTACAAAGTACATGAAGGTCAAAGTGTCAACGCACGTGCATACGAAAGAATTATGGTATACGCCCTAGAAATTAAGTTGGTAAGACCATATTCATGCTAATTTTAAGAGTGCATGATATGAAGATTCAATATGAGGAAGATACAGAGAGTTTAAGTTGCACAAACAGTGAATGCCAGAGAAGAATAGAGCAACCAGCCGACTGTTGGTATTTTGGTTAGCAATTATATTATTATGTTGTAAAGGCTATGCACCTATTGTAATTAGGTTGTAGACATATAATTATGTTTGTTTGTAAACACGCTTGAGCCAATTCAATTGGAAGCATTGTACGTAATCGATTATAGGTCAACCTAGTTAATTGTTTTGGTATGCGCATATAAATATGAGATGTGCCCTTTGTAATAGGTAGGAGAGTTGAAAAAGAACTAAGATAAGTAGAGCAGAAGTATGCGAAGAGTTGTTAAGATGTATTAGAGCTTTGTAAGAGGTCAAAGCATCAATGCATCAAAGGAACTGATCTGACAAGCAGTGTCATAGCACCAGTTCATCCAGTAGATATAGTGTGTATTTGAGATCTGAAGGTTGTAGCCTTCGTCACTTGAGCAGTGAACTCTAGGACAGTGTGTCCCCACCTCTAACAGGGTTATTGTAAAAGACTCCTAACAAGCTCCGATCCTTGACAAGGTCACTGTACTAAATACATTGTAAAGCAACTCCTAACAGGGTTAAGGATCTTCTAACAAGGATCATAAAAAACTAGTACAGATTATTAGTGGGTGTTAATTCCCACCAGGGTTTTTACCTATTTGGGTTTCCCCGTAACCACATTGGTGTTATGTGTTGAGTTCATGTTTCTTATGTATGTTGATGTTCATTTTAGTACTTAAGTATTCAAGTTAAGTTCAAGAAGTAAAGAAAAAGATTAAATTAAGTGAACACTGATTCACCCCACCCCCCCCCCCCTGGCCCCCTCTTAGTGTTCCCATTCCTAATAGAGACATCACTTAGTCTCCCATTATGATCGAACACTCCAACTCTCAACACAACTCGAGATTCATTCAACTGATCATTCTTCTGCTTATCAAGAACATAGTCAACAAATAAATACCTAGTTGATATTAATGATAATATCGTATAACTGATCATTATATTATCAAATCAACATCAAACACATACCATAATATACTCAACTCATTTGATCGTCAGTTATGCCAACAGTTTTTGTCTAAGAATCGGATGACAATCTTATATATACACAATCATGGTTATGAAACAATGCTAGTCAAGATGTGTGATTGTGTGTGTGTGTGTGTGCACGTGCGTGCGCATGTGTGCATGCCAATTAATACTTTAGTGTGAAAGCTTTGGAGAATAAATATGATAAGAAGTAATAGACCATGTAAACAACATGAAGAATATATTGTCCTCCATTCATGGATATTGTGTGAATATAAAAATTATTACAAAGTGATAATGTTTAAAAATTATCTTTTCATGATCAAGCTAGAAGAAATAATCAGCTTGATTTGCCAAAACATCTTGGAGCACAACCAAACTAGATTTGAATATTGTGACTAGTCTTATTAATTAGAATAACAACTTATAGAAATGTATGCCTATTGAATTTACTTTATTGATGTGTAAGATTCTTATGTATACTTAGATATGCATGATTTGTGCTTAGAGATTTTATTTGCACCTCTGAATTGAAATAATTGTAATAGTAAAAAATAGACCCTTGATGCATTTCTTATTTAGTTTTGTATCTAATTCAAAATAAAATATCTTAATATTAATGTGAACAAATATTTTTTTTATATCCTTACTTGAACCTATTGATATGATTATTGCTAGCTCTATTATTATATAGATACAATCATAGGTCAATTGACTTATCTATTTGATTCTTAAGATAATCCATAACCCAATCTTAATAGACCAAAAAAAACGACACACTTGTCTAATCCAAGTAGTATCCATTTTGCAAATTCATCCACATAGTTGTGATGTCCATGCACTCAAACGACAAAAGCAAAACAAACATTTAACCAACTAGTCACATGTTACACTTTTTCCTTACATGACCATACACAAATATTTGTACAATAGTGTTTATATTTATGTATAAAAGGACATTCACTGCATGTAATTCTTTAAAAAAAATGTTCTAATGCTTCAATCAATAAAGACAATCCAGCTATTTTTTCTTGATATTGATTGATCCCACAAGAACAATCATTTGCATATGTGCTAAAATAAAATAAAAATCTAACATATCTAATCACACTTATCCTAATACAAATGAATACCATCCTCCTCAGGTAATTGCCATATCCACCAACTCCCTCTCATCTCCGTAGAAAGCTCAGCGATAATGTCATGTCCATCGTTTTCCTAAAATGGGGAAAGAGTCCTTTCAATCTTGAATCTTGTGACAGAGAGGTTACAGGTGCTTGTGCCATAAAACAGCGTAACCTGAGGATAGCAGAAAACATGTACTTCTCACTCCTCTAGAGAAAAGGAACAGCCCGCCCACTTCATTCCTGTTTCATTTTCTTCAGATTGCCCAAAATCAAAAAGAAATTCATAACCTACAATTGCTATAGTCAGAGCACTAAGAACAAGATAATTGCCATGCATCCAGCAATCCCATTCAAGGAACATTACCAAACCACACATGCCCACTAACCTTTTCCAGACTTGGTAATCTTTCTCCATTTCTTTCCCAACCCTCACAAAACTTAAGATGACCACAAGCAGAAGCAAAGGCAAAAATTGTGTTTATAGAAACACTAGCGAAGGCATAAATCTTACAATAAAGTTATTCTATGGTTAAATTCGCTGACCAATTTAATAGTGACTCCCAGTGCTTCTACCATGATTTTTCAGCACGTCAGATAGAAAGAGAAAGCAATAGTAAGATGGAAAGTTGATATTAATGGTTCTCCTTCACTGATTGTCAGGAATCAATCCAAAAGGAGACTTGATGTTTCATACTTTTCTTGTGATTACTAGGAAGTAAAGAGATGAAGGATCGTATGTTTATCTCCAAGAAATGCTTTTGCCATTCTTGAAATAATTCACGCTAACAAATACTTTATAGTTCTTTAATTTGTTGCAAGATTCTTCTGTCAACTCACTCATGTTTAGCGAAAGACACCACCATATGGACACCCTGCGAAAGTAAAATATTCTTAGACATTTAATCATCAAAAAAATATTCTTCGACAAGAATAAAGTAGCAATCTCTTGATCGGAATATTGCTCCACAATGAATATATAAATAGAAAAAGTTCGGATGGTTAAAGTGTAGGTTGATTTATGCATTAGTTTTGAGGTTGTCGTCATCCCCACAATTTGAACTTAGCATAAAAAATAGATGAAGAATAGTGTGAAGTATATGGTATTTATTCGATAATTTTATTAGTTATGAATTTTAATATGAGATTGTTTGTTTCGACTATATGGTCATTTTTTCATGTAAGTATAATTGTTTATCTATTTCATATTTGTTCATTAGAATTTTAAAACTTATCTTTCGTATTATCAAATTATAATTCTTAATTTATTAAAATTTATTTTTTATAAACAGTGTCTATATTACTGGATGTATAACATAGTGTTAAATATATTCACAAAAGAAAGTGGGAACAAATAGTTGTACCCTTATAATTCATATAGAGGTACAACTTGAGTCATTAAAACACAAAAATAATAGTGTCAGTTGTGAAGTAACAAGAGAAAGAGTAGAAAGAGGAGGAGAAACAAAGTCGTCCAATTTGCCCCATACTTCAATTGGGCCTAAATTGTCCACAAAAGAGTTCCATCCATCATTAGCGTATTTAACATTATCTTCTTGATTATCTTCATTAGCAACATAAATAAAAGAAATACCAAGAGCTAGCCAAGAATTTTTTTTGGATTCAAGCCAATTTGAATCTCAACTCTAGGAGGTAATGGAGAATCAAAGTGGTGAGCAACATGTTGTGACTATGCTTGTTGAGCATTGTTGCAAGAGCATTCAAGGTGTAAAGCCATTCTTTCATCACCCCAAATAAATTAGTTTTCTCTTCTTTTGTCATTTTGTAGGTTTTTGCAGTTGTGTTAAACCTGTTATGACATTTGAGAGATGAAGGATAGTCAAAAGTTTTGTAAGGTTAAAAATAGCCAACTACTATATTTTTGGTAAGTTGGTCTATATAGGCACATATAAACCTGAAAACTTATGCTAAGGAGCATGATTGAAAAATGAAGTGAATGGTGAAAGAATCATCTCAACATCTTCTCTTGTTTGGAAGATATTGAAGTTTTCCTCCCAAGAAACTTATCTAATGAAGTTTTAAAGACTCAAATTTGAGGTCCTTTCAAGCCTCACAAAAGCTCAAAAATTGGACAAATAGATCTTCAAATTGATTTGTGTTACAGATCTCTTCAAAATGTTTTCAACAATATATAAAGATTGAAACATTTTATGTTACATATCTCTTCAAAATATTTTCAACAATATATAAAGATTGAAAATTATATGCTAAAGTCAAAAATTACAACCGAAATTTAATTTTTTAATTTTAAATGAAGTATCTTCTTGGGTGGGAAAGAAAATGGCTAGACCTTTGGGCACCCAAACAAGGGAGATACACTTTCAAAAACATTCAAATGATTACAAATTTTAGAATAAAGAGGTGATCAGGGGTTACAAAGGATAATTTCATTAGAGTTGATTATGGCTCTTACTCATAGATTTTTTATTAGAATTAAATCTTTGTAAGAAGAAAAGAGCATGTGTCTATACTTTGTAATTTCTAAGTGTTGTATTTCATTCTCATGGAAGTGATAGAAAAAAAAAATTCCTTCTTCCATTTATTTGTGTTAATATCTATAAATTCTTTAGGCAAGTATGTTGGATGGAGTATCCCTTCATCAAGCATGATTTCTTATTACAAAAGTAGAAAAAAGGTTGAGAGTTGGTATCTCATGTAACAAACCATCAAGTTATAAAATTAAAAAATAACTTGAGTTCATCTAAAAATACCATTTTTTTTTTAAACACGTAATACAAATGAAAACATTACAATCATAATATTAAATAGAACATAAAATATAAAAAAGTATTCCATTACTTCATCTAATGGAATTCCTTTAAATAACTAATATGTCTTATAATCTTTGTTTGAAAATTCAAGGTACTAAAACACAATATAAGAATTAATACAGGTGGTCGTGGTGAAAGGTGGCAAGGAAAGCTAAGCTATCTAATGAAGTGAAGAACAATTTTTTTTTTTAACTTGGCTAAAGTAAAGACCTTATGTGATGTGAAACTACACCAGGTGTAATTTGTAAGATTAAATTTTTCTTCCACTTTAGCAAGCATAGAAAGACGTAAGCTAAAATAGAGAGAGGGATAAGAAATTATACCAATATGCGAAGCAGAAGCAAAGTCTTTTATCCATGTAGATTTTCCCCCAAGGAAGAGATCTGAGTCAAATCTTCATGAAGTAGTGGCATATCATTATAACCATGATTTCTACAAACAATTGTGTTTGATGAAAATTTAAAAAAAAATGCAAAGATAATCACAAATTGGCCATAGATTATCAGATAACAATCATTGAGATACAAGATCATTGATATTGCACCAGTATGGGTAGCAAGTTATTTTATGATAGATAGCGATAATATTATTTGGCATGGGACTACTAAAAATTAGATTATAGGATAGATACATAAAAGATATAAAGATTAATTTGGATTTAAAAATGTATTAGTTTGGCCTGCATGCAAGGTGATAACTAAGATAATGGATGTAGAAATATTTCAAAATGAAATGTGTGATAAAATATTTCAAATGGATATGATAATAATGTAGATATAATAGTCACCCCTTAGAATGAGATGTGTTACATAGATTCGAACACAAGTCATTCTACAAGTCATTCTAAGGAGAAGAGACAAGGGGGTCTAATTATTTTTAGTTAATAGAATCCATAGCAATGAAATCAAGATACATATATTAGGTGTGTATGAATTATTCTTCAATTCCCCAAAGTGTTCACATGATATTAATAAAACCACATTCAAAGACAAAGATAAAATAAAAATTTGGGGCAACATTAAAGAAATCTTGAATTCCCCCAACACTTTGCATCATCCCTGAACGTTGAAAGTCAAGATACGACAAAATGAAGAATAATGAAATAAAGAGAGGAATTGTACAATAGAAATTATCCCATGTTTCCAAGTACTTATAGAGTAACATGGATCCTTCATGAGATCACTGACATATAAAGACAAGTATGGGGGAACACAAAACAACAAGCCCACTTTAATCTAAAGCTAAGAGAAGCATTGTTCTAGTAGTCATCCATAAGAAGGTCACTATCCTCTTAAAATAGATCATAACAGAAGAGAGGGAAAGTCTGAAGGGGGACAACTGCTAAGGAATCAATGATGCTTCACTAGCATCAAGAGCCAAGGATAAGGCTACATCAACTTGCCCATCCAACAACTCCTACAAGGCTGGAGTCAAAAATTATGTGAAGATCTAGTTGATAATGTTGGGATCTCTTCCAGAGAATCAAACATACACTATGTAGAAGAGTGAGGAACAACACAAATGGAGGCTATGAAGTAGGAGCCAATTCACCAACCTCGGCTTGAAGAGGGGCAATTAAAAACTCTGAATAAGGTAGGGCCTCCTCAATTAAAAGGGGTAAAATAAAAATAATTTGTCACCCTTTTATAAAGGAAAAGGCTAACAAAATCAAAGTTGTTCAACTTCAATAGTATAAAAATGACATTTATGTTTGGAATTTGAAGACGATGTAAACTAATTAAAATGGATGAATTTTATGATTAATATTTTTAATATTTTTTTTAATAAGAATTGATATTTTTTTTTAATTTTTAAAGACAATTTTCTAGTTGTTGAAAAATGGTGAAAAATTAGGGGTCTAGTTCCCACCAAAAAATTATATGTAAATAAATATTTTTTCCCCTAATTTCAAAATATGTTATAGATGACATATATAGCTAGTGCATTAAGAAATAAAAATTGGTTTGTGGCCTATATTTTATCTTCTATAACAATTCAAATTCAACTCACCTAAAATCAACAGTTTTCATCTCCCGCCATATTTTTCATAACAAATCTATCCCAATCAAAAAAAGAAATATATATTCTTGAAGATGACTCTCTCCTCTAGTGCACCATATGTTTTTCAAATTTTTTTAATATGATTTATTATTTTTTTCTTTCTCTGAATCAACATCTCCTTGACTGTTAAAATATCTACTTGCAATATTTTTTCATTACAATAGACTATGTCTAATTAAAACACTATAAAATTTGTATGAGGATTTTCTTGACTCTGATCTCTCTACAAAAGGGTTTTTTTTAAATATCATTAAAAAGATTAGGATTTATTGAAATGTCACTTTTCTGAAAAAAAATTTATTTCTATGGTAATTGGACCCAAAGTGGTATAAAACATGCATTTAATAGACATTTCCAATTGGAAAAGTTAAATCACTTATCTAACTTAGCTAAAATGAATCTAGCTAGACCATATATTTGACCAAAATTAATTTTAGTTAGAAATACTAAAATTTAGTTGTGTTGATAAGTTAGCCTAAAAGGTGACAGATTATTGTGCTTTTACCCAAAGAACAGATACAAATAAAGAAATTGTAGGAACTGATTTCCTATAACAAAGCTCAAGAATGGGGTTTTTCTCAAACTTATGCTTAGTTGGATGAGGTGAGGACTTCATAATAACCATGGTAGGTTTGAGGACCCCAAGAAAGTGTGATGGAGATGTAGAGAGAAACAAGAGGAGAAGACAAGGTCACACTAGACATCACCTCACTATGGAGAATGTCTGTAAGCTACAGAAATGGAGGGATATCTAGAAGAGTGGTACTGAAAGATGCTTCAAAGGACAAAGGGATAGGAATGTGCACTTACTTAGGGTGAGGCTCATTAACACTCCTTGAAGCATCCTAGAGTAGCTCGAAAGATGGGGAAAAAATAGATGCAAAGATGTTAGGAGTGATAAGAACCAAAATAGGAATGAATGTAGAAGGAGAAGAAGTAGGAATCAAAGGCTTACTCTTAGTCTTCAAGACAACCCTATGCTCATGAGTCATCATCGTCATAACCAAAAGATATCTTATATATATCTAAAAATAATTTTGAAAAGGCTCTAATTAATATGGCACATTTTTTCTATCAATTTGATAATATTTAATTTTATGTTTTACTTTAAATATCACTCATATGACCAATCATGATAATATTTAGTTAACCTATTAATGTATAATTATATACTTAAAATATGAAAAAAATAATGTATTAAATTATAGGAAAAAGGTATACTGAATATATATCTAAAAATAACATAAAAAAAGCTGTATTTTTAAATCAAAAGTGGGAAACCACTAATATTTTATTAATATATAGCTGGTTCAAGGCCTCATCTGGAAAAGAAATAGAAAGAAAACCTATAATCCTTGCCCAAATACAAAATATAGAGGGAAGTTCAACCCAAACCATGGCCCTATATATGACTACCCCCAACCTAATCTAATAACATAGTAAATAAAACATTATTATACCCAAATATATGTTTGGAAGATATTACACCTTTGCAAATACATTTACATTTTTGGATAAGATTGATCAAAATCTTCATGAAACATTAGAATGTGTCAATCCTACGCATAAGACATAATTACAAAATAAGACTGGGTCATTCCATATTTTTGCAAAAATGTCGTGCTCTAACATAGAAAGCACATATTACCAAAAAACTTGATGATGCATCCACATGCGTAGGTCACTCCTCCATGTTCATAGGACCACCTTCACCATGCTCTCAAATGACACCCCACCTATGATGTCCTTGTGGTAGGGAAGCCACATCATCCCCCCACCCATGATGTCCAAATGGCAAGGAAGCCACATCATCATCCCAACCAGTCGCATTTTCACCACCTAATGATGATTCAAATTGCAAAAGTGAGGAATTGGTCCTCAAACCCTTGCCAACTTCTCCACAACCAAAAACTTCATAAAAATTACACATAAGTCAAGAATGAGGTTCGAATTCTCATAAAGTTGTATTTATAATATTTCCCATAGCTTCCCAATGACAATTTTCACTTAAAAGCCACTTGATTTATGGTTGTACATTTGAAATATTATAAACTATTATATTTATTTCCACTTTAATGATGAAAAAAAGACCCTTTCATTAAAATAACCATATTCTGACACAGAGTCCTTGTTTTATGAGCTCAAGATTTAAAAATTCTCAACTTAGTTCTAATGAACTATAACACTAAGATTCCCACAATAAATTCCCAATAAAAATGGCAACCTTAGCTGATTTAATTAAATAATAATCATAATTCACCCATCTTGTGAAAATGACTAAGGAAGCATCATAATCAAAATCTGACAGGACAAGAGTGATCCTGATGATGAAAGATGATGAATGAACTTGACGGCATGACTTACTAATAATAGACACTCCCTCCAAGAATCTTTGAGTCCAAATTGGAAGCCAGAAAGAAAATTTAAAAGCATCATATAACTCTTCTAAATCATCTGAGCTCAATAGAACCATATGACTTAGTATAAATCTTAAGTCCCTCAAAACAGGTCTAAAACCCACAACAGGGTCCTCTAATCACCAGAATTAGCCTACAAGGACCCAATGATAGGCTAAATCCACTAACTCCAAAGCTCATTCAAAATAGGGACATTACAATCCTCCCTCCCTAAAATTGCTTATCCCCAAGCAATCTCAAAAACAAAACACATAAGTCCACTTGGATCCCAAGGATAGAATGGAGTAATGTCCCTATCATCACCACACTCCAACAAAAATAATTCCAACATCAATAGTACCAACTACAGCATCTAAGAAACTAAACTCAACACTTGAACCAATGATGCTGAGACAGGAACATCACATGGGAGTAACTCAATTGTGAGTAACTTACACGTAAGCAACTCAACCGAAAAATTGGACTTGCCCCTAGTCTGTGTGCCAACTAAACTATCATACCAGTCATCAAACGGATGCACTGATGAATTCTACAACTGGTAGATATCCTGAACATGAGGATCAAAAGTGAAACTAAAAGCACTCCTCACTCTTTACACCTATGTAAACTGCTTAGTAAAAACTGACTGGCATCCTATAAAATTTGTCTGATAACCCAATGTACTAAAAGAATCCCAATCATCATCATCATCCTCACTCATCACCTAAAAGGGATCATCATTGAACTCAAAAAATGGATTGTCATAAGACATAGTGACATCCACATCAAATAAAGGATTGTTCACAAAGTGAACAACTCCCACCTGCTGATCTGAATAAGATATATGTGAGCTATGAGACACATTATGTGTAACCTACTCTATCTGAATGAAATCATGCCTCTATAAATTCTCTCTATCTACCGCACAAAAGGACATAGTGTGTAGACTCCCCTCAATGAGACCAGGTAAAACATACTCCCTGCCTTGGTACTCAAATGCTTCCCTATCCTCATTTGTGAGTCCCTGCAAAAAAGGATCCTGGAACCCACCACCATCGAATGACAATGCTGAGTCCACACCCAAAGTCTAAAATAAAAAACTAGAAACACTGCAGCACCCAACATCCTCACTCTCAATATCAGAGGTATATGTGATGCTAGTGTCCACATCATCTATCTGAGACCCCTCTACTAACTCTAGCTGCGTACATGACTCAATGTCATCATGTGAATCATCTACACTGTGGTATGAATCTATGTCACCTGAATCAACTAAAATACTCCCATCATGAGTGTCATCACTGGATAGCTCCATGCCCACATCCTCAATACAGGAAAAGACTGTTGTCTCCTAAACTAACTCAATACTATGACTGTTGTCATAAACATCAAAGTTGTTAGAGCTCATACACTCCTCGCAGTCCTCAAAAATAAAACCATCATCAGAGATGTCAGAATCCATAGTGGTATCTACAACATCCTCCACTCTCACAAGTTATCCATGCAATCAACAACGAGCTCACATAAAGGACTGTTGTCCTAAAAATTAGATCTTGTGTCACTAACTCTGATAGGCTCAGGATGTTGAAACTCAGTACCAGTATCTGTCAACAAGATAGGCTCGTCCACATGTCCTTAAAAAAAGTCTCCACTCGTCGGTGTACAAATAGAACTAATGGTTGACCTACTAAGAACATGATCATCTCCACAATGGTCAGTGGCCACTGAAAAATCATCATGAAGATTTCTAGATATCTCACCTACGAGAACATCTAGTTTCTCTTCATGCAGTCTTCATGGGGAAGACTTCCTGGAGAAGGAAACCATGAAACTAGCTGCTCTGTCAATAATGGCCGGATCTGCAAGTTGGGATTTTATCCTTTCTTGTGTTTGCCTTAATTTTTCCATTTCATTTTCCAAGGCACTTGATTGTTTCCTGTAACATGATACACTATTAGACTAGTTCCCATATTTACGTGGTTTTCTGTATTTATCCATGACTGAAATAAAATTAAAGTGTTGATCGCTCACAAATGAAACGTGGGAACTCAAGATTTCCAAACACCACATGATGGCAAGAAACATGCTCTGATACCACTGTGAAGAACCTGCCTTGCTCTTGTTAGGAATAACAGTCCACCAACACAACTGAGAGGGGGGGGGTGAATTAGTTGTGAAAAAAATTATTAAACTTTAAACTTTGAGTTGCAGCTACACCAAATCAAAAGATAACACCATATATGACAACACAATAACATAATATTTTGTTGTCGAGGAAATCATGTTAAAGGTAAAACCCTGATGGGAATTAACACCCACAAATGATGTACTGAGAGTATTGTATCCATGTTAAAAGATCTAGCCCTATTAGGAGCTTATTAAAACATTATAGTACACAACCCTTGTTAAAGGACAAAACCTGTTAGGAGTCAAAGAAAAGAGTAGGCTCACTGCCTAGGCTCACTTCCCAAAGAAGGTTATGTCCACCTCCATAAATCATTGTTTGCAACACAAGTGTATGTAAGGAAATACATAATCCATGTGAACTATTTGATAGAAATTTTCTTTGCTTGATCAGTTCCAATGAAGTATAAACTATCCTCTTATCTACATCCAGTATATACAAGCTTGTAGCTTCCACAATCCTCTTTTACATCTCACTACCATACTACACATCTTTTCAAAAGAAAAGATCTTACATATATACCCTATTACAAATAAATGATGAGGTTGGCCAATTAGGCTTTCCTAATATACAAATAATTGCATAAGCACTTGCTAAGATACACACAGTATCTATAATAAGTATACATCAATTACATTTCAACAATTGAGGTCTAACATTCATAATTCATGCTCGTTATTCATAATACACGCTACAATTCTGAAGTCAGCCCCAAATAGGTCTCCTCCAGAACACATGCCACCGCTGATGTCATCATGCTTCCCATGACTTGCTAAGATGACCAAACATTCCTTAATATGTTATCTAACATTCCTTAAGCTCGCATACAATGAATCCACATCGCTTGGAAGATACTCTCAAAACACAGAGACTTACTTTGTCAACTTCCACTATCATAGTCTAGTAACCAGTCTTCACCAAATCTGATGTAACTCAATTAATATGAATTATTATGACATGCGATCTTGGATATAAGATCACAACACTTCTATGTATACAAATCTATGTTCTCTCATTTTGAATCAATCATGCAGTATATGTACACTGTAATAACCAGTATGTTTTCTTCATAGAAACACATGTTGACGTCAGTGACAAAACACGAATGACAACATAATTAGTAACCAATTCCGATAGTGATTTTGTGTAGTGATTAAACATATTAAATGCATCAACATCATCCAACAATCTACTCCTTTGGCATTGATGGCAACATATGGGAAAATTCATCAACCTAAAAATACTCTCTCAATATCCTCAACATAACCAGTGAACTCTTCCTCATACAGTATCTTTCCCCCTTAGGGATTTTCTCATAGTATCTCTCCCCCTTTGAAAAAAATGGCAAAGGGTTCCATAAGTCATCAATTGTCTTCTTGTTTAGTCTTCATTAACTAGGCATTGAATCACCCAAATGTATTTTGTAAGTTTCCAACGATCACTCCCCCTGAGGAGTAGATCCATATATCAAGTCCAAAAAATGATAGAGCTTTGAAAACCTCTAGACTGATGCATCCCTACATCATTTAATTCTCACTAGGAGGGGCTTGAACTCCAAGCATACCTCTGAGATACTCAGGCATCTTTTGGTAACATCTATGTAAAGATGTATGCTATATGTTCCTTTGTGCTAATGTATTCCAACCTTATTTCTTTCTCTTCTACCTTGTCTCTCAAGAAGTGATATTTAATAGAAATATGCTTAGTTTTAGAATGCATCACAGGACTCTTTGACGTATTCATTCTACTGGTGTTATCACAATGGATAACCAAAGGTTCAAAAAAATTTATTCCAATATCTTTCAGCATTTGTTTTGTCCAAACAATTTGAGTGCAATTAATAGCAGCAACAACATAGTCAGATTCAGTAGTAGATTGAGCTATACAATCTTTCGTTTTACTTAACCAAGAAACCAACCTTTTCCCAAGAAAAATGCACCTCCACTAGTACTCTTTATGTCATCAATGTTCCATGCACAGTCAGCATCAGTATAAGCATGTAATTCAAAGTCATCATTTTTACCATACCATAAGCCATATTCCATTGTTCCTTTCAGGTATCTAAATATCCTTTTTACAGCATCCATGTGTGTCTCTTTAGGATCTGTCTGATATCTAGCCATAATTCCAACAGCATTACCAATATCTGGTTTGGAGTGAATCAGATATTGTAATCCTCCAACCATTGATCTATACTTGGTCTGAAAAACACTCTTGTCTCATCATTATTTGTCAGTTTGTATCTAGTCATCATGGGTGTACCAACAGGTTTACAGTCTTTCATTCCAAAAAAATTCAACATTTCTTTAAGATACTTAGTTTGAGAAATAAAAATGTCATTCTTGCTCTAATTTATTTGCAGTCCAAGAAAGAATTTCATCTCACCTATCATGGACATCTCAAATTCATTCTCCATTTCTTTAGAAAACTTCTTACACATATCATCATTGCCTCCAAAAATAATATCATCAACAAAAACTTCTATTATCAAAATTTCATCTTGACTAGTTCTTAAATACAAGTTACTGTCAACATTACCTTTTTTGAATCCAAGGTGAAGTATGTACTTGTCTAACCTTGCATACCAAGCCTTTGGTGCTTGCTTCATTCCATGCAGTTCCTTCTTCAACTTGCAGACCATGTCTTCATCTTATGTTAGAGGAAATCCATCAAGTTGTTCTATGTATACCTCCTCTTCGAGATCCCCATTCATAAATGTATATTTTACATCCGTCCGATATACCTTGAAGTCTTTATGTGCAGCATAGGCCATAAATAGTCCCATAGCTTCTATCCTAGCAACAAGAGCAAATGTCTCTTCAAAATCTACGCCTTCTTATTGTGAATAGCCTTTGCAAACCAATCTTGCTTTGTTTCTTACAACAATTCCTTCTTCATTCATTTTGTTTCTGAAAACCCACTTAGTTCCTATTACATTTTTGTCTTTGGGTCTAGGAACCAATTCCCAAGTGTTATTTTTCTTTATCTAATCTAACTCTTCCTACATAGCTTTGATCCAAGCTTCATCAGTAGTATTTCATTCAACTTGATAAATCAAACAAATGTCTTCCCTTATATTTGATCTAGTCATCATTCCTTGATTTGCATTACCAATAATTTGATTTTCAGGATGGTTTTTCTTAACATACCTTGGAGTCTTAGTAACTTCATTTGTGTCATCATCACAAATCTCATTCTCACAATCAATCTCAACATGTTCTTCTTCTGTAGTAGTATCTTCCTTGATTTATGTATTCTGATAACAATCATACATTCTCTCTTGTATCTTAAAATTTTCATCTATCTTCACATTATTACTTTCAATCATCTTTCTCAATCTCAAGTTAAAACATTTTTAAGCCTTGCTTTTAGTAGAATAAGCAAGAAAAATTCTTTCATCACTTCTAGCATCAAATTTCCCGATTTCATCATCTCTTTTGATATAACATTTACTTCCAAATATTTTGAAATATTTTACAATAGGAGTATGATTAAACCACAGTTCATAAGGAGTCTTATTTGTACCTTTTCTGATTTGAATTATGTTCAATGTGTATATGGTTGTCCCAACAACTTCTCTCTAATGTACATGAGATACATTTCCTTCTAGCAACATTGTCCTTGCAGCATCTAATATTGTTTTGTTTCTTTGATCTTCTATCCCATTTTGTTGTGGAGTCCTAGGAGCAGATGTTTGTCTTTCTATTCCATGCTCTTTGCAATATGAATTGAATAGATATGAAGTAAACTCTCCACCTCTGTCTAATCTCAAACATTTTATCTTTAAGCTTGATTCATTCTCTACTTTTTCTTTGAATAACTTGAATTTGTCAAATGCTTCTGAATTCTCTTTCAAGTAAGTAATCCACATCATTCTAGAAAATTCATCAACAAAGAGTATAAAGTACCTTTCACCATAGTATGATCTTGTCCTTGTGGGTCCACATAGGTCTATATGTACCAGATCCAACTTTCTTTTTGGTAAATATGATTTTCTCCTTTAACTACTTCTAGTCTTCTTTCCCATAGCACACTCTCTACACATAGTGTTAGATGGTTTTACATTTTTAGGTAGGTCTCTTACTACATTAGCCAGGCTTACCTTCACAATATTATCAAAATTGACATGACAAAATCTTTTGTTCCATAACCAACTATCATCTATCTTTGCAACAAAATAAGAGGTTTCAAATGTATTTAACTCAAATACATTACCTCTAGATTTAGTATTGGTTGCAATCAAATTCTTGTCTGACTTCTGATAAAACATTTCCCATCAATAAATTTCAATTGATAAGCTTTTTCCATTAGTTGTCTAGTACTCAACAAGCTATGCTTAAGTCCATCAACAAGTAGTACATTATCAGTATTAGTCTTTCCATCTAGAGAAATAGATCCTACTCCAATGATAAGCTTAGGAACATTGTCTCCAAATCTTACAACACCACCATCATACTTATTTAGTTTAACAAACTTGTTTTTATCTCCAGTCATATGATGTGAGAAACCACTATCTATAACCCATTCAAATTTCTTATCAACATGTGACACTAAATCTTTTTACTCATGTAATGGTTTTTCATCTTTGATAGCAATAAATTAAATCTCCTCATCATAAAAATAAAAATCATCATCAGAAGCACCTTCACTAGCATAATAACATTCCTTTTCTTTTGAATACTTAGGTTTGAAAACTTAGGTTTGTGCTTAGGAGTTCTTGTAGGACATCTAGATGCAAAGTGACCTATCTTATTGCATGAAAAACATTTCAAATGTAACTTTGCTTCAAATTTACCCTTACCTCTCTTTTCTCTTCTAGCAATCAGGGCAACAAGTTCATCTACCTTTCTTCGTTCTTCTTGTTTATGTTCTCATTCATCATCATACTCACCAAGCTCTTCTTTCATATTACCACTATTGGTACTCGCAATCTCAGATAATGTCTTTTTGTGTGTAGATGTCTTAAATGTTGTTTCAACTCTTGGTAAAGAATCTCCTATCTTTGCAGCCTCAAAGGTAGTTAGTTTTGCAATCAACATTTCTCTTCTAAATTTTGGAGTCAAAGGTATAATCTCTTCTATAGCCTAAACTTTGGTCTTGTAAACAGGTGTTAATGATCTAATAATATTTGCAATGACTTCTTCTTCTTCACAAGTGCCTCTGGAGTTTCTGATTCCAATCACAACCTCAGTAACTCTCTATACATAAGCCCTAATATTTTCATCATCTTTCATTTTCAAAATTTCCCATCCTTGTTTTCCAGTTATGTAGCTTTGCTTTCTTAGTAAACTTGTCTCCTTTATATAGTGCTTCTAATCTTCCCCAAATTTTGTGTGTCGAATCTAGGTCTTTCACCTCAGTAAATTCTCCTTCAAAAAGTGCATTGATCAGTGCTTCCCTTGCGACCATGTTATACAAAAATGTCTTCTTTTCTTCATCAGTAGCTTGATACAATATAACTTGGGATGCCTTAGTTGGAAGATTGACAGCCTTTGAACTGGATAACTATGACAACTATGTTCCAACTTCTAAAAATATTGAATCAGCTTTTGAGGCCAAACTTTCACTCAAGAAAGGGAAGAAAATCCAATCAGAAAGTGAAGAAGAATCAGAGGAAATTTCTGATAGTGATCTTGAAGTTATTGAAGCATTACTTGCAAAGAAGTATTCAAGAGGCAGAGGTAAATACATAGGTAAAACTTCCTTAATCTATTTTTCATGTGAAGAAATTGGTCATATTGCAGCTAGGTGTCCAAACAAGAAAAACAAAGATGAGAAGAAAAATTACAAGTACAATGGCAAGAAAAATTTCAAATCATTCAAGGATAAAGGTAAGAAAACATGTTTCTTAGCTAAAGATTCAGATGATAGTGAAGAAGAAATTGTTTTCATTGCTGTAAAAGATGAATCTGATAATGATGAAGATGAGATGGCACTTATCTCTCATATAAGCAAGAATGATACATGGATTATAGATAGTGGATGCTCACATCATATGACTGGTGACAAGACCAAGTTTGAACACTTTGAAAACTTTGATGGTGGTAATGTAAGGTTTGGAAACAATGAACCCTGTTGTATAAAAGGAAAGGGATGAATTTCATTAACCAAAGAACTTATATGTGATAATGCATATTGGGTCGAAGGACTAAAGCATAATCTTCTAAGTGTAGCATAGCTAATCAACATTGGATTCAAGGTTGAATTCATGAATGGAAAAGCAAGACTGCTGGATGACAAAGGAAAACTGATAGGATCAAGCAAACAAACCAAAGGTAATCTATTTTATCTTGATCTTGGTGATTACTCATGTTTTATTGCTCAAATTGAAGAAAGTTGGTTATGGCACAAAAGGTTATGTCATGTAAATTTTGACAACATGATAAAAATAATCAAATTCAAGAAAGTAAGAGGTATTCCTACTTTGAAGAAACCTGATGTTGGTCTATGCAAGAATTGTCAAATTGGTAAAATGGGAAAGTCTAGTTTCAAAAGTAAAAACTATCAATCTGAAGATATTTTGAAAATTGTGCATACTGATTTATGTGGACCTATTGGAATTGAGAGCTATACCGGAGAAAAATTCTTTATTCTCTTTGTTGATGATTATTCTAGAATGATGACTGTTATGTATTTAAGAGAAAAGTCTGAAGCATTTGAGAAGTTCAAATGGTATTTAGCAAGAGTAGAAAAGGAAATAGGAAAAAGAATAAAATGTTTGAGATTAGACAGAGGTGGTGAAGTCATCTCCCATGAATTCAATAATTTCTGCATTGAAAGAGGAATCAAAAGACAGGTATCAGCCCCGAGAACTCCTGAGCAGAATGGAATAGCTGAAAGAAGGAACAGATCTATCATGGACTATGCAAGGACTCTAATGATTGAAAAGAACATTGCTATGAAATACTAGAAGGAAGCTATCAGCACTGTAGTTCATACCTTGAACCGAGTATAGCTGAGAAAAGACACATTCAAAACTCCATATGAGCTATGGTATGGCTACAAACCAAATGTAAGTTACCTAAAAGTATTTGGTAGTAAATGTTACATCTTCAAAGAATCTAGAAAAGGAAAATTTGATGTAAAAAGTGATGAAGGAATATTTTGGGGATATTCTTGCAAAAGTAAGGCATATAGATGTCTAAATTTGTCTACTCACAAAATCATAGAAAGTGCACATGTGAGAATTGATGAGTTTGCAGAAAAGATTGAAGAAGAAAGCAAAAAGGAACCAGAGGACTACAAAAAATTTGTTTACATCGAACCTGATACATTGCCAGACACATGTAAGGAGACTACATCTATCGAGCCCAGTACAGTAACCGAGTCACAAGAAGAAGTTCAGACCAAGTTACAAAGTACCAAGTCTCAGTCTGAAGCTACCGAGCAAGTATCTACCGAGCCCGAGCAATCTAAACCTGAAGATGAAGAAGATGACAATATAACTCATTCAAGAAGCAAGGAACCTGTATTAGCCAAGTACGTCAGAAAGCATCATAAACCAGATTAGATTATCGGAAAAGAATCAGATGGTACTATGACAAGAAGTAAACTAAAAGGTACATGTTTATTTGCTGATTTTGAACCTAAAAATGTCAAAGATGCATTAGAAAATGAAAGTTGGATTGAAGCTATGAATGAAGAAATAGAGCAAATAGAGAAAAATAAGACATGGACTCTTGTACCTAGGCCTAAAGATAAAAATGTAATTGGGACAAAATGGGTATTTAGAAATAAGTTGAATGAAGATGGTCAAGTATCAAGAAACAAAGCAAGATTCGTATGTAAAGGATATTCTCAAGAAGAAGGAATAGATTATGGAGAGACTTTTGCTCCTGTTGCAAGATTAGAAGGTGTGAGGACTTTACTTGCATATGCAACACATAAAGGATTTAAGGTATATCAGATGGATATCAAATCTGCTTTTCTCAATGGTATTCTTGAGGAGGAAGTCTACATTGAGCAACCTGAAGGTTTTATTGATCCAGACAAAAGGGATATGGTCTACAAATTACACAAAGCATTGTATGGTCTGAAACAAGCTCCTAGAGCATGGTATGAAAGATTACATAACTATCTTACTTAGATTAATTTTAAAAGGGCTAATGACAACAGCAATTTATACATCAAAGAAGGATCAGATAACAAAATTGTTTTGGCAGAAATATTTGTGGATGATACTATGTTTACAGGAAATGATGATCAGTGCAAAGAATTTTCAGAGCTTATGAACAAAGAATTTGAAATGTCTATGTTTGGTCAGATAAAATTCTTTGTTGGACTTCAGATTCAGCAGAACAAAAATGGTATCTACATTACTCAGTCTAAATATATCAGGGAAATACTTAAGAAATTTGGTATGGAAGATTCAAAACCAATTGGTACACCCATGTGTACTGGACTAAAGCTTACCAAAGATGATGATTCAAAAGAAGTAGATCAGACCTTATATAGATCAATGATTGGAAAATTACAGTATGTAGTACACACAAGGCCTGATATTGCCTTAGTAGTTGGAATAGTGGCAAGATTCTCGGCTAAACCCAGAGAAAATCACATGATGGCAATCAAAAGAATCTTGAGGTATTTAAGGGGAACTGAAGATTATGGCTTGTGGTATAAATTTGGAGGCAATCTGGATTTAAAAGTGTTTACTGATGCTGATTGGGCAGGAAACATTGATGACAGAAAGAGTACAAGTGGTTGTGCATTCTTTCTTGGCAAGATGTTAGTATCTTGGACTAGTAAAAGCAAAACTGCACATCCCAATCCACAGCAGAAGCAGAATATGTTGCTGCAGCAGTAAACTACTCTAATATTATATGGTTTAAACAGCTTTTGGAAGGCATGAAGGTTGAGATCAAAGAACCAGTTGTTATGTTTTGTGATAATACAAGTGCAATAAATATTTCAAAGAATCCAGTAATGCATTCGAAAACCAAGCACATTGCAATTAAATATCACTTTGTCAGAGAATTGGTGTAGGACAAGGAAATCAGATTGGAATATATTCATACAAAAGAACAAATTGTAGATATCTTCACCAAGCTACTACCTAAGGATGCATTCTTGTATCTAAGAGGCAAGTTAGGGGTCACTCCCCTGTCCGAGGTTCACTAAATAAAGTTTTAGTGATTCATCAACCAGAACATGTTGAAGATCAATCAGTTGATGTAGCATAGTCAAGGAATCATTGCATATGAATCAGTACATAAGGTACATTGATATTTACCAAAACTGTGTAAGTTGTCTTTGGCATGTGTTGTCATAGAGGGAGAGTTTGCTGTCATTTCAAGAAATTTCTAAGAAGAATAATTTGAGAAGTTAAGAGGGAGAGTTCTCAGTCAGAGAAAGAAGTTTGAAGATGATGGGAATCAGAATGAAGCTAAGGATATGTTTCTTACTCTTGGTTTATCTGTGAAATTTCATTGTGCTATGACATGTTGTGTTGCAATCAATGCCAAAGAGGGAGATTATTGGATACAATTTTTTGAAGGACATTGTTGGATTAGCTATGTGTTGTCTTTGATGTCACACAAATGTCATATCAATTATCATTCTTAGTATCTACTGAGTTCAGTCGGTCAGCTAAGCAGTTCTCAGTATCTATCAAGTTCAGTCGGTCAGCTAAGCAGTTCTCAGTATCTACCGAGCTCAGTCGGTCAGCTAGGTGATTTTTAGTGTCTACCGAGTTCTCTCAGGTGTCTAAAGGAAACATGACAGGATAACAGTGTTAACCGAGCCTCCTCGGTTATCGAAGGAAATTAGTGGTTACCAAGCTCTCTCGATCTCCAAAGGATGTTGCAGAATTCGTTGTGGTTACCGAGTTCTCTCGGTCACCGAAGGAAATCTTTTCAGGATTAATGTTTACCGAGCAAGGTCGGCCCTTTCAAAGAACTTTGTTATTACAGTTTGTTTATCCTAGCTGACTGTTACAATAATTATTAGTGCCGACTTGTCAATCTAAATGATTATGAAATGGCATATATATAGAAGGTCAAATGGTGGATAAAAGATATACAGCATGCACAAATCATTTTGAAGAAAGGTGTGTGCGAATTTTGAAGGATGGTCAGATATCCTTGAGGAGTAGCAAAGATTTAATTGATCAGTAAGGATCTAGTGAAACAGAACAGAGATCTATATTTAGTAATTCAGTTGTAGGTTATTTCATTGTTACTCTCTAGCAATTGTAGCAGTGATATCAAAATCTCTTAACCGAGTTGGTTTAACAACCATTTTGTAAATCCTCTAACAAGGTAATAGTTCTGTTGAATTGTTTCAAGACCTCTTACAAGGCCACTCCTAGCAGGGTGATTAAATCCTCTAACAAGGTCACACCTAACAGTGTGTTTTGTAACCTTTTACCAGGTTGGCTTCTAACCGAGCATCACTTCAGAAGAGTGAAAAATAGTAACTAGTTACATTGATGGTTTTTCCCATATTGGGTTTCCACAGTAAATCTGGTGTCTCTTGTGTTCATGTTATTTTCTTTATTCATGTAAGTTAATCAGTGATGAATGCTTAAGAATAGTTTAATTATTACACACTTCAAGGATCAAGTTTTCAGCATTTCTCTGTATATTTACCGAGTGGCACAGTAAATAATTTGTTAAGATATTTAAGGGATCAGTGGTAATATTTTTGTGGTTAACTGATTCACCCCCCCCCCCTTCTCAATTACTGCATCTATATTTCCAACAATACATACATACATACATACATACATACATACATACATACATACATACATACATACATATATATATATATATATATATATATATATATATATATATATATATATATATGTATATATATATGTATATATATATATATATATATATATATGTATATATATATATATATGTATATATATATATATATGTATATATATATATATATATATGTATGTATATATATATATATATACATATACATATACATATATATATACATATATATATACATATATATACATATATATATATATATATATATAGACATATATATATATATATATATATATATATATATATATATATATATATATACACACACACACACACACACACACACATGTCTATATGTGTGTATATGTGTGCATGCATGCATAGATATTACACACATATAACTCATTTCTTAATCAATCTTTAATTTTTAATTAGGAAATTATGGTGCAACAATTATATAAATGTCTTGAATAATCTATAGTAATGCATCCAATTAAATAATAGGCATATGTGTTGTATGGTATAATTCTAGTGCCTAAAACATCAATTGTGTCACATAATGTATACACTTGTGTTGCAACACTACCAAATGTGTGCAAGTTACAATGAAAATTGATGAATGATGGTGACTAAATGCACATGGCATTTACCATTTTTAAATGTCTACAATATTTATATCTATATCTACATATATCAAGCATGCTAATTTTAATATTATATTGAATTATTAGCTCTAGCTCAAGTGATTGTCAACTAGAATCAAGAAAGTTGTCGATAGTATTAAATAAAATTAAATTTTATGTTTTACATGTGCAATCATATATCTATCAACAATATAACCTTCTTAATTGCATTTTCAAAAGGTTCATCTTTTAGAATTTTTAAACATCATGGTGATGAATATGTCTGCTTGAGGTTACATGGTCAATATATTGACTTTATGAAACTAGAAGTTGTACTTGACAAATTTGAAGTTGTATTTGTCTAGAAAAATATCTATTTCATATTTATTTTTATTTCTTTAAAAAATAATTAATTAGGGTAGTTTAAGACAACATAATCATAGTGAATCAATACATTTAACTTCACATTTAATAATTTAATAAAAAGTGTGTGTATTGAAGTTTATTTTATCTTATACTTAAGAAAAAAAATAGATGTTTTACATGTAGAAAAGGAAATAATATTAAAAAATTAATAAGTTTTCACTATAGAATTCCACACAAATGATCCTTAATAATAGAACAAACATATAGACCTTTGTGTTAATTATAAGTGAATAAAGATATAATTATTAAAAAACATGGATGGATTTCTACTAAAGTTTAGTAGAAAGCCAAGTCTCTTTTTGAGGAAAAAAAATTAGATGATCTTTACTATTGAAAAGAACATATAATATTTATGTTGATTATAAGTGAACTAGGACCTAGTTATAAATATTTTGGAGTCATTTTACTAAAATATAGTCAAACCATGCCTCTTTTTAAGGGAGAATAATTAAAAGTGACACATAAAAAAGAAAACAACATTTTAAAACCTGATAAGGTTTTAATATGCGATCCTATCACAAAAGCTCCGTAATATTGAAAGGAATAAAAAGACTTATATGTTGATTATATGTGAACAACATCAAAAAAATATAGTTCCAAATTTATCTTATGCATGATTTCATTACAAAGGGTCATTAATATTTAAAGGAACATATAGACCTCTATGTTAATTATAAATGAACAAACACCTAGATTTTTTTATTAAGATAAAAATAAGTTTTGAAGGGACCAAGAAACTCTTTACATTATGAAACTGCCAATAGCAAAAGATAAACTAACAAATCCCAACAACAAAGCAATATCCAAAAACTGAGAGAACAACAAAAGTAGGGTCACAGATTCACGCAAGTACTGAAGTTCTTTTAGAATTTTAGCAGCCTCTAGATTCTTATCTATAACCTTTTCATGCATATCAATGACATCATGGATTATCTGGGACTAGTCAACATTATGTTTGGATTGGCTATGGGTTTGAGCAAAAGGACCTTACAAATGAACTGAGCCTATTTTGTGCTCATCGCTAGTAGTAACCTCATCCTTACCAACAACAACAACACATTCCGCATAACCTTACTCTTCTTCATAGTACTAGCTTTGAGAACCTACACTTTCTTATTGAGCATTTAGAGCCCCGTGGTACTGCTTTGGACGATAGACCTACTAGAAAGAGACTAGTATATTGTGGTTCTCATGCACCTTCCCAATTATGTCCTCCAGCATTCTAATTTTATCTTCTTGCTCAATCTTCACAGCCTTAAGATCTTCAGCATTGTTTGGATGAGAGCAAGCATCTTACTTAAACTTCCTTATCAATTCCTTGTTTTGCAACATGCTACAAATCATTATTCTTGTTATTGAGGGAATTGCCACTATCTTTTACTATATTTATTTCACATTTATCTCGAAAACAAGCCAATTAGAAAACTTGGCTTGACCATCAAGAACATCCCTTAACAGCACTGACACATCCATAGTACCAACAACAAGGATTATCTCTTCAAAAACCACATTGATATCTTAGTTGTCTTCCTATTGGCCCACCTTCTCATTTTTCATCCTTGCTTCCTCAATACTAGGGTCATTAGCAACAACCTTGTAGAGATTTATAGCCCCGTTTCAACAATTGAAGCCCTAGACACTTTCTTCCCTTTCTTGCACTATTTTAATTTCTTCTCTTTACAGACTTTAAAGGTTTTTCCCACTTTGAGGGCAAGTTCCTTATGAGGTTGAATCCGAACCGAGCTTGGGCTATAAGAGGCTGGAACATACTCAACATCTTCATGGGATTGGGTAGCAAAGGAAACATAATCAGCATCATTTTCATTCCGTGTCATAAACATGAGATTGGAGGATGTAGAAGCAGACATCGCCTTCTTCAGATGCTTTCTATTTCCAATATGAAGGATCAGAGGAGGAATTAGGGCAACTGCAGTCTCGTCCGCTTTGCTACAAGGGTTGCCGCATTCATTCTGGACTCGAGTTCGCCCTTCACCAACACTCATTCCACGGTTGCGTCATGCTGATATGGTAAATTGTGTCATTTTTCCAAGACTCACGTGTAACGACATCTTTAATCTGTTAGGTAATCAATTTTGGCAGGCACTACATTTTGACTGTTGACTAGCCCTCCAATTTGATATTACTCATGTTTGTCTTATTCAAATTTAATGATGGCTCGGTCATTATTCACGTTTTACTTAAAAGCATTAATTGTAAAAAGAATATTTAGTTTGTGGATGATGAATCACTGAGTTAACTGGGAAATGCCACCACAAAAGTACAGAGTAATTTTATCAAATTTTTAATGCATTAAAATAAAAAAATTTATAAGTTGCTTGTATATATTAAAATATTTTTTAAAAATATTGATTTCGAGAAATTTATTCATATATGAAAATTGGTTGTTTTTATTTATAATATATTTCTTGAAGTTGTTTTTGAGACATTATCACCATACTAAGATGGTCCTCTTGACTCTTGACTTGAGAAAATTTAACTTATTTGAGATTGGAGACAAATCTTTTGTGGTGGGTAATTGTATGTTGACCTAGTCTTTATTTCAATAAAACTTAATTTTAGATAAGATTTTCATTTAATGAAATTTGTTAAGGTGGGGTTGTTTCATGTTTAATTTTGTTCTAAAAGTTATGTTAACCAGCCTTCTTTTTCCTCATTTCTTCACATTAGCTATTAGCGTGATTTTGTCAGGAATGAATATATCTTAGAGTTTCTTATATTTTGCAATGAGATAGCCTTTTTACCTAAATTTATCATCATCCATTTTTTAGCTTTATAATTAGTTTTACAAAAGATATTTACATTTTGGTATTGATGTTTTAAAAAAAAATTTACTAGCATAGAATAATTTATATTTAGTGTTACGAGAAAATCTAGATCATTTTTTCCCCAATCTACCTACACCTTGCATATGCCTTCCCTTGTTAGTCACAATATATTGCCTATCATTTCCATTTCTAATTTGGTCTTTTTCATTATATAGACTCTAGAGTCGCATCTAACTTCAAAACAATTACATGACAAATAGTTTTGGTTAAAACTAGTAAATTGATATAATTGAATATTAAACCAAACTAACATCAATTTATATGAAAAGTTTCAAATAATTTTTTTTACCAAAATTGTCTCTATGAAAACCTAACCCTACTTTCTAGACAAATTCAACAAACATTGGACTTCAACTCCAAACTACTCCAAGCAAAAAAAATTCACAAAAACAAGAAAGTATCCTTTTGTAGAGTTAAAATTATATAATAGAACAATATTTCTTTAATTTTTTGGTTAGTTTTGAACAATAATTTGAACAAGAGTGGAACATTGCAAGGGTTTTAAACCCAACCAACCCTTCTTGAGATTTTGATGAAGTGTCATCACCAATCCTCCATCGCTTTCTCAAGAAACATCAAACTAATTACATCAGTGGATCTCCTAAGCGTAGAACCTAAAACTATTTGCACAAAATTGATGAGTGTTCTCACCTCCCATGAACAATGAGACACATTTCCTTTGAAATTCTACATCTCCTCTGAGTATGCGTGTTGCACATGAAACACATCTCCTTTGAGTGTGTCTAACGCATCCTTAAGTGTTATGGAAACAAACTCTCCTCTACTACACAAATCACCACCTACATGTCTACAAATGAGATGAGTTTATAGAATGGTGAAGAACTTGATCGCTGATATCGTATTGATGTTAAAAAAAGCCTTTAAAAAGGAAATACATGAAACATAACAAATAGTTCAGAAGGGCCAATGGTTATATAACCATTGACAATTACAAACTACCTAAAATATTAAAATTATTGTAATATGTCAACATTTTCCCCTTATTACAATAATTTGAACAAGAGTGGAACATTGCAAGGGTTTTAAACCCAACCAACCCTTCTTGAGATTTTGATGAAGTGTCTTCACCAATCCTCCATTGCTTTCTCAAGAAACATCAAACTTATTACATCAGTGGATCTCCTAAGTGTAGAACCTAAAACTATTTGCACAACATTGATGAGTGTTCTCACCTCCCATGAACAATGAGACACATTTCCTTTGAAATGCTACATCTCCTCTGAGTATGAGTGTTGCACATGAAACACATTTCCTCTAAAAGTTCACATCTCCTTTGAGTGTGTCTAACACCTCCTTAAGTGTTATGGAAACAAACTCTCCTCTACTACACAAATCACCACCTACATGTCTGCAAATGAGATTCCTTTCCTCTAAAACTCCACATCTCCTCTAAGTGTGTTTAACACCTCCTCAAGTTCTCAAAAATTCATTAACCAAACCTTGTGTTCTTTCTCCTTGAAGGGACAACTATGATGCCAAGACCCCTCTTATCTTTAGGGACACAAATGTGTCAAGCCCCCTCTTTTCTTTAGAGAAAAAATTTCCAAGTCCCCTCCTTTTAGTGACACAAATATGGTGCTTCTCATGCATTGAATCATCCTTGAGCGAGAAGCTAGCTCAGGATGATGGGTGTCCTCCTTTTTCCATTGCCTCCAACCTCTTGTAAGACCTTTTTTATTCTCTAAAGCATATATCTTTCATCAATTCTTGCATTTTGAGGTGGGCTTTCATCATTAGTTGAGTCATTTGTATGTACTGCAAAACCACAAAATTGTGTTTAACCTTTAGTCATGGAAAACACTATATTTTTCTTCAACTTTCTATTAATGATATATTTTTCCTGTTGAATGCAATTCATCTACACATGTCAATTTTTATGACAATAATAACATTTGAATTCTTTTCTATTTGAAATGTTAAACTTTTTCCTAGCCAACAAAGTACTTTTCTCAAGAATTAAATGACTCTTATAACTCTACTTCCTTAATCAGTTAAAGAATAAATTATAGTTTCCAAACTGGGATTCATTTTGTTCAATGTAAAAGCAATATGATCAAAACTTGAAGGCATCCTACTCAGTAAGATTGACTTGGCATCATTATCATTAACTTAGGAGTTTAAACCTACAAGTTGATTAAGAAGAGAATGAAATGTGCTTATATGTTGAACAATATTATCACCCTCATATTTATTTCAATATCTTTGATATATCAATTGTTGAAATATAGCATCGAATTGATTGATATAATTAATCTAATAGTATATATATATATATATATATATATATATATATATATATATATATATATATATATATATATATATATATATATATATATATATATATATATATATATATATATATATATATATATATATATATATATATATATATATATATATATATTAAAAGCATTTGATATTTGTATATGTTACAATATAGTTAATATTACCAATCAGTTATGAAGGTTCATGACTCTTCAAGACATGACTATTCAAAGGATATAAATGCATATTGATGGCTGGTGAAAAGATCAATAACAATGGTAATCTATTTCAGTACAACCTCATATATATTCTCTATAGGACGATCTTAATTTTACAACATGGTATCAGAGCCTAACCTATAAGAGAATAAAATATATTTACAAGCAATCAATGATAAATTGCAGTGATATTGGTGACGAAATTCCATAGATGTTCTTAGTCTAAACAACGACACCAAAGATACACACATATTGGAGATTGATAAATACATCACAGAATGTTATATACTCGCAGCCATCTGACATATATACAGTGACTTATATTACAATGATCACATACAAGTGCAGATTAAGATATATATACATATCAAAGACAATTGGGCATGGACTCAGAGAATTCAGAACATTTTGAATTAACTGAACCACTTAATGGAAGTCGGTTCAGACACATCGAAGGATTTAAGAAAAGATAATAGAAATACAATATCCACTTCAACATATATATACAAGTCAATACATTCATCGTATTAGCACCCTTGATAAACATCCATTTGTGAACACTCTGTGTTGAATGATAATAATAATAAAAAAAGGATATAACAATGAACATCAATATCACTATGCCGCTAGTGTCATGGGAACATCAAAAAAAAAATGGAGAGCATGGAGGGGTAACGTTAATTAGTAGTTGCCATATGAATCAGGAAATCAGAGGGCATCTACAACGAATGGGGCTCACAAGACAACACTAGAATAAAAGGAACAAAGGAGTACACTCAAAGGAATGGGTGAGGAGATACATTAAAGATGGAGCAGTCAATCATAGATAGAAATCAAAGTTCCTTAGTCAGCAAACAGGTGGTAGCAAAGTACCCACCATTTCTTGGTCAGCGAACGGGTGACATCAAAGTATCATTGAGAGGAAAGAATTCACCAAAATCAGATGCATAAGAATAAAGTATCATTATTGAGTGTGAGTAAATGAGAATTAGTTAGTACTTGAGCTTTGGAAAATACTCGGCATCATAATAAAGATTTATCAATTCCTATAAGCGAAGTATGAGAATACATAATTGTGCATCGAGATCTTCTTAGAAGCATTGATACAGGGCGATAGAGATATCAACCGATTGTCCAAATCATATTGATTGACAAATCCATGCGGAACAACTCAAATCTGTGATCTCACTAATAGGAGAATCCACTTCAGCATCATTGAAGTTGCTTTTGATGTGGTAGCTAAAGTACTGGTAGTCACACTTTGAACATTCTGAAATCTAGTAATCACACACTGTGAACAATAGGAATTGAAGCATCAAATCTACGAATTGATAGATTATATTGGTCATTGCTGAATAAAACGGATATTTCATTCGATTATCATGAATTCTATAAGAAGATCACACTAAGGAAATACTATATTGGCAGACATGTTGGAGATCAATATAGTCGTCATAGACCAGCATATGAAGTTATATATTGGTTACCCTCATATAGGGTCTTGCTCTCGATCTGGTATTGCCAAGACTTGATCAAAGGAATGAACCTAGACATAATTCATCGATGACCTCATTAGATGAATTAGTACAAACTGTCAGGCTCATTGGATTCTTGTATTACTAATTGGAGTTTTGGAGAGTTGTATCACTCAATTGAACAATGATTTCGAGCAATCCACATAACCTTAAACAATTGGAGTACTTGAGCAGACTTCAGATGGGGCAGTGGAAAACATCAATAGCAACCTCTGCATATCACTAGTAGTGAATTGAGAAGACTAAAGTGGGACCACCTAAATTACTTGGCTCTAAATCAAGATAAGAATTAATAATGGGAAATCCCAAAATGGGACATTACATTATCAATATCATAACATTCCAATCAGTCGTATTGCAGCCACATATAGAGTATAGTTCAGTTTGAAATGAGATAGTTTGCTTGCTCATATCAGACATAAAATGTGTCTTCAGAAACCTTTTATCAAAGTGAATGATTCTACATCACTGAAATGAAATAGCAATCTTGCCTTATTTTACTGTCGATGGTGATTATGAAATAGTACAAACTGATCCCAGAATGGTGCTCAATAACCATTTTTTGTGCATTAACACCACAGGTCAATATTGTTGACTTGGTGGTCAGCACCTCCTTGGAGATTCGTGACATGGGGCAAACCTTACAAACTGACTCACTTATAGTAATATAGATTTCCACCCAAAGAGTTAATAAAGATATAACATACAGACTTAGTAAGAGTTATATATATTTGAAATAACAACATAACTTGAAGTGCAATAATTCTAGTTTTGATATCAAACAGCAGCATATCATGCCTGGTGATATCTATATACCTTCATAATCAAACTTTCCTAGTGGATATAGCAAGGAATTATTGAAAGAAAAATAAATTGATCGATATATTATTCATATCAAATAAATTATCATCCTTTTAAATAGCGGTTGATAATCTATAAGACTTCTCTTATTGGATCAAAGAGTAAGCATTTGATGAAGTGAGAAGGATAAGTTAAGGTAATTGTCCCAACTATCTAAGTTAATCGAAAGAAGGGGATAGTACAAGTGGGATAGTAACCAATGATTAATATAATCAGATACTGATAATGTGTGAAGTCAACATCTAATTGGTAGTTATCATAATGAGATGTGATTAGTAAAGAAGAAAATTAACATATGAATCAGAATGAAACCAATATGTTATGAAGAAGGATGATAGGTACGAGTATCATATTAATGGGCTCACTTTATGAAATAAAATAATTGAAAATATTTGAAAAGGTTCAGAATGAAAGCATATGAAACCCAGATTTAGAGGGAGTTTGACATCTTCATAAAGGTCAAGAAGTTGATGAAATTTATCTTCTAAGGAAATAGATAATTCAGTCAACTTGGATAAACTTGATCATATTGATTAAGAGGGAGTTCACTATTGAAGGTAAAATAATTATGAGATTATAGTAGTGGGAACTCGTGGATAGAATTGCCTATGAGATGCATGTGGATAGAATCCTTGATAAAGGCATTCCATAAATCATGAGACTGCAACTCATTGAGATAAACATCATACTAGAGGTCTTTATTATCTTCCCTCAAGTCCAAGAGGGAGAGTTAATGTTGTGGCCTTGGAAAAGATCAAAATGCATCTTATGCTAGCCGATGTAAACTTATGACTACTCAGATTATTCATATTGGTTCTTTCAGGAAGGAAGGTATGAAGTGACATCCTGCAGTAACGCTGAGTTGAGTATATAAACAGGGTACGCCTCGGTGACAGAAGACGAAGCTAAAGGATCTGCATTAGAGGACATCCGAGGATCTTGATAGACCATGTTTCATTGGTTCCCTAGTGATTAAGAAATTATAGCAAAACTTCACTATAGTGCATTTGTTTGCACTATATTAGTACTGAAGAACAAAATGCAGATATCTTTACTAAACCTCTTGCAAAAGTAAAGACTGATTTCTTCAGAAGGAAAATTGTTTTGATCAAAATCTGAATATTAATGTACATTTTTCTTATTCATGAATAAAATATTGAAATATTTCAAAATTGTGAAGATGACAATCTTCTGTGTATATAGGTTACTATGTCAAGGTGACGATCTTGACAATAGTAACCAGGCTTCAAGATCGACTCCCGTAAGGGTTTGTCCTGAATAGGACCAGACATCTTGTTGCTTATGGGTATGTGCAAGATCATGAGGGGCCAAAAAGTGGTGATATCAGTTCAAAACTTTGACAATGTAGCTGACGAATTTTTTTCACCCGAATTTGATAAAATGAAAAGGGTCTCTTAAGGAGATTATCAGCTTTCTATCGATATAATTGCTGTCAAATTTTAAATTCGGTAAATAATTATTAGTTATTTTCTAATTGAGCTACCTTTAAAGTGTTGATTTATATACTGATTGAAAAATTACTATAACTTTAAGACAGTATAACATTTTTTAAATCCGAAAAATGCGTCACATTCTATGCTTTGCCTACTATAAGGAAAAATAAATAAAATTTGAATTTTGTAAAGTTTTGAATGAGTTAAGGTGGTCAGACACGGGAGTTTTTTTATTTTGAAAATGTTGTAGCAAAAAATTCATAATTAATTATTTTTTTGGAATAAAATTACAAAAAAATATGTGTCACATCTGAGCATGAGTCTACTACTTATATATAAAATCTTATAGTAAAATATTATCATTTGATTATGATTAAGGTGGTCAGACATACACCTACTTCTTATTTTTTTCTTGAAATTTTTGTACTGCTACATTGAAATCTATACTTTTCACCAATCATACTAACTTTTTCTCAAAAAAGGCCTAGTAGTTTAAAAACTAAATTCAATTTTCTATAGATTCTATTCTTACAACTTTTTGATATTAGGTTCATAGCTAGTTGAAATTTTCACATCAAGTTGACTAACCTTGATTTGCTGATTTTTCATTGCCACTTAAGGGCATAGTTTGTCTCCTCATGATCTTGCACATACCCTTATGTTATTACTTATTGGGTCATAAAATTTTCAAGATCGACTCCCATAAGGGTTTGTCCCGGATAGGACTGGACATCTTGTTGCTTATGTTATTACTTGTTGGGTAATAAAACTGTTAGGATCGACTCCCAAAAGGGTTTGTCCCAGATAGGATCAGACATCTTAACATTTACATTATTACTATGTAATAACTCATCATGATTGACTCCTTTTAAGTGTCTTGGATTGGGCCAGATATCATGATATGAAAATTTCTACAAATTTTATTAAACTCTCTCTCAAGAGGGAGTGTTAAAGTATTGTTTGTTCGTGTTTAATAATTGATGAGACAATCATGATATATATATCTAATAATTGAATATGTAACATATATTAATGCAATTCAGTGGAAGTACATCCTCCTTGCTAGAAAGAAGATTATGTACTTTCAGATAACCTTGGTATGATTAATTTGTAATATTGAATATTGAATTTAAATTTCAATTTATATGTGTTTATGCTTCTATGTTTGTTTAGTTGCATCAGATATGTAATGAAAGGTGACGATCTTTCATGGACATATATATTTAGAAGGTAATCTTTGTAAGGTGATGATCTTGCAAATGATAGGCCTGTTATTATGACAATTTTGTTCTGGATATGCCATAAGTCATTGATAACGAATGCATTATGATTACTCTAGATATTGTTTTGGACAATTAGAGATCATAATATATGTTATGATATTGTTCATAACATGGTGATTGTAGTTATCTGACAAGTCACTATTTCAGAGTGTTAAAATCAGATAATGTGTTGTGAGTAGATATCCTTAATATTGATATCTCATAAAGTTTTGTCACTTCTCCCTTGCTGAGAAGGAGTATTGATGTATAGCATCAATCAAAGTGTTATTGGGGCTCTTGAATATTGTTATCAGGATTATAACATGTAAATCAAATTTTGATTCGAATTGCGCCGAATATCTTGATTGTTATCACGAAATCTAGTTCCGAACTAAGACAGGGATTTCAATAACACTTCTTGTGAATATCAATCTCCTCTCACTAAGAGGGAGTGTTGAAATATAGCATCAAATTGATTGATATAATTAATCTAATAATATATATATATATATATATATATATATATATATATATATATATATATATATATAAGATTTGAGCAATACAAATTCACAAAACTCGAAGATCACCTACATACAAAAATCTATTACAAGGAAGTAGAGACAAGAAGAGGGCAAGGGTTTGACTCAAAAATATGAAGAAGAAAATATCCTCAAATAATGAATGAATTAAATGTTCAATGGATCATCCTTATAAAGGAGATCGAAAGCCTTGAAAGGCAAATTTTAGTGCATGTAATAATCAGTTTAACTATTGCATGACTAATGCATGAGTTTAGAACAACTAGTGCATGTGCTTTTTAACTAAAGCAAAAGGAAGTTGACATCTTAAGAAGGGATTAAATATTAATTAACATAATTAATACTTTACTCTAACACCCCCCCTTAAGATGAGCAACAATGAAACTACAAACAATGCAAAAAGAAAGCAAAAGAAACTACGATGCCAAAAGCATAAAAATTGGTCCCGGCAACATGGCCCAATGAGGTACCCAAGTACAAAAGAGAGTCTCTATAAAGTGGGAAAATAGAGAAAACCACATGGAAAAATCTCTACTCCAAAAAGAGACAAAGACTAGTCTGAAGGACTGAAGAAGCCTCCAAAACTAGGAATGTTTCAGAAAATAGGAACAAAGATGAACATGTAATACATCACTAAAGCATGAAACTACAAACTCTGTCAAGAAGAAACTAAAGATCTGAAGATCCTCCACAAAAATATGACTAGGTAGAGAAGACTGTAATCTGCATGAGTGCCCTCAAATGACACTACTCGAATCAGGAGGCAAACAAAGGCAAACACCTAAACTTGAAGATACAGATGGCATAAACACCAAAAGCCTGAAGAGCTAATCAATCAAAGCTAGAAGAGTGCATCCAAAAATAGGAAGGAAAAGAGTGTCCATATGGTAAATGATCCATCTCACCGGAATGCATAGGTACCCAGCCACTACAACTGCCTAGTACATAGGATCAAATACTAAATACATGGCTCACACTATCAAACCAAGGAAGCAGTAGAACCAACAGTAGAAACCCCCCATACTACTGACAAGGGATTAATAATAGGTACATTGAAAAGATCATCCAATATGAACTGCATGATGAAGATGAATCTAGAACATTGAATGTGCAGAGAGAGTACAAACACATATAGAGATACGTGAGGCTAATGTCATGGAAGGAACACTCACTTGACAAAGGTAGATGGAAAACAAAGGAAAACATCAAAACACCCCTGGCACTTTATAATGGAGTGCAAGTACAAAGAGCATGAACATGTGCAAGATCCCATACATGCAATAGAATGACACTTTATCTCAGTTTGTGTGCATCAAAAAATGCTACAAAAATGAAGTATACACTGCTCAAAGAAGATCAAAGGCTTCTGAACCAAAAGAACAACCTAAGACGAGCCATCCCTCAAAGGGAAGAGATCCTAGGACCTGAAACAACCAAGATATCCACCAGACTGCAAAAAAGAAAGAATCTGAATAAAATGAACCTGGAGTAGAATCTAGAAAAATGACTCATAGCACTAAAAATCTCTCTAAACAAGCTTTCCAACGATATATCATTTTCTGAAAATGGAGTCCGGATGTGCAAGATAGAGCTCCCAGAGTGCAGAACTGAAGATCTGGCTTTGACAGAGAAAAACACCATCAGAAAAATAAAACTAGAAAATATAACCTCTAGATCTAGAAAGAGCTCAAAATCATCTTTTCGATGATATCTCGTTTGCTAAATTTTGACACTATATGCTCAAGATATGAGCAAAAAACCAACAGCTGTGCTGGAGGACCCAAAGAAGGTGTCTGGAGGGATTTGAGGATGGGTGATGTTAGAAAAAGGACAAAATACCACATGAAACCATTAGATCTAATAAAATCTTAGAAAGAGCTTTTCGGCAATATCTTGTTTGCCGAAAACGGAGCCCGGATGCAAGAGAAATAGATCCCGGAAGGCAGGAGGTCTAAAATGCCACGATCACAGAGAACATCTGACTTTGATAGAGAAAAAGAGCATCAAAATGGAAAAATCACAAAACCATACCAAAAAACTCAGATTGGGCTCGGAACCAGCTTTTTGACGATATATCGTACGCCCAATTACGATCCCATATGCCCGAGATATCACAAAAAAATATCTAAGTACCCTTAAAAAGCTTAAAAAAAGGGCAAAGACTTGCTAACATATGCTGACGTCAGCATGCTGTGGAGATAAAAATGATGGCCAAAGGGCCGTCGCAGGGCTAAAACACCCGGGGGCTGAATATAGTTTCGCCCTGGTCACGTGGGTGACCAGGGGGTTGGCCGGTGGAGTGGGCAGCGGCTGGGCCGAGGGTGGTGGCGGGGCCGGCCAAGCGATGCAGGCAGGAGGTGCGAATGGTGGTGAAGTTTTTGGTCGGCGGCGGTGGCAGAGGCACGGTTTTCGACAGTGGCGGTGGAGGCGTGGTTTTCGGGAGCGGACTATGGAGGCCGCCTGGGGGACTGCGGAGGCCGCTAGGTGGCGCCTGGGTGGCTGCTCGATGGCCGTGCCAAAGAAGTTTTTTTTTAATTTGAAATTGTCATATTCTGCACCTCGTAGTGCATCCCAGGGTCGTACGAAACTAGTACGCAAAAATATTTTGCGACAGAGGCCAACTTGTCAAAAATGGACAAGTCTTCTATGGATTTTGACTATCTCAGGCCTTCCAAACACAATCATGAGGTCCGTTTGGGCCAAAAGTGCTTTAAAAAATAGTGATCACCTCAGGATCCGTGTTGGGGCCGATTGCAAAAAAAATTTCTCACAGATTCCAACTTTGTCCAAATTGGACAAATTTTATATGGATCTTAGGGTTATTGGATGCTCTGAACACAACCGTGAGGTTCGTTTAAAGCCAAGATGACTAGAAAAATAAGTCCCCCATAGATTCAATAAAAACCCAAAAAGGGCCCTCATCTGAAACAGATGAATTTCATCTCTGAATCCTTCAAACACGAACAAGCTATAGTAGATTAGGCTCTAATACCATGTAGGATTTGAGCAATACAAATCCACAAAATCTGAAGATCACCTACATACAAAAACCTGTTACAAAGAAGTAGAGACAAGAAGAGGGCAAGGGTTTGACTCAAAAAAATGAAGAAGAAAATATCCTCAAATAATGAATGAATTCAATGTACAATGGATCATTCTTATAAAGGAGATCGAAAGCCTTGAAAGACAAAGTCTAGTGCATGTAATAATCAATTTAACTATTACATGACTAATGCATGAGTTTAGAACAACTAGTGCATGTGCTTTTTAACTAAAGCAAAAAGAAGTTGACATCTTAAGAAGGGAATAAATATTAATTAACATAATTAATACTTTACTCTAACTATATATATATATATATATATATATATATATATATATATATATATATATATATATATATATATATATATATATATATATATATATATAAAGCATTTGATATTTGTATATATTACAATATAGTTAATATTACCAATTGGTTATGAAGGTTCATGACTCTTCAAGACATGACTATTCAAAGGATATAAATGCATATTGATGGCTGGTGAAAAGATCAATAACAATGGTAATCTATTTCAGTACAACCTCATATATATTCTCTATAGGACGATCTTAATTTTACAACATCAATGTGATAAAAATATGCATTTTATAAACCAAAACTAATTACTATTGTGACCCTACAATCTTTTGCCATCTACTTTGTTGCTTCATCTACATCTTGTGGTTTTCTAACAAGTCCATTTACAATATTCCACATATATTTTTCAATCAAAAGAAATTGTATTTTAAATTTTCATGAATGAAATTCATACCCTTCAAATTTAGAAATAGTAGTTATTCTATCCATTAACCTTATTACTCAAAAGACTTAAGCTACATCAAAAGAATTTATAATACTGCCCTAAAAAAAATAGATTAACTCAAACCTCTAAAACACAGCTCCTATCTGTCATTTTCCCATATTAAAATATATGAAGTACGAGATCTCATTCCCTAATAAATATAGAAAAATAAGCTTACAAATTTTTAACTTCTTATAAATGGAGTTCTTAGATTTCTTGCAACAAATTTCCACATAATCATTCTTTTGTAGGCTCAGAATATCAGAAATGATAATTATAAACTCATCATGCCTTCATAAAACCCTTGTATGTTGCAGATTCTCACACGTTAAAAAATACTACACAAATCAAAACTAACAATAAAATTTTCTTCCTTGAGGTGACATCTCTTAAATCATTTTGTCAAAGGATTCAACGTCTATACAGCATGAGCTTCCTATAAATGACATCTCCCCTAGCCATATATTCACTTCTACGACTTCCTGGAAATGGTGTCTCCAGCCACAACTTCACATCCAGGATTTCACAGTTCCTGCTCTGATACCACATGTGAACGTAGAGAGAAATAAAATAAAATTGGTATAATGACAAAGAAAAGTTTATATAATGGTGAAGAACTTGATCGATGATATCTTATTGATGTAAACAAAGCCTTTAAAAAGAAAATGCAAACAACATATCATACGATTCAGAAAGGCCAATGGTGATAGCCGTTGACAGTTACAAACTAACTAAAACATTAACATAATTATAATATGCGAATAAAAACAATATCTCATTAAAGCTTAAAATTCTAGGAAACTTGAGGAGGATTCTATATGGATTCTATTTAGCATATTTGATATATGGACCATTTCATTAAACTAAAAATAGATCAATAGAATGATTAAAAAACTACTTGGAACATATATCTAATATATCCTTAGGTTGAACCACACATATGTCTTACTATACGCCCAATCTGGTAGTGTAATATATTTTGTGCACACTTTATTTGGGAAATGGACTCACCCTTTGAGTAATCCATCCTATTCTACATGGATTCCTTTATTTATATTAATTTATGTAATTCAATGCACCCTAAATATTTTTCTTAAAATGTGAGTTGTATTTGGAATGTTATTAATCATTTCTAGTGATTAATTTCATGGTTTTATTTCTTTTCTTTAATTTCATGGTCTTATTTCCATTGACTGCCTCTAGTATAAAAGAGATTTTCTAAAGTATCAGCCCATACACAAATGTATCATATGGATCTACCATTTTTTCAATGCTGAGAATGTATCATGTTGTTACATATCGCCTAGGTTTCTCAAGTTTTACATTTTTTTTCCATCCTCTTTCATCTCTTGACATCATAATTTGTGGTTACCTTATTAAAGGTTTACCATGGCTCTTAATCTTGTACAAACTCAAATTCTATAAAAACTAGATTCAACTCATCATCTAAATTTTCTTCAAAAGTATATATAGGATGAGCATCATTAGATTTAAAATAAACCATTATCTCTACTAAATTTTCTTCTTCATCGGACTCTCTTGTTGCACAACCAGGTTAATACATATATACTAGCTCAACTTTTTTAGAATCAACATGCCTTTATTTTAACCAATCCATCTCCTGATCTTGTATGACTAAACTTTGTTTTGAAACCTTTGGCATAGTGATTACAAGAGGTTTAAATATAGAATTAGAAGGAATTGACTCTTCTTTTTCATCTAAGTATATGCTCTTCCCTCATTGAACTATCAAATTATTAGCCTTTGATTGGTCTATTTTTATTTTCCCTTTCTTTTCTTCCTTAGAGGAGCTATCATGGACAATGTGATTTGTTCAAGGATTAATTTATTAGTTATTAGTTTGATTTTATCAAGACTTTTTTAGACTAACTCAATCATAAACCTTATGTTTTCTATATTAGGTTTTATGTCCACTTCATGGCTAAGATGACTATCATATTCAAATGAGTTATATAGCTTTCCTACCAAGTTTGGCTAGAATAGATGGTTTGAATTATTTTTAGTATATTCCTTAACTGAAATGGATAATAAGAAGTATCATTAATAATCAAAGAAAACCATTTTTCAAGTTTGATAATTGAAGAATCTCTTTTTAAAGCAACCTGGTTTACGAATGATAATTTCTTATAACTCCTAGTGGTAGTAATTATAGAGATTTGATAATCCAGGCAACCATATCATCTAAATTCTCTTGAGTAGATATCATCCACTGGGCCATCTAGCTTGTTTTTGCTTTAGAATTTTTTTTCATGATATCAGTATGAACTCTTGCTTCATATTGGCCCCAAAGACTTTTATCAATATTAATTATATAGTAAAGGTTTATGGGGTTGGCCATTGACCTGGCTAAAAACCACTGACCTCCTTTTCTAACTTATCCTTTGCAAACTTATAATCAATTTTTTTTTTATTCAATCTCTTGAGATATGCTCTTTAAGAATACATCATTTTTTATCCAATATTTTTAAGCTTTCCCTTTTTTGTTGTCTACACTTTCCCTTGTAGGATACTCTTCTTTTGGAGTAAGGGAAAGTTTCTAGCTAACTTGTTTTGCTAGTGTGTTCACTAGTTCAAGATTACTGTTCAAATCAGATAAATTTACTAATGGTCTTGCCTTTAGGGATACAAATTTATTGACTATTATCTAGTAACTATAAAATGACTTGAAGAGAAAATTTCTTCTTCATGATTATAGTCTATAAAAGGCTTATTTACAAAGTTAAGATAATTATGAGTTAGAGAATAAGTTCACGATAAGCTAGGTGTTTGAGACAAGTTAGGTATCCTATTGGATGAGGGTTGTTCTATTAAGGTTACACGAGAAAAATATCTAAGTTCCATACTAGAAAATCTTCTAGATTGAGTTTGTGGTTTTTTAGATAGCCAAAATTTAGAAGGGATTGGTAAATTTTGGAATCTAGGAGTAGCAGACAAGTTTATAAGTCTTTCAATTACTGAGAATCCTATATCAAAACTAGTATGGTCTATATGTCTTTCAAAATATAGGACATTAGAATTTCATTTAGGATAAGATACCCATGCTGCAAGACTGGAAGGAGGAAACACATTATTCAAGAGTCAATAAATGCATCGTCTACCAATGGTGGCATAAATAGAGTCTGGCTGAAGTTTGACTCCTTTGACTTGTAATAATAAATAAAATATAGTTTTCACATACTTATCTTCTAAACTTATAACTAAATTAGGTCGAATAGATAATCTTCCATCTTCTCCCTTAGTTTAATCATCCTCTTGTTCTCTAGATATCCTACCTTTGAACTGGGCTACAATTGCCTAATCCCATATTCTACAACCAAGTATCTATAGGGTAGAAAAGTATTTAGATCCTATCTCGTAATTGAAATGTGGGTGGATAATAATGTCAACATATAAAAAGTAAACATGGAAGAATCCTTTTCCTTTCCATCTCTTAATATCTTGAGGTATCAGGAAAGGTAAATAAATAGCATAATTTCATCCTCCAAAAATTTGGAGATTAAGTTCTGATTGGCAGAAAAAATCCATAGTCCTTGCCTTGATTCTCTTTTCTCACAGTATAAGTCTAAGATTTTTACTTTAGGAAATTTCAAATTACCCTTTCATCAACATATTCCTCTTTATCTTCAAAGGAATAATGGATAACAAAAGAAAGTGAAGATCTTGCATTCAAATATCTTTGGCTTGTCATTGTAAAGATTAGATACTTACTTGGTCCTTTATTAGATCTACATTGCTACTACTTTCATCGGCTTATGGATACCCTTTACTGCCTCTCCTTTGGCTTTAATATGAGACTTATGCTTGTGGCTCCATAGCTTTTTTTAGATTTGAACTAGAACCTTCTATTATGTAACGGATCTCATAATGTTAATGTAAGAAGCTTGCCCAACAATTTCATGGTGTGCGACTTGTATTTTCTTTGAAGTCTGATATCTTCCCACAGTCATTGCGTCACTTAACCAAATCGAATTTAGGCGTAGTCTGGAATCAACTTGAGAGCCCAGTACCACGCGGGCCGAGCGGTTTTGAACAGTTAGGTCAGTCTTGCTTATTTTTTGATTGGATCGAAACTGAAAGAGATATACATAAAAAGACCTGGATGCAGTCAAACTGACAGCAAGCACAGTCAAACAAGACATGAGTAGGACAAAAGATATACACGGATTTTCAATCTATGTAAGCTATTTTCACAGTAACGTGCACGTAAAGGTAAATAAACACCGATTACGGCAGCTTCTCAAAAAAAAATTGTATTTCGTATTTACTGAATATTTGACTGAATCCTTCCATTTCCCATGAAATCAACCTTTTCTACACATTCTGGCCCACATTGTCTGTTTTGGAGAATTATCTGAAGTTCTTCGGGGCCATAAATCCATTGCTTTCTTATTTACTTGGCTTGTGTTCGTCTGGCGATCCAAAATTTGTGCTACCTTCACAATTGTGAAGGGCAGGAAAATGATATTATCCATTATTAGTGAATATCTTCATGTTATATTGAAAGCAGTGAATCTCTGAGTTTTATAAGGTAAATTCGGGCTAGAGTCCAGAGGCATTATAGTAATAATAGCGTAGAATTTCACAATCTGCAGACCCATTATAGTAAAAATAGCATAAAATTTCACAATCTATAATATCATGTATAATTCTTTATTTTAACAGTTTAAGTTTTTTCTTTGGCTCTCGAAACAATTTCTATTATTTATTGTCAGAAATAAACACGAAAAGGTGTAAAAGTTATGCTACGTTCAGAATAGAGGAGGGCAAGAAAATGATATTGTTGATTCTTCTTCATTTTCTATTCATTTCAGTATACTTTTTGTATGCTTTCTAAATATTATTATAATATTATTGTATATAATGTCTGATTTTGTTTGCGTATTTATTTCTTGATATTCTCTGAATCAAATTTTATGATTCATCAGAAAGAAAGAATAAAATAAAACGGAAAAATTACTATCAATAATGAAAAAGAAAAACTGGAAAATGATGAGCAACAAGTAGAAACTGTAAATTTAAGCTACCTGATCTATAGAGTAGGGAAGAAAAATAATGTTATCAATTATTATTGAATATTTTCATGTTCTATTGAGTTCAATAAACCTCTTAACAAATTGCAGACAAATGATTTTGAAAGTTCCTATTATTAGTATTGTATGTAATTTTCGATTTTGGCTCTGAAATTTTTCCTGAACTCCATAATCAACAAGAAAAGCAAAAAACAAAGACAAGATGAAAAACGATGGCCAAACTGTAAAATTTCTCAATTCATTGCTTATAGATGTTCTTTTATACGCCCAAATATACATAAAAAGCACCCCGTAATTAAAAGTACGATATCCACAAATTCAAAAAGAAAATGGGGCAGGGAAAAAGAATAGAAAACTTACTATACAGAAGATTATCATGGGTTTGAGTAATTACAAGTGAATCACAAACTGAGTACGGGAATCATACTTTTCGAGGGGTGAGAGAATTTTGATAAGAAAGTTAACACGTTTTTTGGTTCTTGGCTGTGAAGCAAGGCCACCAACTTCTCCAACACGCCCGTCCTGACAACAGCTATGATTTCATCTTCTGTAGTGCAGTTCTTACAAATATTCAACAAAATCCCAAGGCCGTGAGCGGTAGCGACAGGGGACACAATCAGCAAACTTGTAACGATTGTAGGCAGTGCCGGTGCATGAGCCATTATCCCCCATCGCCCGTAGTAAACAGATGAAATCCTCTCCAGAATAGCCATTGATGCTTCCACCACAGCTTTCTCTGAAGCGCTAAGAAATCGAATCAAAAGAGGAATTACGCCAACTGTCTCCGCTAGCTTGACCCGATATGCAACCACGCGACACAGAGGAACCAAAGCCCTGAGAGCAGAATGAAGCGTGTTGTGCTGTTGGAACAACGTTAAAAGCCCCTCTGTTATACCCTCCATGGAGCCGACTTCCGCAGCCGCCGTCTCGTCCGCTTTGGCCAGCTTTTCCACAAGGATTGCTGCATTTATTTTGGACTCGAGATCGCCATTTACCAACACCCATTCCACGGTTCGAATCGCTGGAACCCTCGACAGATCCTTTGAGCAAATCTCATCGTCCTCAGAAAACAAGACGATTGCTGCGATGGCTTCTTGCACAGCCTCCGCCTCCTCTTCAACGGGGTGGACCGGGTCAAAGCACTGCACCACACGAATCAGAGCCGGTAAAACGCCCACTGATTGCAGGTGCAGCCGGTTGCTTTCGTCGCTCGCTAAACTCCTCAAGTTTCGTATTGCCTCGATTTTGCACGCGCCGCCTTTGTTGATCTGCGTTATCATATGCTGTAGCAGCTTCTCGTTCTCCTCCGCCGCTGGATCGAGTCTCTCTGATGGATTTGTGAGGCGCCATTTTTGAATGAGAGCGGCGAGGGTGTGATTAGGGATGAGGTCGCGCGTGTGGAGCGTCTGACCCGAGGCTGGGCAGATATTATTTCCTGCGCGGAACCATTTCTTAATGGAAGCTCGGTCGTATGTGATTCCAGTGCAGAGAGTGACAGGATCGCTCATTATTTCTAAGGAAATGGGACATTGGAGCAACGGCGGAATACACACAGGTTTTTGCTGGTTCTCTTCCAAAGACATTTTTTAATATTTTGTTGTATATAATTTTGTCTTGAGATGGAGGATGTATGGGCATTGAGAATATAGTGATTTGATTGGCAGCTGCATTGAGGAGTCCACAGAATGCACGTATTACTCGGGATTCCAGTTTAGTGTTCTATGGTCGGGGAAATATTATTATTATATTCGCAAGTTTCTTCGCAACGACTGAAGGAGAGGATAGGATGGGTTAGAAAATGTTGTGGTCCCACTCCGAGATGGAGAGGATGGCTTACATCGGCTCATGCTGATGTGGCATGGTAGTGTCGCTTGCGAAGCCTCACGTGTAACCGTATAATGCTTGCCTGGAAAGTCAATTTTTGCGGGCGCTTCATGTTGACTGTTGACCTTACGTTGCCTATTTTCTAAACATCTATACCATTAGAACGAAAGATTTTTTTTTGAGACAATTTAATATTTAATTAAATTATTAATAATAATTAAGTGTAAGAAATAGTCTAAGAGAACATATAGAATTGAATAAGAATCATAGTAAGGATTTGCTTATTAATTTGTTAACAATCACTACTTTTTTCAAATAGTCTAAAGATTAAGATTTTTTTAAAAATTTGTAACTTTTAAAGATCAAAATTAAAAAACAAAAGTATATAATTATAAAATGTAAATAGAGCACAAATATTACTAAACAATTTAATATATTAAAGAATCTAATGGACAAATTCATATTTATGTGCATGACTTGAAATTAACAAAATAATTGTAAATTGTAGATGAAATAACTTTCAAATTTAGTTATTTTGTCATTATGTCATTTAGGGTTCACAATTCAACAACAAAATTCAAAGCATTACAATTTATTAACTCTAATACAAAAGTGGATGTTGCCCTATTAAGAATGATCTCTATAGTGAAATCTATCTTCTCAACCTTAAGAATTTTGTTTCTTTCAATTGTGTTTCATTGTCAAGCATCATGATTGAATTGTAAGGTATATAATTCTTCTACAAAGATACCCATGAGTTTTATTGTTGCTTTGTCAAATGTGATTGCCCATATTATATACATGTGATTTTTAGTTTCATTCCTAATAGAAGTACAAGTGGAAAAGTAAAAGAAGGTCGATTGACCACACTGAGATTACCATATAAGCATATTCATTTAATATCTAACAACAACTTAATAGAAATTGGAGAAGTAGGCAACCTTGAATGGAGAATTAGAACATTAAGTAAAGTTGGTAGAAAAATACCCTTGACCTCTTGGGGCTATAGTGCACTTCGAAGATAGAGTTAGAAAAGAAATAAATATAGTGATGTTCCAATCCTTCATTGATATAAGTAGGAATATTTGTAAATCCATTGTTATGTTCTATCAATAATTTAAACTAAGATAATTAACCATTTTACTTTTACTAAGTTCTACTTACTTTTTCTTCTCCCCTTAATTAAAGCATCAACATTATGAGAATTTGACAACATTGTATTTTGACATCCATTACATAGCAAGGAATTGAAAATCATGTTGCATTAATGAAGGTAAAAAAAATTTAAAATTTAAAATACATTTGAAGAAAAGGAAAATAATTATCTATATAATCACAATATACCACAATAACATTTTGAAATGTTTTTCTCGATTAATACTATCAAATCAAAATTTGAAATATGTAAAATAATATTAAAATTAAAAATTCTATGAATAATAAATAATAAAGCTGAATGGATTTTTTCTATTGAGCACTCTGCAACTAGGTCGTGTAGAGTTCCCGAGGAGGCCTTCCTTGCAGGTGGAAGGTCGTCCTCTACGCAACATTTATTATATCTTTAATTCCCTCTTTTATGGGGTTAGCTACGCCTGGAGATGAGAAAATTAATCAAATCTTGCAAAAATGACAACGGAGGAGAAAGGGCTAGGTCTTTCAAGGATGCTCTAGAAGATAAACATACATTACTAGATGGAGCCTAGTTCTACAAGAAACCTACAAGAGGAGACAACCACCCTCCGAAGGGAGAAAGTGGAGGTAAGGTTCTCTCTACCGATGCCTTCATTATCAAACCTAATTTGCAGATGGCCATGGCAATAGATGCAGAGAATTATAGATTGAAAAACTTTGTTGTATTTTTAGTGGCTCAAGAACTAACAAAGCTTCCATCTCATAATTTTTTGAATGAGTGGTTGCATAATGTTTGGGGGAAATAGTTAGGGTTTCATTTTTCTTACTTTTTAATGTTGCAAAAGGGTTTATTTTAATTTTATTAATTAACCCTAATAGCTAAAAAGAAATCATTTTAAAAGAGAATTCAATAAAATTGGAGCCTGTAATTTTAGGGCTATTTCTTGGTCTCTTGAGGCCATACAAGAATAAATACTTTCTCTATTGTGCTCTTGTTGGCTTACTGTTGGTAATTTACCTCCACTTTTTGGAACATTATCCCACAAGCCTTGGAACCCATCAGGAATGTGATTAAGGTTGATAAAATAGACAATCTCCAACCTTATATTGATGTTAGGGTTCTAGTGTCCCATTAACCCTAGTTTTGACCTCCCCAAGGAAATACATTTTGACCTGGAGTTCCAATTTATCTCATGCCTTGTTACCTTCCTTGGCAGGATAAATGCATGTTTTTTATGTAGGAAGAAAGACCACATGAGGAGCTCTTTCCCTTTGATCAAGAAAAAATTAAATGCTCACCCTAAACTTAATGGGGAAACCAAATATGCAAATGATAAATAGATCCATAAAAAAGCACTTCCCAATACTAATAATCCCAATGTTGGCTCTCACCCTACAAATGAGGATCTTCCTTGTAAGGACCCAAAAGATATTAGTGCTAAATTGGACAAGCTAAAAAATGCCTTTTCAAAGAAGGTGGAACCTACTGTGAATAATAATACCAATAATCTTCGTGGTATTAAAAAATTGCCAGATGTCAATACCTTAAATTTTGGCCTCGAACCCCAAGCTCCTCATCCTAAGTATAGGACTCAAAATGCCTAGACAAATTCACTTGAGATAATTAGAAGGATTTATGATCCTCAATTCAAATACAATAACTCAACTAAATTTGTAGGGTCTACACTCCCCCCTCTCCCTCTAATGGTCAAAGCCCCCTTGAGAAGGCTATCATTCCCCTCCATTTGATAAGAATGATATTGTGGATGGTTGTGCCCATAAAGTGGTCTAATCCTTGGAGAGGACTAGGGGTCAAGTTGAGTTGCAAGATTGTGGTTTTGATGATATGGCATCTATTGATAGTTGGGTAAAAGCACAATCAGGTGTCACCTTTTAGGCTAACTTATTAGCACAATAGAATTTTAGTATTTCTATCTAAAAATTAATTTTGGTCAAACATATGGTCTAGCTAGATTCATTCCATCTAAGTTAGATAAGTTCTTTAAATTTTCCAATTGGAAATATCTATTAAATGCATGTTTATACCACTTTGGGTCCAATTACAATAAAAGTAAAAAAATTTCAGAAAAGTGGCATTTCAATAACTACTAATATTTTTAATGATATTTTTTTTTAAATAAAAAAATGCCCTTTTGTAGAGATTTGAGTCAAGAATATCCTCATATAGATTTTATAGTGTTTTGAGTAAACATAGTTTATTGTAATTAAAAAATATTGCAAGTAGGTATTTTAACAGTCAAGGAGATGTTGATTCGGAGAAAGAAAAAAATAGTAAATCATATTAAATAAATTTGAAAAATATATGGTGCACTAGAGGAGAGAGTCCTCTTCAAGAATATATATTTCTTTTTTTGATTGGGATAGATTTGTTATGAAAAATATGTTGCGAGATGAAAACTGTCGATTTCAGTGAGTTGGAATTTGAATTGTTATAAAAGAGAAAATATAGGTCACAAACCAATTTTTATTTCTTCATGCACTAGATATATATGTCATTTATGAGATATTTTGAAATTTGGGGAAACACTGTTTATTTACATATAATTTTTTGGTGGGAACTAGACCCCTAATTTTCAGCATTTTTCAGCAACTGAAAAATTGTCTTTAAAAATTAAAAAAACATATCAATTCTTATTCAAAAAAATTATTAAAAATATTAATCATAAAATTTATCCATTTTATCACATTTAATTAGTTTACATCATCTTAAAATTTGAAACATAAATGTCATTTTTATAGTATTGAAGTTGAACAGCTCTGATTTTGTTAGCCTTTTCCTTTGTATAAGGGTGACAGCTTATTGTGCTTTTACCCAGTTCAGAATCCATTAAAATAGCTAATGGAAAGGAGGATGATATCTCTAATTACACCCTACTAGTAACCCCTGCTTCCCCCAAGCCTCACTAATATTTGGATTCCTTTTGTGACACTTCCACCCATGGTACCAGCCAAATTCAAGGGAGTGAGATAAATTATGTTTCTCAAGAGAACTTTATTGGAGAGAAGATAGAGGAGGGTGAGATCAATGAATTGGTGATAGTTCTTTTCAAAACTACTTAGGAAGAGCCTAAAGTGTTTATATTCAATGCTCAAAAAAAAGAGGAGAGTCAGGACCAAGAAGATATAAAAAGGTAAGGAAACTCGAGTCTAGATCATGGATGTCTTAGAAACTATTGTAGAAAAGAAAAGGGGAAGGCCTACAAGCTCCTCAAATAACAATAGAGGTACTAAACACCCTAGACATCAACTTCCTAGCTGCTATTTAAGAGTTGTAAGAATCCTATGGATACTGACTCATAGTGATGCTAATGGATATAAAATGTGCCTCCTGGAATGACAAAGGACTTGAGTCCCCTGACAAAAAATATGTTATTAAGATATTTCTCATAATGAACAAATAAATAAACATTCTTATGCTTTAGGAGATTAAAGTTGTTAGATTGTCTCTAGATATTAGCTTGAAATACATTTGGAGAGATTAAAAATTCTTCTCAACTAAACATTAGAAATGGAAGGGGGGGCTACAATTCTAGTAGGACCTAAATTGAGTCAACACATCTCAAATTAGGGATGCTCCCTTTTCCATAGGGTGATCTAGATCACCTTTAAATTCAATGGTGAGGAAGTTTCCATCTATACTATTCATTTTTCCAATGGGGTAAGTGCACCAAGATGGTGTGCAAAAAGGGGGGTATAAGTGACCACTTTTTTTCCTCAAATCAGGTAAACCTAAAATTCAAAGAGAACTTGGAGGGTTTTGCACTCAAAATTAGAAGATGTGTAAAGAATAAGAATTGCAGTACTCTGAATCTAGTTTATAAACTACTAATTTTTTTTTTAAATGGATAATATTAAGAGGGTCAAACCCTCCATGCACAAAAAATTGTTCCTTATTTTTCAGAAAAACATAACATAGTTGTTTCCGTATGCTCAACAAAAGATATAGTTAGCTTTAATATTTTGAAAAACCGTTTGGTATGATGGTAGGTGAGACTAAGATCTAGAAGTTGTGTATTTTTTCATAATTTTCTATTGATTACTTTTTTTAATGATTTTTTGAAGTGACCACATCCTGAAAATATGGTACATGTTCGTGCGCTAGGCATAGCTTGCATCAAAATAATAAAAAATGCAATCTTTATTTTTAAGTGTATCTAGATTCAAGTGTAGAATAGTAATATGTAATTTTTTTTCAATTGGTTGAGTAGATCAAAAGTTATTAAAAAAATGGTAGACTTATGTCTGTGAAGCCTGTCAAGACACTAGTAAAGAAAATTAAATTTAACTATGTTAATGTTGTCCAAAAATTAAAACATTTATATGGTTAGAAAGATGATAAGATGTGTAAGATTATGGTGGTAATTTCAGAGATACCCACTTGATCATTTGTAAACTTGATGAGGATGAAATCGAGAATTCATGTTGGAAGATGAAAAAATGTGTAAAGGGACTAAAATGGAGGGGAAATGGGATTCCAAGCCTTAGGCTCGTTTACTAACCCTTTTTCCAAGCCTAAAATGAGTACGGGTTTTTGTGTCCATCATAACCCACTTGGGTTTTGAAAATAAAAAAGTACATTTCAAAATTTTCAAAACCCATACATGTTTTGGAGATGTAAATACATGCAATTTATGGTTTACAGAACATATACGGGTTATGAATACATCAAAACACACAGTACTAAATTAAGAATACACTAAATTTATGTATATAATATACGTAGATATGTTTGTATATATGCATATCTATAGTTTTATATGTACATGTACTAATGCATCTCTCTCTCTCTCTCTCTCTCTCTCTCTCTCTCTCTCTCTCTCTCTCTCTCTCTCTCTCTCTCTCCTTAATGTGTATCTTTATGGACACTTAATTATTTAGTGTTTCAATTTATTGCCAGGAATGTTGATAGGAATAGATCCTTAAGTAGTCATTACCATTGTTTCAGTGGCCTTGAGTTAGATTTCCATAGGATTATGCCTCAATGGATGGTTGATTGGCCTATGTCAAACTATATTTAAAGTTGACACATATCACTCCCATCGATCAAGTCATTTATTTTTGTTGAACAGATCACTCTTGTGATATATTAAAGCTTGCTAAGCTCTGATACCTGTTAGTCCTAAGATCAGATTACTCAAAGGGGGGCTAAATCAATAATTAGCCAGTTATTCAACTTTTTAACATTTTAAAAATTTTAACAACATTCACAAGATTAACTTAATAGAAAAAAATGAAAATCATAACCATAAGAACATCCATATAAAATGAAACATTTGACACAGATATTTCTCTCGTGGAAACCCAATTTGGGAGAAAACTAAGGTGGGAATTAGTACCCGCTAAATGATGTACTCTTATGAAGTACACCTTGTGAGGAGCTTAACCATGTTAGGAGTTTACAACGACACTATTAGGTGGTACCGGGTTAAGGGATTTACCTCTAGCCCTATTAGGAGCTTTACCCTATCAAGAGTAGCTTTGTTAGAGGACTTTAGACACAAGCTAATTTTCCACCCTATTAAAGGATTTACAATAAGGACCTGCTAGGATCCAACTAGTTAAGGGATTTTGATAATTGCAACTATTAGGGAAGTCTCTCTCTCTCTCTCTCTAAAGAACTCGTACGGGTTATGGAGAAGTAGAGTTGAACCTCTAATTTTTCATAACCCGTATGGGTTATGAGTAAAATGTTAACATTATTTTTAGGTTTCCATAACTCGTACGTGTTATGAAAAAATCTATATAATATATTCCCAATGGCCTAGAAACCAGCACTACAAGTTATTTGAAGGTCCCACTACATTGTTTGGCATTATTTTTTGGGACAGTAATAGTCAGGTTTGCATTTTTTTTTGTCAATTTTTCTTCGAAATGATTGATTTGTTTTATTTTTTGGTTTGTTACTTTATATTATAATAAAATGATGCTCATTTGTTGTTTTCTTTCTATTTGATTGTGGATTTTCATCATGATATTATGTACATAGGACAATCAATATTAATGTAATGAGAAATAACAAGAGAGGAACAAATGAACAATGAGAGGTAGAAAAGATAAGACAAAGGGAGCGTATGAGGAGGTTATGAGGAGGTATGTCATCTAATGCACCTAATGAAAGTGATGAACATGCAACAATCCAAATTGACATGATAAATGTACATAATGCACCAAATCAAAATGATCAACATGCACCAATTCAAATGCACCTAATGAATGCAATGACCATAGTCCATTTCAAATCAATGTAATGAATGCACCTAATGAATTTTAAGAATATACACCACTTCAATTTGATGAGATTAACACACATAATGCACCTAATGAAAACCAAGACCATGCACATATATTAACACCTCCTAGAATAATTCATAGAAAATTGAAGCTTCTAATTGACATTGATGAAAATATTGTGATGCCAATGCATGATAAATTTTTTGAAAGAACTTGTAGAAGAACGGTTAAGAACTATTGTGAGAAATATATTTGATGCATACCAAGCCATTCATACAAAAGCACATACAAAAAATGCTAATGCTACTTGACGTGTCCTCACATCAACCATAATCGGAAAGGAAATGAAAAAATCTCATTTAATAAGAAAAAAAAGCAAGTCACACTAGTAAATTTTAGATTGATTTTTTATGATGATTAGTCAATTTTTCGATGCAAATTGGTCAACCAAATGACCAATATTGTTTTCAAACTTTATGTGTCGATTATTCAACACAGAATATTTTTGTCGCATATTTGACCAGTATAGTTATCGAACTATCGACTGCTCTGACGTTGAAATAATCACTTCAATGTGGAAGAATGTCTAACGTATCTTTCATCTTTTTTGACCAATGTTGGTCGAAACAATCGAATAATGTTGGTTGCAATAATCGTAAATAGTCGACATATCTTTTTACATTTTTTACCACAAATGGTTAGAAAATCGATCGATGAAATATGTCGACTATATAGCATTGCATTCGAACTTAAGGTAGTGCAGTCGAAATAGTTGTTGAAATATCAACGATTGATCATCAAAGTATTCATCGAGAGTATAGCATTCTCGTCAAATGTACAGTCTTTGTTGGTCGAAAAATCGACAGCAAATTAAGTTTTTTTTTAAAAATAAAATATATATTATGAAATCTATTTTAATATATTATAGTGATTTATGGGTGCCATCTATACGTGATTATTTAATTAGACCCCCTTGTCTCTTTTCCTTAGAATGACTTGTAGAATGACTTGTGTTCGAATCTATGTAACACATCTCATTCTAAGGGGTGACTATTATATCTACATTATTATCATATCCATTTGAAATATTTTATCGCACATTTCATTTTGAAATATTTCTACATCCATTATCTTAGTTATCACCTTTCATGCAGGCCAAACTAATACATTTTTAAATCCAAATTAATCTTTATATCTTTTATGTATCTATCCTATAATCTAATTTTTAGTAGTCCCATGCCAAATAATATTATCACTATCTATCATAAAATAACTTGCTACCCATACTGGTGCAATATCAATGATCTTGTATCTCAATGATTGTTATCTGATAATCTATGGCCAATCTGTGATTATCTTTGCATTTTTTTTTAATTTTCATCAAACACAATTGTTTGAAATCATGGTTATAATGATATGCCACTACTTCATGAAGATTTGACTCAGATCTCTTCCTTGGGGGAAAATCTACATGGATAAAAGACTTTGCTTCTGCTTCGCATATTGGTATAATTTCTTATCCCTCTCTCTATTTTAGCTTACATCTTTCTATGCTTGCTAAAGTGGAAGAAAAATTTAATCTTACAAATTACACCTGGTGTAGTTTCACATCACATAAGGCCTTTACTTTAGCCAAGTTTAAAAAAAAAATTGTTCTTCCACTTCATTAGATAGCTTAGCTTTCCTTGCCACCTTTCACCACGACCACCTGTATTAATTCTTATATTGTGTTTTAGTACCTTGAATTTTCAAACAAAGATTATAAGACATATTAGTTATTTAAAGGAATTCCATTAGATGAAGTAATGTAATACTTTTTTATATTTTATGTTCTATTTAATATTATGATTGTAATGTTTTCATTTGTATTACATGTTTAAAAAAAAAATGGTATTTTTAGATGAACTCAATTTATTTTTTAATTTTATAACTTGATGGTTTGTTACATGAGATACCAACTCTCAACCTTTTCCTACTTTTGTAATAAGAAATCATGCTTGATGAAGGGATACTCCATCCAACATACTTTCTTGAAGAATTTATAGATATTAACACAAATAAATGGAAGAAGGAATTTTTTTTTTCTATCACTTCCATGAGAATGAAATACAACACTTAGAAATTACAAAGTATAGACACATGCTCTTTTCTTCTTACAAAGATTTAATTCAAATATTAAGATATAGAAATTCATAACCTACAATTGCTATTAGGATATTTTATTTTGAATTAGATACAAAACTAAATAAGAAATGCATCAAGGGTCTATTTTTTACTATTACAATTATCTCAATTCAGAGGTGCAAATAAAATCTCTAAGCACAAATCATGCATATCTAAGTATACATAAGAATCTTACACATCAATAAAGTAAATGCAATAGGCATACATTTCTATAAGTTGTTATTCTAATTAATAAGACTAGTCACAATATTCAAATCTAGTTTGGTTGTGCTCCAAGATTTTTTGGCAAATCAAGCTGATTATTTCTTCTAGCTTGATCATGAAAAGATAATTTTTAAACATTATCACTTTGTAATAATTTTTATATTCACACAATATCCATGAATGGAGGACAATATATTCTTCATGTTGTTTACATGGTCTATTACTTCTTATCATATTTATTCTCCAAAGCTTTCACACTAAAGTATTAATTGGTGTGCACGCATGCGCACGCACGTGCATACACACACACACAATCACACATCTCGACTAGCATTGTTTCATAACCATGATTGTGTATATATAAGATTGTCATCCGATTCTTAGACAAAAACTATTGGCATAACTGATGATCAAATGAGTTGAGTATATTATGGTATGTGTTTGATGTTGATTTGATAATATAATGATCAGTTATATGATATTATCATTAATATCAACTAGGTATTTATTTGTTGACTATGTTCTTGATAAGCAAAAGAATGATCAGTTGAATGAATCTCGAGTTGTGTTCAGAGTTGGAGTGTTCGATCATAAGTGATGTCTCTATTAGGAATGGGAACACTAAGAGGGGGCGGGGGGGGGTCAATCAGTGTTCACTTAATTTAATCTTTTTCTTTACTTCTTGAACTTAACTTGAATACTTAAGTATTGAAATGAACATCAACATACATAAGAAACATGAACTCAACACATAACACCAATGTGGTTACGGGGAAACCCAAATAGGTAAAAACCCCAGTGGGAATTAACACCCACTAATAATTTGTACTAGTTTTTTATGATCCTTGTTAGAAGATCCTTAACCCTGTTAGGAGTTGCTTTACAATGTATTTAGTACAGTGACCTTGTCAAGGATCGGAGCTTGTTAGGAGTCTTTTACAATAACCCTGTTAGAGGTGGGGACACACTGTCCTAGAGTTCATTGCTCAAGTGACGAAGGCTACAACCTTCAGATCTCAAATACACACTATATCTACTAGATGAACTGGTGCTATGACACTGCTTGTCAGATCAGTTCCTTTGATGCATTGATGCTTTGACCTCTTGCAAAGCTCTAATACATCTTAACAACTCTTCACATACTTCTACTCTACTTATCTTAGTTCTTTTTCAACTCTCCTACCTATTACAAAGGGCACATCTCATATTTATATGCGCATACCAAAACAATTAACTAGGTTGGCCTATAATCGATTACGTACAATGCTTCCAATTGAATTGGCTCAAGCGTGTTTACAAACAAACATAATTATATGTCTACAACATAATTACAATAGGTGCATAGCCTTTACAACATAATAATATAATTGCTAACCAAAATACCAACAGTCGGCTGGTTGCTCTATTCTTCTCTGGCATTCACTGTTTGTGCAACTTAAACTCTCTTTATCTTCCTCATATTGAATCTTCATATCATGCACTCTTAAACTTAGCATGAATATGGTCTTACCAACTTAATTTCTAGGGCGCATACCATAATTCTTTCGTATGCATGTGCATTGATGCTCTGACCTTCATGTACTCTGTACACTGTCCAATCTTCAACACTTAGCCAATTTTTGATCTTCTTATCATGAGCATTGTCTCTAAAACATAATATGACTTTGTTTCCATAATGACAACACTATATTAAGTCATATACACCAGTATAGTCAACTTACCAACAATCTCCCCCTTTGTCATTGATGGCAACAAAGGAATATGGCAAAGTTACTAATTGTCCCTTAATACAAAAAACACTTAATCATACTCTATCTTATATCTCCCTTATATCTTCTTACTATAAATTTTATTTACATAGCTATAGCTCCATATTCTATACATACTCCCCCTTTGACATTAATGACAAAGGTGTTACAAAATTGAATCTGTACAAGTACTTACACTGAAAGTACATTGGGTATGCAATCTATAAATTTTGGATCTCTTGCTTCCAAAATGCAATCAATGCATTGATTGTTTAGAGATGGGCACATAAGGCATATTGTAGTTTCTCCATTTTCTCCAAATCTGAACTAGGACCTTGATCATATGTCACCATGGTGGCATCGATCTCCTTGATATTCTGATTCAACACATCTAGGGAGGGCGCAAGAGCATTTCTACGCTGAGTCTGCCTAGCCCTTATCTTTGACATCTCCTTTTCTACCTTCTCAATTTTGTCAATCTGTCCCTGATATACATTGTTACACATGTTTAAATCAGTAGAGGGATCTTCTATTGACTTCGTCAAATTTTCAATCATGGCCTCTACTTCTTGAATCTTCTTGTAGTGATTGGATTTTAACTTATTTTGATTCATACAGTCAGCAATAATTTTCCTTCCTTTTGCTACAAACTCTTTCAAAGTTGCTTGTTCAACTTTGAGTGAACTAAGGTCTAGTGAGAAGTTACTGACCAACTCATTTAGTCTTTTCTTCATATACTTCTCCTCTACAACTAATGATGTTGATTCTTCCAAGTTAGAGAAATTACTCTTGAGCTGTGAAAGAATTGCACTTACATCATCAATAGAGTGTACCTTGGACACTTTCTTATCTGCTAGTAACAAGTTGTTGAGGATATTTATTGATTCTAAAAAGAGGGGATTCCTCATTACCTATTTCTCCTTGGCCTTCTCCATAGCTAAGACACTGATCTTGATTAGGTCTTCTTCTCCCCATGAATCCAAACTAGTTGTTTCAGGTGTCAAACATGACAACAATGATACAAAAGGAGTGATAGGAGTGTTATCCACTACTTCTTTCTTTACTTTGATTAACATTTCAACTGATGGTTCATTTGTTGGTTCATTTTCTTTTCCCTCTTCTTCTCCTTTTTCTATTTGTGTTTCTTTTCCTTTTTTTTTTCTATCTCCTTTTCTTTTTCTTTCTTAGGTGAGTTACCACAACATAGTGTTTCAACCTCTTGTGTTCTTACAAAGGCTTCTTCGAACTTGTCCAAGTCCTTATCTATGGCCGCCATTACAATCTCAACATTATCAATAATGATGGTGCTATCCTTTAGTGACTCTGTCATGGGTGCAGACTTATCTTCCTCTATATGTGTTTCAACTACAGGCGCTGAGTCTTGAGGACCTGTCATAGGTACATTAGTGGGTTTTGCCACCTTGACTTCCTTTGTGGGCACTTGAGCTATAGGTGCAGTAGGTGGGTACATGTGCCTGTTCATGAAAACCTTTTCAAATGCTTTCTCTCTTTCCTTAGCAACCAATTCATAATTCTTGTCCATGATGTGTAGTGTTCTTGTCTTAGTCTGGAGGTGCGGTTTCACCAAATCTAACAACAAAGATTTCTCTTCTAGAGAACATACTGGGAGGGTTTCATCTAAAGTCTTTTCTCTTATCCTTTGATCCTCTTCAATAGCATGTCTCTTTAGGAATTCTAAGATGTTCCACACATTATCTGGAATCATGATCTTCAGTTCTAGGACTATCTTTTTGAACTTCAACATATGTTTGACAATCATTCCATGAATTTTTGATTTGTCAATTTCACTATACTTCTTATGGAACTTCCCTACTTGATCTATCCTACCTTCATCAATAATCCTTGTACTCAACACACTAAGACTAGGTTTGAAACTTACTTCTGGAGGTGCTTGAGTATTCTTCCCGCTTCTTGTTGCTCGTGAGGATGGATGACTAGTGGTGATCTCTTTCTTCCTCTTAGGCATTGCCTTATACTTAGGAGGAGCAGTAAGGTCAATTGTTTCTGTGGGCGTAGGAGGGGCAAAAATTGTTTTACCCTTTTGATCATCTAATTTCTCAATTTTCACCTTCTTCATCTTTGGATCATCAAATTCTGTCTTTGTTGCAGTTGCGCTCTCTATTTCCAAAGCAATCTTCTCTTGTCTTGCTTTGTCTAGGTCTGCTTGAGATACTCCACGAATTTTCAAAATCTCTGAAGTAACCTTGGCAACTTTTCTTTTTGTTGCTACGTTGTTCAATACAACATCTACTTCTCTTGTTTTCTCTTCATAAGTCCCCCATCTAGGTTCATTGAGGTCCTTAGGTGCTGACAAAAGAACTTGAGCATAAGCCTCTAGAATAGGCTCTTTGACTTCATATCCCAGTGGATGAATCCACTTTGTTCTTGGTTCAATAGCCTCCATGCATGTTGTATCAGTCTCTACCATGAAACAAATACTATCCTTGTATTTTTCAACTATCTTTTTAGGTATCCTATACCTCATCTGCATTCTCACTCTGAATGTTTTCAACTCCAATTCCATGTAATCCTTAAGGTTACTTTCTGTGGATTCCTTAAAGGATATTTGTGGTATAGTGGGAATAGATTTGCCTAGATACAAATCAGACACCTTTCCAAGAATATGGAAGTACATATAGATTATTAAAGACCCAAACATGAATATCTTGGTCTTGTCATGCTTGATGGCTTTTATGTTGTTTATTAGCTGTGCACGCAAGATCTCACACAGATTAAAATCTCCATTCTCTCTTACCAACCTTATTGCTGCTAGAATGGTGGCCGCTAACACACTGTTTACTTTGCTAGTGTGCTGGAACCTGTATCCCAGTATCATGGACATCAATTTGATGTCTTTCTCCTCTATAGGTTATGTTGTCATTACCTGCCTATCACTTCTTGATTTTCAAGCTTGTTCTACAAGTTTTTTGACATCCTTTCTTGTTGGAAGAACAACGCATGTCCTTGAGAGTCCTATCATCTCATGAATTAGATCTCCTGTTATCCTAACCGGTACTTCACCTATCCAAAATAGGTCATCATGGATCCTACTGAGTAGGATCTTGATCCATTCTGACTCATAGAAATCATATGCCATAGCATATTCCACTATATGATGATTTTACAAATGATCTCAAAGACTTCTGAATCGGCACGATGGATTAGGGCTTCCGCAATCGATCAAATGAACTGCTAATCACTGGTGAATCAATTTGCAATCCTTCACAATCAAATGCTAGGGCTCCTCTACTCTCCAATCACTCTGAATTCGAATGCAATGAGAGATCTAAAAGCTTCTATGTACTTTAAAGTAAGAATTCTACCATTAATGTTTGCCACACAAACCAGAATTTCATTGAAAATCTCCAACTTTCATTCTGTTATCAATCAACTAGTGCGCTCTTGCACATAGGTTCTTCTAGTTTCCAAAAGATTAAATCCAAAGGTGCATACTCAGAGGGTGAGTATACCGGCTGTGTAGGGGTCTAGAGCTAAATTATCTCTCCATATGACCCTGAGGGCCATTCATCTAGATGTAGAGGGTGCGTCCACTGTGGATGCATCCAATACATGCTCATCAACCATATCCTTCTTTGCCTCTGACCAAATCATGCTCAGATCTTCTGAAGCTTTCACAAACTTGACTTCTCCTTCGGTATCTAGTATTGATTCTTCTGGCTTTTTAGGGCTTTCCTGACTTTGTATCCTTGATCTACAGAACTTGAGATGTGTCCAGCCTTGTTACATGAGTGACAAATAACTAGAGGCCTTATATTCCTCAGTGCATTGACATGGGTTACCATTTTACACTGTCCAACTGAGTGACCATTATAGTTACATATCTAACATGTAACATTCTAAGAAATTCTTACATTTGGCTTATTCTTATTTCTCTAATTATGTTGAGTCTTTTTCTTCTGACTTGTCTTACAATTCATAGCTCTATGACCAAATTTATTGCATGAATAACAGTAACCATTGAAAGGTCTTACCTTTGTACAGTTCCTTACTATATGTCCATGCTTGTTACATGCATAACAAGTTCAATCTACTGGCTTGCGCTCATTCTTGGATGTTTCAACATGATCTTTAGTCTGACTTCTAGTCTCCTTAGCATCTGTGGTGTCTTCTAGTGCTTTCATTCTTGCTCGCATGTTGTCAATCTAATTTTGTGCTTCATTAAATCCAATGCCACTAGTATCTTCTTTAAGCTTCCGAGCATATAGTTGAGATTCAATCAGATCCTTGCTTGTGTGTAATTTATCAACGTGATTCTTAGCCTCTTTCAATTCAGATTCAAAGCTTTCCTTGTTGTTTCTTAACTCCAAGATGTCCATGTTTTCTTGCCTTAATTCTTCACTCGGTTGAAGGTTCTCCTTGATCTATTCTTCATAGACATCTTGATTGTTGGTTAGCTTATCATCCAATTCTTCAATTTGTTCTTTCAGGGATGAATTTTCTTCATTCAGCTTCTTGATCATTATCCCTAACTCACTAGTAGAGCATTCTTTCAAATCTTTTCGTAGCCTTTTGATGACTGCTTGAGCATCACTGACTTTTTCTTTTAGTTCTTCAATTTCTTTTTTAGATCTTTCCAGGTCTTCAAGAGAAGCTTCAAGATTTCTTTTCAAATGTTTCATTTCTATCTTCTCCATGATCTCCTCAAGTGGTTAAACTTCTTTGTTGAGGACCAAAGCTCTGATACCAATTGTTAGGAATGGGAACATTGAGAGGGGGGGGGGGGGTTGAATCAATGTTCACTTAATTTAATCTTTTTCTTTACTTCTTGAACTTTACTTGAATAATTAAGTACTAAAATGAACATCAACATAATTAAGAAACATGAACTCAACACATAACACCAATTTGGTTACAGGGAAACCCAAATAGGTAAAAATCTTGGTGGAAATTGACACCCACTAATAATCTGTACTAGTGTTTTATGATCCTTGTTAGAAGATCCTTAACCCTGTTAGGAGTTGCTTTACAATGTATTTAGTACAATGACCTTGTCAAGGGTCAGACCCTGTTAGGGGTGGGGACACAGTATCCTAGAGCTCACTACTCAAGTGATGAAGGCTACAACCTTCAAATCTTAGATACACACTATATCTGCTGGATGAACTGGTGTTGTGACACTTCTTGTCAGATCAATTCCTTTGATGTGCTAATGCTTTGACCTCTTGCAAAGCTCTAATACATCTTAAAGACACTTCGCACACTTCTTCTTTTCTTCTCTTAATTATTTTTCAACTCTCCTACCTATTACAAAGGGCGCATCTCATATTTATATGCACATACCAAAACAATTAACTAGGTCGGCCTATAACTGATTACGTACAACGCTTCCAATTGAATTGGCTCAAGCATGTTTACAAAAAAACATAATTATATGTTTACAACCTAATTACAATAGGCACATAGCCTTTACAACATAATAATATAACTGCTAACCAAAATACCAACAGTCGGCTGCTTGCTCTGTTCTTCTCTAGCATTCACTGTCTGTGCAACTTAAACTCTCTGTATCTTCCTCATACTGAATCTTCTGATCATGCACTCTTAAACTTAGCATGAATATGGTCTTACCAACTTAATTTCTAGGGAACATACCATAATTCTATCATATGCACGTGTGTTGATGCTCTAACCTTCAGGTACTCTATACATTGGCCAATCTTCAACACTTAGCCAATTTTTGATCTTCTTATCATGAGCACTGACTCCAAAACATCATATGACTTTGTTTCCATAATGACAACACTATATTAAGTCATATAGACTTGTATAGTCAACTTTCCAACAATCTCTAGATGCTATATCTATGACTACACAATTTTATCTTATGAATGTTATGACTTATGATTAATTCAAGGTTGACAGGTTAACAGGAAGAACAAGATGAACCCAAGGAGTGATGATTTGATATTTCTGTCAAATAGGTTTGGATTCAAGTTTTGCGATTAAGGATATATTATCCTAACTATGTTATGGAGTTGTTGGCACAACCACATCATGATTCATGACTAGAAGATAGAGTTACAATGGACAAAAGATCACTTAGTGAAAAGTAAAAGAATTTCTTAGTACAATTGGTAATATCCTTAACCAGTGATGTTGCACCATGTTGTGATAAATGATTGTGTTTAAAGGATCGTAGTGACATGGTAAATCAATGTGGAATGATGAGTTGGCATTTTTATGATCATGGTGATTGAATCTCTTGTAGTTGTGCAAGAACATTAGGATTTGGAGGCCGACATGAATCAACTAAAATTGTAAATGATAATTAGTATTACATTTTACGGTTCAAGGATTGAGCGATAATGTATTGTAATGATGTATTAGGGTTGTTTTACCACCTTAAGTTGTAATGCATATTTATATCATTTTTTTTGTATTATGATGTGTGTGGAAGAAGAAGATTGATGAATAGAGGTTAAGATCAGAGGTCTTGTAGAGGCAATATGTGAAAAAGAGTTTGAGCATGAATTGGATTTGTATTGGCTGAGAAAAGAGCTATTCACTAGATCATTTTCACTTGTTGATCCCTAACAATTTCAACAAGCAAAATCCCTTAACCGGTTTGATCCTAATAGGTCTGATTTGTAAACCCTTTAACAGGGTCACACATTAACTTGTGTTTGAAGTCTTTTAACCAAGCCACTCCTAATAGGGTGAAGCTCCTAACAGGGCTAAAGGTAAATCCCTTGATCGGGTGACTTCTAATAGGGTCTTGCTCTTAACTAGGCCTATTGTAAGCTTTTAACAAGGCTAATCTCTTAACTGGGCATACTCTTGGAGAGTGCATTTTTCATAGTGGGTGCCATCCCCACCATTATTTTTCCCAAGTTGGGTTTCCATGATAAAAAAATATTGGCATTATGTGTTGATTTGTGTGGATGATTATCTTTTATGTGATTTTTATTTCATGTTAAGGTTAAAATGATGAATACATGTTGATAAGAGAATATGGAAATGAATTAAAAGGTTTAGATTTTTAAGACTGGATATATTACTAATTCACCCCCCCCTCTTGAAGTAATCTTGGACCTGATTATACTAACAATTGGTATCAAAGCTTTGGTCCTCTTTGTGGTAATCCTAACAACTTGAGGAAAAGATCCAATGATGAGGAAGGAGCCTCCCAAGTTTACCAAGGACAACTACCTGGTATGGAGTGACATAATAAAGTTATACCTAAAAGGTATGGGATCATGTAATATTGGATGCATGTTACAAATAATTATACCACTCCTACTGGAACACTTAATGTAGATCAACTAAAGGAACAATAGGATAATACTCAAGAAAAAGAATCTATTATAAGTACTCTATCTGATACTGAATATGTTGATGTTCATAGTCTTGATACTTTCTATGAAGTTTGGGAAAAGTTGAAGCTCATCTATGGTGGATATGTTCATGTGCAAAAAGCTAAAGAAGGTAGTACTAGAGGAAAATATGATGACACGAAGATGGTAGAAGGTGAAAATATTGCTTAGTATGGTCAAAGAGTAAAAGAAGTTATTGGTTGTATCAAAGGTGTTGGATTAACTAGTGATGAAGATGTTATGGTAAGTAAAATGTTGAGAACCTTATTGTCTTCTTATTCCATTAGAGTGTCTACCATTAATGAGCTGATAACTTTTGACAAAGTTAGTATAGATGAATTGATTTGTAAGCTTACTACATTTGAGCTAAATAAATTTGATAACAATATTCCAAGAGTTGAAGAAACCTTCAAGGCATCGGTGTCAAATCTACCAATAAGGAAAGGTATAGAGTTAAGTCATGGTTCTAATTGCATATCAAGTCTTTCTAAGGAATTTGAAGCTCTTTTGGGTGATGAAAGGAGACAAGGAGAAATTGAAGCATTGCTTGCAAGGAGATTGCCTAAAGGGACTGGTAAGTAGAAGGGTAAGCTACCACTAAAATGTTTTCCATGTAATAATATTGGACATATTGCTACTAGATGTCCTAATGGTGGACAAAAGGATACGCTCATAAATTTTAAGGGGAAAGGAAAGAAATAATGATATGTTGTAGTTGATGAAGGAGTTACTGATGAGAAATCATATAATAATGAGGAAGAGGAGATAATGTTTGTTACAATCAAAGAAGATTCATCTGAAGGAGAAAATGAATTGGTCTCTCACATGGGACACAATGATGAATAGATTATAGACAACGGGTTCTCACATCACATGACTAGTGACAAAAGTAAGTTCACTAAGCTTGATATTTTTGATGGTGGTGTGGTAAGGATTGGTAACAATTCACCTTGCTTAGTTAAAGGAAAAGGAACTATATTAAGAGTAATATAGTAGATGAAGTTTACTTTTTGGATGGTGTGAATTATAATATGTTGAGTGTGAGTTAGCTAAACAATATTTAAATACATTGCTCCAAAAGGTATTACCAATCATTCATAGATCCCTTCATTTTTTTTAAAGGTGATATTCCTCCATTCATCTCCATGAATGATCTAGATTTGATGGTATCCAATCTTCAAATCTATCTTAGAAAAGTAGATTGCCCCACTCAAAAAAATCCATGATATCTTCTATCCTAGGGATTGGAAACATGTACCTGATATTAATCTTATTGATGGCCCTAGAAACAATGCACAATCTCTATTTTCCTTTCTTCTTGGGTGCCAAGAACATAGGAACTACACATGGGCTAAGAATCTCATTGATAAGCTCCTTGTCAAGAAACTCTTGGACTTGCCTATTGATCTCTTCATATTGTTGTGGATTCATCTTATATATTTCTTTGTTAGGTAGGCTTGCCCCTGAAATGAAGTCAAATATAATAGATAATATCCCTCATGGGTTATAGGGATCTTAGAAGTTCATCCACCACAATGTCAACATACTTTCTCAACAACCCTTGTACCTCCATGGGAAAATCATTCATGTTCACTACTATTGTAGCATTCCTAGGCCTCACGAGGACAACAAATCCTATCTTATCCTCCTTTACATTCTTCAAGAATTCATTTGCTTCTACCAACATCACACTAGGTCTCACCTCTAGTGATTTATCTTGATTTGACAATGGTGTAAGACAGTATGAAACCCTCTCCTTCATTATGACATATATATTCTTTCTCCCATCATGTTTGACATTCATATCATACTACCACCGTCTACCCAAGAGTACATGACAAACATCCATAGGGATGATGTTACACAAGTTCTTATCCTTACATTACCCTATATGTAAATCTACCCAACTTTTCTCATTCACCAAAACTTGTTGACCCTTATTTAACTAAGTGACATTGTATGGAGTAGGATGTGGCAATCTCTTCAAATTTATCTTCTCTACCATTTCAATAGAATCCAAATGATCAGTATTACCTGAATCAATGATAACCTTATAACATTTACCTTGGTATTTGCATGTAGTCTTGAAGAGTGACTTTCTTTCTGGGGGTTCCTTTTCCATGGGAACTTTGATCAAGTTCCTTCTCATCAACAAGGATTCACCCCTTTCTAGAGCAATGTTGTATGATGGGAAATTGACACTTTCATTATCATGACCTTGTATAATTAAATTTATTCTTTCACCTCCAAATGAAGTAGTAGGATATCCTTTAGGGAATTTTCATGCTTAATAGCTTGCAAATTTATTACACTTATAATATGTTCTACTGAATCCACTTGATCCCCCTCTTTGGCTCCCAAATTTCTCCCTAGAGTTTTATCTTCTTCCCCTAAAACTGCCCATGACTCTGAAGTTTTTTCTTAGGAATTACTTGTCTCTCCTTAAGACCTTTGGGACTATCCTCTACTAGAAAAAGTCCCTCTTCCTTCAAATTTTGTCCTCCCCCTACCTCTACTCTACTTTTCTTGTTTCCTTTGAAAATTTTCTTTAGCCTTCAAGGCTAATTAATAGCCTTCTTGTATGGTCCTTAGACATATGAGATTCATTTCATCTTGTATGCTATACTTCAACCCATTCAAATACGTTGCAACCTTATCAACATATTCTTCCATGTGGCCCAACCTAATGCTAAGTTTATAGAGCTCCTCAGTGGAGGTCTTCACTTCCATGTCTTTTTGCTTAAGATTTTGCAACTTCCTATACAACTAAATGATATAATTACTAGGTGGGAATTTTCCCCTTGGTTTTTCCACCATTCTATCCCAAGATGCAATATTTTCCTTACCTTTCTTATTTCTCTTTGTTTGTACACAATCCCACCATATGGATGCATGTCCTTTCAATTTAGTACTTACCAATTATACTTTTTTCCCCTCATCTATCTCTTCAAAATCAAAGTATTTATCCATTTCTCTTATCCAATCTAGGAATTCTTCTCCTTTCAGACTCCCTACATATATCGGGAGATCCATCTTGACCTTAGAACTATCATTCTTGACAACCTTTAGAAACCTCTCCAACCTCATCTCTTCATCATCTCTTTTTTCTTTCTATTCTTCTTGTGGTGTGTTTCCTTCACCCACTTTCCCTTCTTATTGGTCACTCAAATATCCTATGACCACTCCTCTTCTCTGGTTGATCTCAAACGATGTGATTCTTGCATCAAGTCTTTCCTTCATGGATCTCATTTCTTGGGAAATATATTCTCTCACCTCTCTAACCTTCCTCTCCATATTCATCCTTGGAGGCATCTTGGCAACCTAACTTATTTTCTACTTATATTACAATTAGTTATCTTTACCAAATGATCTCTCGTATGATTTGATACCAATTTTATGCAAAGGAAGGACACTCACAAGGGTTTTCCACATATATGGACAATGGTTTCATTCATCATACATATGAACATGTGTATGTACATATGTACATGTATACATGTCATATATATGTATGTGTACATGTATATATATGCATGTGTACATATATGTCATATATATATATATATATATATATATATATATATATATATATATATATATATATATATATATATATATATATATATATATATATATATATATATATATATATATATATATATATATATATGTATGTATGTATGTATGTATGTATGTATGTATGTATGTATGTATGTATGTATGTATGTATGTATATGTGCATATATATATCATATATATATATATATATATATATATATATATATATATATATATATATATATATCATATATATATATATACATGTCATATATATATGTATGTGTATGTACATATTCATGTATATATGTGTACATACACATGCATATATATATACGTACATACATATGTGAACATGTACATATATACATGTGTGTGTACATATGTACAGTGCATGTTTATTTACATTTAAATGTAATTTATGTAATTGATTTTACTTTGAAATAATTTAGTGAAATGTGCATACTTTAATTTTATTTTCAATTAAATTAGGAAAACATATATATGTAGACTTCATTTGACAATAAATAAAATCTTTCAGGTATACATATATAGATCTATCAGACATATTATTGCACATCACACATGGAAGATGTACGGATCCCCCCCATGGAACTATTTGCATGCACTAATAGAGAAATTGAACAATTGCAAGATTACATAAATAATCCAACTAGCTCTAGTGTCTATAAGATCACATGTCAATCCATACTTACTAGCTTGACTAGCATTAGGGATGACATTCATGGTACCAGTCCCTATGCCCCAGATGTTATAGAGGCCATACTTGAGAGGAAGAGACAAGAGGTTGGCTCTGGTCTTTCTCTTAAGGTAGTACATGCTTTAGTGCCTAAAGAAACCCTAAAAAGGGAAGCTTTACCATCTTACATGGATTTCCAGTATGTGAAGGGATATTAGGTTACCAGGTGTTAGGAGCCTGGTATATCAACATTGATATACCCACAATTTCTAGTTGCCCATGGTCATCATCCAAATAATGACTAGATTCCATTGTACTTTGCACAATAGATTTTTGTTGAGGTTCATTTAGGGAGGGTCATTAATTACACTGATTTTCTAGCACATCTAGGATAGGGGTGTGGAAGACTTTATGATAGAGATGCTTTTCATTGAGCTAATCGGCAGAGGCCAGTACATGGGGCCATTTTTGGTCAGAGGACACTTGTTATAGCTCTTTCATTGGTTCTTTTTGCAGATGATGTTATTCGTAGCACCCAACTTCGAGGTGCGATTGATACTGTGGGGGACGTTACAACAGCTACCACATCCATATCTAGTGATCAGGTTGGTTAGTACCTGATGTCTTGATGACACTCCAGATTGTCAGGTGGAGCACCCTCTAGCAAGACCGCACAAGACATGTATAGTGCAGTAGGCATCCCTTCACTTTATAGCCTAGAGAAACTTACAAGAGAGATGACATGGGTTACATTGACTAGTTTGGCTGAGGATCTATTGGATGCACATGCATTTATAACAACAGAGCATGATATCACCATATTATATGTTAGAGCTCATGTGGGTACTATCAGATATGCTCAGCCACATCCTTCTCATCTAGATCATAGCCATAGTGGTAGTTCTCATGAGGATCCACCTACTAACCACTCTATTGTTGCACATGGAGAGGCACAACATACAAACCCTTTAGTTAGTGCAGGGCACCAGTTCTCTGATGTTAGCCTTGATGATGTTGATTCCAGCATGACCACTACGGGTTACCTAGATTTTTTGACACATGATGATACTATTAGGATTAGGTAATACTGAGAGGGGGGGTGAAACAATATTACAGAACTTTAATTTCAACTTCAAACAATTATAAGTAATCCAAAGTAATACAGAAATGAAAAGAACATATAAGCATAACACATTACTCATGACACCATGATTTGTTCTCGAGGAAACCTTGGTTAAAGGGAAAACCTCGGTGGGGATGGTACCCACAAATATACACTAAAATATAATTTCCTTATTAGGAGATTTAGCCCTGTTAGGAGCTGATTATTACATAGTACATTTCCTTGTTAGAGGATTACAAAAACCCTATTAGGGGCATACAAAACACCTAGTTAAAGGTGGTGAGCACACTGCTCTTATAATAAATACTGTCCCAAAATAGTTCTCAAAAGGGGAACAATACAAGCACTTATCTTGCTTAGATGGTTCCAGTTGTAGCTCGGCCTCTTACTGATCTCACATTTGATCTCTGATCTTATATTCACAAACTTATCTTATCATCATATCTCATCATTATGCTTTCACAAAAACAATCTATATTTATACAAAATTAGCCTTCCAGTCAGCTTCACAATGTTATACAAAACACAATAGAAACTTGTTCAAATGATATACATGGATTTGGCACTCTTATATTACCAAAGATTCAACACTATACTTTATTTACTTGTCTTAGCACATTACCATATCCATTATGCTATCCTTAATCTTTGCAACTATTCATGTACCCTGATATACTGTTTTACTGTCTTCGCATACCTTCCGAACATTGTATCTCACACACCAGGTATCCAAAACTTATGCGATCTTAACTGAAGCATGTACATATCCAAAAATGCCTCTAGTTAACTTTACAAGCCATAATACCTTTTATTTCTTCATCACTATCCAAAACTATGGCACTATACCCTATTTTCCTGATTCTGGACTTAGTCATTTTCATGACTGTGAATCCAGTGGCAATCTCCACAACATGTGATCGCACTATCATAAGTGTTTCCATGAATGACAACCCTTAGATGATTTCCATTACTCCAAAATATCACATGCCAACAATCTCTCCCTTTGGAATTGATGACAACACTTAGAAAATTGACTAAGTGTCACAAAGCAACTCTCTTCTTCTCCTTCTCTTTACATATTTCTTTCTCTTCCATATTTTCCTTTTTCTTCCTCTGCCTTTAACATCAATGGCAAAGGTATTTTGAAAATTTCAAAACTGAAGCACAGGTGGTCTAGTGCTTACCAGATTTAAGACATCTTGGAAAGATGTTTCTAAGGTCTTAATCTCCTTAATCCATGAACTTATCAGTAGCTCACTAACATGTATTAATCCATTCCATGCATATGATGTTGTCTCTATTGCATTAAGCTTAGTGAGAGTAGATACTATCATTGAACTTTCAACCTTTATCATCTCAGAGAGATGAGTCTCCAAATTTGAGAGCTTGGGAGCTAATAGGTTTCTTAGTGAACCAAACTTGTTTGCAACTCTACCTTTCTCCATTTCTAGGGCACCTATTTTCTCTAGTAGCCTGGATGTTTCCTTGTCTAATCTCTCCAACATTTTGTGAAGATGATTCACAATTTTCCATTATATTGTTAAGATTGGCCCTGTCTTTGGCTATAGCCTTCTCAACATTCTTCAAGTGTTTGCAGGGGTTTATGAAATAGTTGTATAGATTTCTGCCTTGTGCTACACAACTCTTAGCCTTGAGAGTGGGGTAGCCTTTAGAATGCCTAAGTCCCATGAGATGGACTTGTGAACTTTGTTCAACTTCTTTTCCAAGAAGTTCCTTTTAGCCTTCTCCTTTGTTGTTTTTAGCAATGAGTCAAAGTGACTATCAAAGCTATCCAATACTATACCAAGATTCTTAGTTTCATCCTTGTCTTTTAGGATAATTGGAGAGGGGAGTAGCTTGTTTACTGTCTTTACAACCCTGCCCGTTATCTTAGCTCTCTTATCTCCTTTTTGAGCTGATCTCTCCTTAGCTTTGGAAAAGGCCATGAATGAGAGTCTCATCAGTTCATCTTCATCCATCTTGTTCACATCAGAACTTACTAGTTTAGCCACACTTGCCAACAATAGAGATGAATCCAATCTGACTTTAGCAACCTCCTCTATTTTAGGTTTCTTTTGTTCTTGCTGTAATTCTTCTTCTGGTACTTTTTCTTCTGATTTGCCTTCTTCTATTTGTTCCTAATCTTCTACCTCCATTGCACTATCCATCTTGTCCATAAATAGATCATTTATGTCCTACAAAGTATCAAGGCTAACAAGCACACCAGTGACAAAGAAGTCTAGTTGCAAGTTAACTTGAGCACTCTCATATATCTCCTTTGAGCTCTCTACTAAACCCAAGGATATAGGTTTAGTAGACTTAGGAGGTGACACCTTTTTGGGCATGTCACACATTATAATTTGATCTAATGCCTTTTGTGTATCTTCAATTACCTCATCATATTTTCTAGCCATAATCTTGACTTGTCTGGTTTTTATTCTTAGTAGAGGTTTCAATGCCTTTATGATCCTTTCTCTTTCCTATATAGACACAACTGGCAAAATATCATCAATAGTTCTATTTCTTATGTTTTCATCTTCAGAATGTGCTAACTATTTTTGGATTTCCAATTTTCTGTACAAGTCTTTGGGAACACTTGCTTCAATTTCCAACAAATTCTTTTTGAAGATTAATAGATGCTCAATGAGAGTATCTTCAATGATTTCTTTCTCCTCAAGGCTATATCTTTCATAATATCTGTTTATTGATATCAAATTTCCATCCTTGATAACCCTTTTCTATAGTGCTTTCATATTTGGTTTCCACAAGGATTGTGGAATCTTTTGAACCATTTTCTCTTCCTCCTTTTCTGTTGTCTTCTGTTCCTTTTTCTTCCTCTTTTCCCCTATCTCTTTTTCACTCAGATTGGTCTGCTTACCTATCCTTGTAGATCTCCTAGGGACTACTGTGGGCATAACTTCTTGAGTTTCTTCTTCTTGTGCATCAACAATAGTAATAGTAGGAACTATTGATTTCTCTTCCCCAGATGGATTAGGTGCATCAATACCTATGTTGGAAGATGCCTCCATTTTCTCTCTTATGTTCTTCAACTTCTCCTTAGTGATTCCCACCTTCGCAGTAATGTCTTCAATAATTTTGCTGACCTTTCTTTTCCTTGTTACCTTTTCTTGTTCTTCTCTCTGTAAGTACCCCATCTTTCTTGGGTAGTGTCCTTTCTTGTTTTCTAGTACATGCTCTACTTGCATGGTTAGTACTTCAACACTTACTTCATATCCCATGGGATAGCACCACTTGGTTCTAGGCTCAACTGCCTCAAAGAAAATACAATCTATTTCAACCATGAAACATATGGTGTCTTCATATTTTTCCACTATCACTTTTGGTATCCTGTACCTTTCTTTCATCTTCCTTTGTAGTATCTTTGTCATAGAAAACAAATCTCTATCTACCCAGTCCTTCTTCTACCTTCTATAGATTTATGAGATTTGAATTCTAATGGGTACATTATTCTTCCATGCTCTGGGATGCATGCCAGGAAAGTTATGAATGACATGAATATACATGTGAACTAGTAGTGATCCAAACCTAAATGCTTTGTATTTGTCTTTCTTAATAACCTTAATATTATCCAGAAACTATTGTGCCAATACTTCACAAAGGTTATATTGTTTGTTTTCTTTAACCATTCTATAGGCCATCATGATAACTCCAGCAAAAATAGAGTTTGATCTGTTGCTGTGAAACAATTTGTACCCTAGCAACATTTCTATCAATTTGACATCTTGTAAATATATATCTTTAACTGTCATCCCCCTCTTATCCCATTTAGAATGAGTTAGGGTTTTTGCTTTTTTCTTTAGGTTTTTCTCAGCCATAGGCAGGGTTCCTTTATTATCGAGGCCTGTGATCTCATGAATCATCTGCACACAGATCTTTACTGGTTGCTCACCAATCCACAAGAACTAGTCATGAATTCTACTAAGAATGATCTTAAACCATTCAACCTCTGAGAATTCTACAAGATGGGTTAACTTAAGGATCGATTGATCTTTCATGTGTTTGAACTCTTCTACAAAAGATCCATCAGCTTCTATCATACTGTTTAACTCACTATAGATGTTAACATCCCCAATAGACTCATACTTGCAGTGAATGTATGCCCTAATATCTTCTACGTGTAATACACCTACTGGAGTTTGAGAGAATGCTCCCTCTGGATCATCCTCACAGGATTTGTATGGATACCACTTGAATTTATACCTAGGTCTATCTACAACATCATATATCACTGGTGCATCCGTGATTACCATGAAAGATTAGGTCTAAATACCTTAAACACTTGAATCTGATGTTTGGTTTCACGTGAACGCAAAATAACTTAGCTTGATTACTACTCTACTTTCACACTTCTGCTCTCCTTGATCGTTGATCAACAAATGGTGTGTAAATAAAATCTCTCAAGTCTTTTATCCTTTGAGAGTTGAGTGTGTGCATTAAACACAGGTAGCTCAACTTCACATGCCATCCAATCAATGCAAAACTCACGAACATAGAAGATGGATCTTCAAGTGCTGCGATCTCATCCACAGATTTGAAAACATCTGTACACATCATACTCAAGCTCGCATGAGCTTACTATGCTTATGCAGGGGCTGGATAATTTTTTTTTTTGTATCCACTGCTCCCCGTGAGGCCATGAGGCCTTCTAGGTTGATGCCTCAAAAATTCATCATGTGAAGACACAACATCACAAGTTGTCTCTCCCTAAACCATTGCCTTATTTAGAACTTTTACTTTCCATATCTTCTCATTCTCTGATTTCTTGTTTTCACTCATGTAATCATTTAGGCTTTTACCACTGTCACTAATATTCTTCCTTATGACTATAGGTGGTGGTGTTTCTGGTTCATTAGATCTTCTTGGTCCTCTTCTGTTGTTATCTCCATTGTATCTACAAAACTTTGCAATGTGACCTAGATTATTGCATTTGTAATAGATGGGTGGTCTTCTTCTGTCTTGACTGGTCTGCAGCTTACAGTACCTTGTTGTGTGCCCAAAGTTAGTACATTTCTGACATATAATCTTGGCTACAGTTTCTTCTCTGATATAGTCTTGCTTATACCTGGATTGATCAAGTTTTCTACAATCTACCTTGTTGTGTCCATACTCATAACAATTAAAATAGTAGCTGGTAAAGGGTTTAGAATTATCATTACTTCTACAGTTTCTTTTCATGTGACCAACTTTGTTGCATCCAAAGCATCTACCTCTAAAGGGTCTGAATTGTTCTCTAGAATCTTCATTTGTAGGTTTTTCATTTGGAATAGATCTTTCCTCATTCTTGGCTTCTTTTGGTTCTTCTTGAGTTTTTGAACTTCCAGCTTCATTGGGTCCACTCATGTCTCCTTTATATTTTTGTTCTATTCTTTGTTCATTATTCTTGTCATTTCTCATGTGTAACTCCTCAATGAGTAGTCTAGCTTGAGTGAGTTCACCTTTGATGATCTGATTGTAATTATCCAATTCCTCATATTTATCTTTGTAATGGTCAAGTTCTATTTTCATATTTTCAATCTGGAGGTTGGCTTGTTTTACTGACTCTTCAACTTTGTTTCTTTCATCCTTCTCATGTTGAATCTCCTTAATCATCAAGAGATTGATTTGTTCTTTTTCTTGCTCTAGCATCTTTACTTTGTCTGATGTGTCATTGTCAGAACTTTCTTTGATTTTCTCCATAAGGTCTTGTCTCTGATCTTTTACAGTCATAAGATGTTCTTTAAGTTTCCTCATGAAACCTTCTGCTCTTCTTAATTTGAATTTTAGTTCACCATTATCAGCTTTCATCTTATCTAGATCCTCACGTGCAACTTTATGATTTACTTGTAAATCTTCTGAATCTATTTTGATCTCCCTTAAGCTATTAATCTTTCTCTCAAAGGGCCACTTGCTCTGATACCAATTGTTAGGATTAGGTAATACTAAGAGGGGGGGTGAATCAATATTATAGAACTTTAATTTCAACTTCAAACAATTATAAGTAATCCAAATTAATGTAGAAATGAAAATAACATATAAGCATAACACATTACTCATGACACCATGATTTGTTCTCGAGGAAACCCTGGTTAAAGGGAAAACCCCGGTGGGGATGGTACCCACAAATATGCACTAAAATATAGTGTCCCTATTAGGAGATCTAGCCCTGTTAGGAGATGATTATTACATAGTACATTTCTTTGTTAGAGGATTACAAAAACCCTGTTAGGGGCATACAAAATACTTGGTTAAAGGTGGTGAGCACACTGCTCTTATAATCAATATTGTCCCAAAATGGTTCTCAAAAGGGGAACAATACAAGCACGTATCTTTCATAGATGGTTCCAGTTGTAGCTTGGCCTCTTACTCATCTCACATCTGATCTCTACTCTTATATTCATAAACTTATCTTATCATCATATCTCATCATTCTAATTTCACAAAAATAATCTATATTTATACAAAATTAGCCTTCCAATCGGCTTCACAATTGTTATACAAAACACAATAGAAACTTGTGAGAATGATATACATGGATTTGGTGCTCTTATATTACCAAAGAGATAGCACCATATATTATTTACTTGTCTTAGCATGTTACCATATCCATTATGCTCTCCTTAATCTTTGCAACTATTCATGTACCCTGATATACTATTTTATTGTCTTCGCATACATTCCGGACTTTGTATCTCACACACCAGCTATCCTAAACTTATGAAATCTTAACTGAAGCATGTACATATCCCAAAATACCTCCATTTAACTTCATTATCCATAATACCTTGTATTTCTTCTTCACTATCCAAAACTGTGGCACTGTACCCTATTTTCTTGATTCTGGACTTAGTCATTTTCATTGCTGTGAATCCAATGGCAATCTCCACAACATGCGATCACACTATCATAAGTGTTTCCATGAATGACAACCCTTAGATGATTTCCAATACTCCAAAACATCACATGCCAATAGATACGACTTCCATACCATCTCATTTGGTTAGCCCATTGCATTCATCATTAGAGAGGTGTGTGCGGTCTACTCATGTTACAGATGCAGAGTTGAGCTTGGATGAGACACAACAAAATCTTGATACCTTGGTTGATAGGATCAAGACTAGGGAGTCTGAGTACTATCAAGTTCCACCACCTACACAAGTATAAATCAGATTATATATATTTAATGTTACAATTTAACTTATTTATTTTCAAATTTTCAATCAATTTATATATATGTACATGTATATATATATATATGATATATTTTTTATCTACTAGGATATGCCTCTTGTTACTCCTTCTTTGAGCACTGATCATGTACATCATCGGGACTCATTCAATGATGACATCAGTAGTGGATAGGTGAGTTTTTAATTTATTGATGTGTGTACATGTACTACATATTTACACACTTTATAACATGTTTTCTTGTACAATATTTTATCAAACTTAAGATGTGTACAATGTTTATATATTAATTTATATATCTCTTTCTCTGTAGGGATCTGCACATCCTTCACATCATGATAGTCACTTTGGGTCTGATTGCTTAGTGAGGAGTTGTCATGATGATTCCTAAGCACTTTCATATATGATCTAGACATATTACATATTACATATATATTCACATGTGTTTGATGAACTATATTTCATTTCGAGACTCTATAGTCGATTGATGTGTTTGATGTTATATTTCATTTCTAGACCCTTTTGATAGAATGTTTGACACATGATTGATCCATATGTTTCATATTTATAGTACTTGATCTATGATTGATGTTTCCTGCATGTTATATATATACTTTCACTCTATACCTGTGCATTTGTGATGAACTTGTACATACTTTCAATCTATGTGTTTTCAATTTATACATGTACACATGCTTGATTCTTCATGAGTTCATGTGATTTTGATATAAGTAAATTCAATTTATGTGTTTTTAAATTTATAAATGTAAATTCAATACTTTCAATAGATTACATACATGTTTAATTTAAATACATGTGTACATGTTGGATTATATATGAATTTTAAATGTTTTAAGTTTATATGTACATGTGTTTGATTCAACACATGAATGATGTTTTATTACATGTTTATGAAAGTTATGAATGATGTAAATTTGACACATGTGAGCTATATAATTGAGACCTATGTTTGATTGAATCTTACTTATATTTAAATGTACATTCGATAATAGTTGCACGTAATTTTAATTTAATGTTGTTGTACTTCAAGTATATTTTATGTTTAAAACATGTGTCCTAATGTAACATGAAAATTCAATGTACACACATTCATATTCCAAAGTTAGAGTACTTCTACATGACCTACAACTAATCAACTTAGAGATTTGATTTAATAAAGTAAATTTCAACATGCATTTAATACACATTCATATTCAAGTAGATAATTAATAAATCATATCCAAGTAAGACATTTTTTAGATATATTATAAATTTTTGAAAATTGCTCCATTCACTATGGGCACTAGTAGGAAAGAATGGAGCTAAGAAAACCTCTAGTCTCACCTGTGACAAATTTAGTACAAATCATATTTCATGCATGATTTAGTCCACATCAAGTGGTTCATCTCTCTCTCGAATAACATTTAATATTCTCTCATGGTCATCAGTATCAAGTCTCCACTTACGAATGCCACGTCCTATCACTGGATGAAGTGATAGGATAGTGGCAATTACAAGATGGCTATACTGATAAACCTTATTGTTAGGTTGATAATCAACAAAATGAATCCTATGTTTAAGTATTTTGATTTGCTTCAAATATGTTCCTTGCACAACAAATGAACCTGCACAGACAAGTATCTTCAAGTCTCAAAGGAAATTTAGCCAAATCCCTGCATGTTTGACAAGTTCCTCTTATGCAATCTATTTCAGGTATTTCATGATCAATTGATTTGTTACATAAGATTTATTCTATGAATTAGCTTGGACATTTAGGAAAATCATTTTGAGAACCACCACTTCCTTCTATCATCTTTCTAAACCCTTGATAGTAGAGATCAAATTCAATATGATATTGACAACAACAAGTTTCAAAATATTTATTTATCTTTACAAAAAATGACTTTAATATTTCAAACATTGTTTGTCCAATCTTATTGTCAGGATTTGAGTTACAAAATAAGAGATACAATTCATGTTGTGTGTTGTCCAACCAATGTTTTGTGTACTAGAAATATTCCTTAGGCCTAGTCCTCTTCTTGATAATGTCTCTTGTATTTGGTGAAGGATGAGTATGATAAGTCCAAAATGTCGTAACTAAGTTCCTAACTATTTCATTAATCCTATCAGGTCGAGGAGCTCTACACATTAGTGCCCAATTACATTCAAATGTAGTATCATCCAAATTGATTCTTCTTTTCAAATAATGTGGCGTTGTCTTCCTATTGTACTCGATCTGAGATAAAAGTTGTAATGTCCTCTTTTCGGGGCACATTATTACATGTCATGTCATTAGCCTTTTTACCTTGGTCCAATAGGCTAACTGTGGCTTGGCAGTGTTCAAGGAGATATTTGGCCTAGGTGATTTTAATTTCAGGCCAATCAGAGCATTTTCCATAGGTTTCCAGGGTACTTACCATTTATAGTAAGTCGACAGGGTTCATAATTATTGGCATTTTAGTATTGGACTTGGAGCATTTCACCGAGATCTTTCTGACATGCTATCACACATCTTCATCTGAGCTCATTTGGTCATCCATTTAATGTTGAAAGATTCCTCACTTTATTTATTATGTCACTTTATTACTTAACGGTCATATTTATTTAAAAGTGACTTAAGGTGGGAATATAAAGAGACGGAGTGGGAATACGAAGAGACATAATGGGGAAACTGAAGAGTCATAGCTATAGCCTTAAAAGAAGGCTTGGGGTCTCATTGAGTTATGCTTTAGTTTATGAAATTTATTTCTCATTGAGAATTCATGAAGCTTTAGCTTTCGAATCGAAAACCTGAGGATGCAAACCTGTAGGCTTTCTCGGTGGATTGGACAGAAACCCAATTCATCTCCGGTGCGGATTCATATTAGAGTTCATTGTTTTTTTACAAATTCTTTATCATCCAGTCTTACTTTATTTTTGTATTTCAAATTGGGATGTTGTAATTCATGGTTATTGTATTGCTGTTGTATAATACAAAACCATTTTCTGAGAAGTTTAATAAGAATGTATTTGCTGGTTATTTGAATATATCTGCTAGTCATTGTTGTTGGATCAAACAGTTATTTGCATGTTTTTATTTGTTTCAATTTATCTAAGATATATTCGTGAAAGTTTAGAGAATGGCCGATTAGGGTCATTTCAGTGGTATAAGAGCCTAGCATCTTGCTAGCCTATGAGGTTTTTCTTCAAAAAATTTGCAGTGGGAAGGAGAAGATGTTGGCAATTTGGCTAAGGTATGTACATGAATGTTGTCATTATGGCAACATATGTTCCCTATGAAGAGCGCATAAGTTGGAAAGTAAGTATGGAAGGTTGCAGACTAAAATTGTCTAAGTATGAAACAATGATTTTGACAGAGCACCCGATACAGTTTGTTTTGGCGACGTTCACTGGAGCATGATCGAAGTTTGCGCAGTTGAACATAGACTCTATTGTGTCCAAGGATACCCCATCACAGTGTGCAAAAGAGTACAGACAATACAGACAAAGTTATGACTGCTTTACCGATGACAGAGTACAGCCGACAGTGCAGTTTTGAAGACAGAACTAGTAAATGAATTAAGGGATTATTTTGCTTGTCAAAATAATGACTTAATATTATAAAGAGATGGCATCCTAGATGTTTACTCTTGGATAAAGATATGAAAGCCAACAAGAGAAAGATATTATGTTTGTATCTTGTATAAATGAAGATGTACTGAGCATACTTGAAATGTAACATGCAATATATGTAAATTGTGATAGCAGCGAAAGTTGTTGATGCGAAGTTGTAAGTAGTACCATATTGTAATCAGAAAACATTTGTATTACTTGTTTGGGCAGTGAGCTCATCTAGTAATTAGGTTTTGTATCTACAACTCCTAACAGGGTTGAGGCTTCTAACAAGGCCTATAGTCCCTTAATCAGGACTGATACACTATATGATTGTAATAGGCTCCTAACAGGGTCAACATCCTTAACCGGATACCTTTTGATTAGTGGATCTTTGTGGGTACCATCCCCATTGGGGTTTTCCCTTGGCCAGGGTTTCCTCGAGAATATATCATGTGTTATGATTTCTTTACATTTACTGTTATGTATGCTATTTAGTTTCTTATGCTTTGCATACACTAAATTAATCTATTATATCCATAAGTGTGCAATAGTAAAAGTTTGTGAAATACTGATTCACCCCCCCCTCTCAGTATTTCCTATTTCTAACAATTGGTATCAGAGCACAGTTACTCGGAGAAGAAACATTCAAGGAAAACCTACCAGCTTGAGTAATTTCTCTATGGATATGGATCAATTGCAGAAGAATCTTGAAGAAGCTCTTGAGCAAATTAATATGCTTACTGATGAAAGAAACACCTTGAAAAGGAAGTATGATGACGCAAAGAATCTTATTGACAAATTGAAAGGTAAGATAGAAGATCTAAAATCTGAGAAGGAATCTGAAATTCTTGTTGAAGATTGTGAAGATTTAGAAAAAGAAAATGTAATCCTTAAACATGAATTGAAGATAGAAAATCTGAAGCTTAGCTTGAAAGATGGAAATGACAATTTGAGATCTGAAAATGAAAGTTTAAAGAATGAAAATGAAGATCTAAAATCTAAACTTGGCAAGGTAACATCTGAATTTGTTAAAGTTAAACTGTAGTATGATGAACTTGAGAAATACAACAAAATTGTGAAAGGTGAATTGAGTCAATATAAACCACAACTTGAAAGGCTATATTCAAACAGTGAAAAGATTGACAAGCAAATATCTTATGGAAAACCAGTCTATGACAAAACTGGTCTTGGATTTAACATATTGAAGATAGTTAGTGAAAGCAAGAAACCAGATCTAAATGAATTTGAAAGAAGTGAAGAAAAGAAGTTAGATAAGAATAAATTAGAAGAATCACCAAAGCAAGAAGAATCACCGAAGCAAGAAGATACACCGAAGCAAGAAGAACCACCAAAGCAAGAAGAATCATCCAAAGGTATGCAAAGAGAATTCAAAGGTAGATGTTTTATATGTAATACTATTGGTCACATGAAGAGAGATTATACAGGTAAACAATTCAAACCACTAAATGGTTATTGCTATAATTGTCATGGTTTTGGACATAGAGCTATTGAATGTAGAAGATCTAAAATTATTGAGAATAATTACAATAGAAGAATGCCTAGAAATACTAACAATGCAGATCAGAGATCAACTGAAGACATGAAGAGAGGAAATGGAATAGTATGTTTCAGATGCAAAAAAATTGGACATATTGCTAGAAATTGCAGGACACAAATCAATCAGCAAATACCTAGCTATGGAACCAATGGAATCACTTGTCAGATATGTAACAAAATTGGACACACAACAAGATTTTTTAGAATGAACAATGGAGGTTATCATCATAACCCTAACCCTAGAAACTATGCAAGAAGGAATGAAAATGTAGGAAACAAAGAGAAAGGTTGTTGTAGCAATGAAGATGAGGTAAAATTTATTAAAGGCACAGATCAAAGAGGTATATTCAACATTGAAGGTAATCAGGAAGGTAATATATCTGATGGTAAGAATGATTCTTTACCTAACCCTTCTTTAAGCACTTAAATTATGAAAATTTTTGTAGTTTCGGAACTTAGAATTAGTGTAGAGTTATATTTTGAATGAGTTAAGTTTTGCATAGTTAGATGAAGGTTTTTTATGTTATACTAATGCTATGGTTAAGCGCACAAAAATAAATATTGTGTTTTGCAAGGTCGCAAAAAGATTTATGGTTGCAGGTTTACAGAATCAACTTTTTGGCATTTTGGCAGCAAAATTATTGAATGCGATGTCAGATCGAGTAAATGCTAAGTGTTAAAAGATTGAAATCAAAGTTATTATGACTATCAAGTGATTAGAAGTGATTTGGAAGTGAAGAAAGAAGTTTGGAAGTGATTTGCAGAAGTTTGAAGAGCCGATCTAGCAAAAGCCCTAATTTTGTGAATTTAAGGTATTTTTTCGACTACGATCTTGAATCAGCTTAAGAAATTAGATATAATCATGGACATGTCATTGATTCACAACATTAAGGATAAGAACAGACCTAGAAATAAGAAAGATCCAGTTGAACCCTCAGAAAGAGATGCTAGTTTAGCTTTATCAGTTGTACCAGATGAAGTTCTTCATTTAGAGAATGTTAAAGGTTATCTTGGATGCAAGTATGAAACCCTAAGGGAGTATGATTTTAATGGTGAATATAAGAAGTTGTACAACTCAGATATGTTAGTGAAACAAGGTTATGAACATCTAGAAAACAATGAAATCATTGAGTACTCTATGAAATATGAATTTGATGATGAGGAGTGTACAAAGATCATTTTGAGTAGGATTCATAATGTCAAATTTTGGTTAGAAGACAAAGTTATAAACATAACTGCAGACCTAATTCATGATGTGACTGGATTATCAAAAGCTGGTGTAATTCCATTGAATGAGAAAAACATGAGAAAGATTGTGATTGAAAACACCGGTTCAGTATACAATGGCAGAGGTATAGTCATTAGTAAGATTAAGCAAGATGATGTAAAATACTTGTGTAAGATTTTGACAACAAAGTTCTATGGAAGCTCTAGAGAAGATGATATTCTAGCAGGTATGGTACACATTGCTTATTTGATGTGTGTGGAGAAGAAGCCTGTGGATTTGTGTGAAATTCTGAGAATACAGTTATTTGAAAATTTGGAGAAGATAAAGAAAGCTAAATACACTCACTTTAGATTTTCCTCATTGGTTACTTACATGTTCTTCCACTTGTTAAGAAGATTTCCTTACACTATTGAATGGAATGATGGTGAGAATACTATGGCAAGAATCAATAAAGTCTACATGAAACATCTTATTGAGAAGGTTAATGATAGTGTAAAGTTAGTATTGAAAAATTTTCAGAACATTGTGGTAAATAGATCAAGAACTCCTCCATCCCTAGTTGAGAAATACAAAGATGATATATGTTTTATGGTTGATACTGATTTCACTTACATTGAGGTAGTAGAACTTAGACATGAATTCATAGACCCTCTTGGCTATGAAATCTCTAAAGTTGAAACAGAAGGTTATGTTAGTAGATTGTTGAAAAGTAAAATTGATGCTCATGGAAACAGATTTGGAACATATGATGAAAACTTTGGTTCGGAAAAGTCACTTAAGGAAGAGAAACAATCAAAGAAAAGAGTGGAGTCTACAATAAAGAAAATTCTAAAAGAATCAGGTATGAGTGAGCAGGAATTTGATATTGCAAAGAAGACTACAGAAGCAATAAGGCAAAGTGAGATATTATTAGTCCCACCTTTGGCATCAAGTGCAGAACCTATTCAAGTAAAGGTAAAGGTTGAAGAACCTGAGAAGGAACAAGGAATCAGTCAAACAAAGAAACCCTTTTCTTCAGCATCAAGCAAAAGAACGAAGGCAAGTGCTTCAGGACTGGGTAAAAGATAGAAAACACTTGTTCCACCAATACCTAGAAGAGTTGCAGAAATAAAAGATGATGAAGTGACAGCAAAGAAGAAATCATGGAAACCAAGGATAGAAAGAGTTAATGAAGATATAATGCAGCATGGAGACTTTACCAAAATGAATAAATACTATGATTTATATGGATCCTCTGATAGATTGAATCTTGAGAATGCAATGGTTACACATATGATTTTGTCTAACAAGAAATTTGATACTATTCATGGAAAGATACCAGAAGATTTGTACAACAGACTTGTGAGAAGAAGGATGAGAGCATAAGAAGAAGATACCAAAATGAGAGAGAATGTGATTAGACAATTTTGTGAAATAAGAGATGATGACCATCTTAAATAGATCCTCAAGCCACTTGAGACCCTATTGAGAACCAAAAGAAGAATTATACAAATAATGGGAGGACAATATGAGAAAGTAAAGACTGAAACTGAACAGGCAGTTGTGCAAGTGCTAGCTAACTTGGTAGCAGGAAAAGATAGTAAAGATCAATCAATTGCAAAACTAGTAGAGAAACAGGTTGCAGAACAAGCAGAGGCAGCAGCAAAGGTAGTTGACGTTGAAGATATTCCCTCTTCTTCCATAAACATTGGCACAGAATCTATGGACATTAAAGGAACTAAAGTTACTTTAGATTCAGTTGATGTGGTACTCAACAATTTGGATAACATTGTTGACAATTTGGATTTGGGAGAGCAAGAAAAGACTACTGAAATAGAGACTACACATACTGAAGTGCAAATGGAAATAGAGGCCCCTACACCTACTAAAACACAAGAAGACATCAGTCTTACTCCTAAGACTGGAAATGAGAAAGGAATAGAAACATTGATTGAAGATTTGAGCAAGGAAGTTGATGATGATGATCAAATAGAGTTGATCACCTCTTTAAACAAAATTATTGGAAAGAATAAGAAAGTTAAGAATTTGGAAGGTAGTCTGAAAGACTTGACTGAGAAGTTGCAAAGTGTCATATCTGCAAAAGTCTTTGATTTAGATCCACTTGAAAGAGGAAAGATGGTAATTAAATCTTTTGATGTTGAATTCACTAATTTAACTAATATTGCTAAGGTTGAGGCTCGGGAAGCTTATGAAGCTGAGATGTTGCAGAACATAAGTCTGAATATCAAGAATGACATTGACAGCCTTGATAGACACATTAAGGACTTAAGGAAACATCTTGAGATTGGAAAGTGTTTGTACATTCAGTGTACAAAGTCTGAAAATATTTTAATTGAAGAAGAAAAGAAGATAAAACAGAAGCAAGATGAGATTGCAATAGAAACAAACTCTTTGGCCAGCCTAAACATGAAGATCAGAATAGTTGAGAATAAGATCAGAAAATTATGTGATGAAATAAGGATTTTAAATGATGAGAAAAACAAAAAATCTATCAGAATAAACATCTTGAGAGACCATGTCTCAATCAAGTTGACCATAATTGAAGAGCAGCTAGATGAATGTCTTACTGCTAAGACTGCATTTCAGAAATTCAATTTTGAGTCCCTCCAAGCTTGTCAGATTGCAGCATACGGATTGAGTACTTTACTCAATGTAGAAGAATCAATAAAGAAGGCATGGGAGAAAGATTTTGAGACTTGGAAGATAGATTTTGCAGATTGTGTTGCAAGCCTACCAGCTTTGCAATAAGACAGTAAGGTAAAAGTTTTGACATAATTTTTGTATATCCCTTTCCACCCTTTATTTTGTCCTTGTTGTCAAAGGGGGAGAGATATTAGAAAATTGTCTATATATGATAAGGAAGGATACTCATAGGGGGAGTTCTATGGAGTATTATGAAGTGTTATAGATTATTGTATACATTTTGAGGAGATATAAGGATAGTATACTTATTTTATACTATGGCCACATTTTTTATGCCATTTTGAGATTTTTGACTTGTACACTTAGCCAATTTTCTCATATGTTGCCACTAATGACAAAGGGGGAGATTGTTGGCAATTTGGATGAGGTATGTACATGAATGTTGTCATTATGGCAACATATGTTCCCTATGAAGAGCACATAAGCTGGAAAGTAAGTATGGAAGGTCGTAGACTAAAATTGTCTAAGTATGAAACAATGATTTTGACAGAGCACTTGATACAGTTTATTTTGGCGATGTTCACTGGAGCATGATCAAAGTTTGTGCAATTGAAAATAGACTCTATGGTGTCTAAGGATACCCCATCTCAGTGTGCAAAAGAGTACGGATAGTATGGACAAAGTTATGACTATTTTACCGATGACAAAGTACAGCCGACAGTGCAGTTTTGAAGATAGAACTAGTAAATGAATTAAGGGATTATTTTTCTTGTCAAAATAATGACTTAATATTATAAAGAGATGACATCCTAGATGTTTACTCTTGGATAAAGATATGAAAGCTAACAAGAGAAAGATATTATGTTTTTATCTTGTATAAATGAAGATGTACCGGGCATACTTGAAATGTAACATGTAATATATGTAAATTGTGATAGCAGTGAAAGTTGTTGATGTGAAGTTGTAAGCAATACCATATTGTAATCAATAAACATTTGTATTATTTGTTTGGGTAGTGAGCTCATCTGGTAATCAGGTTTTGTATCTACAACTCCTAACTGTATGGTGAAAATGTGATCACACTTCTATGAATCTTTACATGCAAGAAAACTCAATAATGAGCCCTCACAAATCGATCCATAGCTCTTTATGCATGGAGTTGCAAGATTTGTAAAATTGCTCTCAGCTAGAGCTATAAACTCATGACCTTGCTAGTCAACCATACAATGAGAGATTCACAATGAAAACAAGGGCAAGAATGCTAATATCTCCAATGAAATCAATATGAATGCAATGCAATGCAAAATTAATCTAAGATGAGCATGCAAGTATGCAAATTAGGCTATGAAAATGGAAATGAAAGAGTTACAAACCCTCTAATTAGACTATGTGAGATTAATCTAAAACATGAAAGGAAATGATACCATGATTATGCAACTATGATGCAAGTTAGGATGTGATGTAGATGCAAGATGAATGTCAATGATGCTCCAAATTTTCAAAACTTGATGCAAGAATGTCTCCAAAAGCTTCAAGATGACTTAGAAAACCTATAGCATAATAATAGCATAAAAACTTAAGATACGAAAATGAAGAAGAAAGCTCTTCTTTTATAGGAAGTGAAAAGGAATGGACCATTGTGATTAAGAGGCAAAAAACTTAATCAACGGTGGAGAAAAAAAGAAGCTTGATCCTTGTGCACAAATATCCTCCAATAAGAAAATTAGAAGCATTTACTTTATGTTGAGCATTTACTTTATGTCCATGTGAGACAAAAAGTATTTTTATTTTATTTTTCTTTATAAATAAGAATTAAATGCTTTATTTGTGCAATATAGGATAAGAAAAAAAGTGAGGATTTTTTATTTAAATAAAAAGGGAGGAAATTATTTTTAATTAAATAAAGGCTTAGGATAAAGTGATTTTATTATTTAATTAAAAGAGATTTTTAATTAATTAAAAAGGAGCATGTTCTCTTAATTAAATAAGATTTTTATTTTTTTCTCTTTTAAATTAAATAAGGCTCAAACTTTAAGAAATATTGAATTGATTATGATTTGATCAAGGAAATTGATATAATTGATATCGATGATTTTTGAAAATATTGATTCAGAGATTTGACAAATTGCTGAATGGGGGCCCAAAGTCTAGGCAACCATTTTATGGTGCATAAATTTTCCCCTCTTTGACTAATGTGTGATCGATCTAGGAACACATGCAGTCAAAGAAGAATTGAAATGTGAGGTTGATTCAGGATCACAAAACAACCCAGATGTGTGTTCATTTTGGGAACACATCAGGACAAAAATAAGCAAAAGCTGAAAGACAAGACCAACATCGTCGCTGCTAGGTGCAAATCAAGCCTTAGACAAAACTATCACCGTCACTGCTAGGCAATAATCAAGTCTAAAAAATAGGAGATAAAAATTGAAAGATAAAATCACCACCATCGCTACTAGGTGATAATCAAGTCTAAAAATAAGAATCTCAAGCTGAGCTGAATGATAAAGCTGAATCAAAGATTAAAGCTGATAGGTACTGCCCCCTCGGAATCAAAATTGAAATCAGGTAGAGAAGAAAAACAAATTGATAAACTTGATCAAGTCACAATAAATCATAATCGAAGGATGGAGCATGATAGGATAACTATCAAACAGTAAAGATATGCCCAAAGTTGACTAGGTTTGACTGGGAAAGATATAGGAGAAAAATTAATTCAAACCTTAGAGAGAGGAAGCAAAAGGGGTGAATGAAAGACTAGAAGTTTGGAAGAAATGGAAAGGAAGAAATTTCATCAAAGATCAAAAAATTATGCCTCAAAAGGTTAGTCAATTGCGTAGAAGAATGAGAAAACTTGGAAATGCAACTCAGATTTTGATTTTGAGTCCGAAAATGGATAGAAAATGATGTGATATGAAAGACCAGAAATGAAAGATATGATCAAGAAGAATCAGAAGATGAGCATAGTTGACCAACTAGTCCGTAGATGATAAAAATGAGAGCTCTCTCCATATGCAAGATGCAAAAACTAAACTATGATGAACCTAAGAATGCAAGCTACTATGAAAGTGGTTGACTTGCAAGGTCACAACACCTATAGACATCTAATTATCATCATCGAGCGTTATTGGTAGCATCATAAGATCATACAATGCACACTAGCATAACTATGTGGATATGAATATGATCTTTATCAGATAGAAATGTGGAAATCCCACCTAGGCATCAAAGACATGGAGGTCAAGATGACTAATGCAGTGAGATTACCTAAGTTTGATATGGTGACATTATGCTTGTGTCAAGACACATGAAAGTTAGGATAACTAGAAGTATGCACTCGCAAAACAGTCAAGGATAATACCTTGTCAATCTATAGTGTCAAATAAGACCAGCATAAATGCTCATGACAGTTAGGATCAACAAAATATACGCACAAGTAGATAAAGAAAGAAAATATATTCTCATATCCTCAGTCTTCTAGCTATGCATCATCGAAAACTTCTCAGGGAGAGACCACTCATCAAAGAAATCCTCATAGACAGCACACAAAGAAAAATAAAGTCAACATATCTCAACAAGTTGCATGTGTATTGGTCATAGAGTCAGACTCTGGTCATCGCATCTGCAAGTGAGAAATATCGCATCATACTTAGACTATTGGGTAAGACATCTGATAAGTGTTAAGAAACACTCGACGCAAGGGTAGTGTTGAGAAACACTATTTGGGGTGGTGTTGAAAAACACTGGTTTGGGGTGGTGTTGAAAAACACCTGTTGTAAAATGCCCTAAGAGACAAACACACCTAAAAGACCAATGCTAACAGTTATGCCCCCTAGACAAAGATAAAGACCAATTCCAGACCAAGTCAAATAAGGTCAAAGCATGATGGAAAGTGGCTAAGTGTCGAGGACACATGCTAACAAATAGGGGTGCAAAGGCCTCAAGTAGCACCTGTTTCCAAGTTTTCACCACTTGGATTTATTGCAATTTTTTTTTATTTTTTTATTTTTGTATTTTTGCTACCAAGGCACCTGTTTCCAAGTTTTCACTAAGGCACTTTTTCTATTTTTTTGATTTTTTTGTATTTTTTTAAGGACTTTTTATACTTTTTAGGATTTTTTTAGCATCATATATCATTTTTTTTGATATTTTTTTCAGGATCAATAAAATATATACAAAAGATGCCCCCAGACAGAATGGGCATCAAACTTCCAAGCAAGATCACATCATGTAGTCCCAATATCTAGCAATGTGAGGGACAAAATGGATGAGCAAGCTGGTGAATGAGATGGAGGAAAGGAGAATAAAGGTGAATGGAGGGAAGAAATCCTCAAAGTCAAACTCCTCAAGAGTACCCAAGCTAGGGAAAAAAAATTGGTCATGTAAAGCACATTTGGATAAGGAATGAAAGACCAGCATAGGATAAGTCACAAAAGCGCACTGCAAAAGAGGGAAGGATGCAGTCCAAAGGAGTAGACATGTCAAGAGGCTTCATAGCATCGTATTTTACTCTTTTTATTAGATCAAGACCAAGGGGGAAAAGGATAGTGAAAGGCTAGAATGAATGGAGGAAAATGAAAATGAAGGCTAAACATGAATTAAATGAAAGCAAGATCATCATAAGATAGTTCACAAGATAGCCAAATATTCAAGTATAGGTCAACATTGTCAAGATCAAAGATGGAATGGAATGGATGAAACATGTAGAAGAACTACGCATGATGCCTGATTACCAGGTTTTCATCATGGTACTTATCCAAGGCGCCACAAGGGAGTGGTTTTCACCATAGGATGAATTTATTTCTCTTTACTTTTGCTACCAAGGTGCCTGTTTCCAAGTTTTCACCATGACACATTTTCAATTTTTTCATCATTTTTTTGTTTTCATTTTTTCATTTTTCTTTTCATTTTGAATTTTTTCTATTTTTTTTTATTATTTTTTTTTGGAAGAAGGCAAGCTTTTAGATAATGCTCCTTGAAAGGATAAAATCATGATATGCCAAGGATTCAAAATGATATGCTCAAAGATGTTGATAGGGAAAGGAAGATGAAAGAGAAAAATGGAAGATAAGGTTTTATGTAAAGCGAGTGAGGTTGGAAGATATGAGGAATAAGAAAATGAGGAAAAAGGATAGAAAGTAGAAGGATAATGAATGAAAGGATTGTGAAAGGGTAGATGGAAAGGAAGACAAGATCAACATCAACACACACCTTGAAGGGTTATGAGAGGATGGAGGAAATGTGAATGAAGGAATTCGTGAAGGAATATGGTGAATATTTAGCAGAGGTTGTGGTTCAGGCACATGGAATGGAAGAATGTTTTTGGAAGAAGATGAAGTGGAAGCCTTTGGAAGCTTGAATGTCAACTTCAATTTTTGTTCAATATTAGACTCTTTCAAGAGAGACTTTGGAATCCATATAGCCTTAGACTTTTCATTTCTTTTTGATGATTTAGAGAGAATATCTTTAATAATGGATTTTGGAACCCATACTTGTCTTGTAGTTTTCTTCTTAGATATCTCTTTTGACTTTATGCCCCCATGTCGATTAGAGGAGACATGGTGATCTTCTTTTTTTGATAGATTTTTGTATTGCTTCTTTTTCTTGTATTGAACATTCAAGTTACTTCCAAAAGACTTGGGACTTGTGGAAGAAGAAGGAGGATATGACTAGTTTAGATGAGTAGGTGGATGAAAGGGATTCAAGGCTATGCATTTATGTTGATCTTGAGGGAAGATAGGAAATGGAGGAACATAAGGACCCAAGATGGATGAGGAATTAGGAGAATTAGGAGGGGAAAGTGAAGGGACATAAGGGTCCAAGATGGAAGGAAGACGTGAAGCCCTTAGCAGCGGTGGGGGAGGTCCAAGGATAGATGTGGAAGATGCAAAAGGATAATCAATAAGTTCATCAACATCTATATGACAACCAAGGACATCAGCATCTTTAGAATGAGCATTAGGATTTTCAATAAGATTGTGCACATCTTGAATAGGAGCAACTTCATTGATAGAATCATTCAAAGCTTGCGAAGACTTAGGAAGAGTAGAAAGCGGAAGCGAACATGGAATGGTAGAACAAGAAGATGGAAGACTTTGATCTTGACAAGGAGCTTTGGATAACATAAGCATATCATTTTGCTTTGGATTTTCAATAGGCTTAACATTAGAAGTAACAACACCATTTTTACCAACCTTAATGGAAGTATCATCTTTGGAAAGTGCAAGCATGGTAAGGTTATTTTCATTATCAATAAGCTCAACGGTGTGGGTAGTAGCTTGATCTTGCTTCGAAGAAGACTTAAGACATGGTGGAATAAATGAGGAAGGGTGTAAAGGATCAAAAGAACCATGGAATGAAGGAGAGACATCATGAAAAGAATTGGATGACATGGAGGGTTCTTGATCTTGATCTTTCTTTATGTTCTTTTCTTCATCATTTTTAGAGTCCTCTTGACATGGAGCCACTTCTACAGACAAGGAAACAGGTTGGGGTTGTATGGAAGACTTTGGAAGAGATGGTGAAGGACTAATTGAAGTAGGCATTATAATGCATGAAGACTTAGGCTCTTTAGGTTTAGCATCATTAAAAGTATTCGTAGCCAAGTGAAGGTTAGTTTGAGTTTCTTTAAGAGGTGGCCCTTGAGAATAACTATAGGGAATTGCATAAAAAGCATTAAGATTTGAATCGGATGAAGTATTTGTGAAAGATTCAGAAGACTCAGAAGCTTTAAGAAATGTATGGGTATTGGAGGAAGTAGGGGATGGAAGGGAACCATCACAAGACAAAGGTTTAGCATTAACATGATCTTGCTTGATAGTGCAATCTTTATTTTTAGCATGAATGTTCTTAGAAGAAGGATTCTTATAATATTTATGTTTCAAATCAGCACGGTGCATTTTATATTCCTCAATAGTAGTAGCTGGATTATAATCAAGGTATTGTTCACAAAACTCATCAAAGTTTCTTTCAAAATCTGAATCATATGAATCACCATCACAATCTTTCCAATATGAGGACCCATTTCCAGTAAGCACAAGGACACGACTAGGAGGACTCTTAGAAATCGAGGTGTCATAGGTATCACTACATTGTCCATCATCATAGTCATCATAGTCATCATAGGTGGGTGTGTCACTCTTCGTGGAAGAGGTATCATAAGGACTATCACATTGCTCATTATGGTATGTCTTCTGAAGAGAAGTAAGACTCTTGGGAGAAGTAGAAGAAGAACGAGATCGTGAAGAAGAGGAAATTAAAAACTTAGTGGAAGAAGAAGACTTGGATAATGAAGAATGCGAATAATATTTATAAGAGTCATGGTAAGATTTGGAAGATGAAGAATGTGAATAGTGTTTAGAAGAATCGTGATAAGATTTAGAATGTGAGGAATGATGAGAAGATTTAGAAGATGAAGAATATTTGGATGAGATCATGAGTATGATTCTAGCAAAAGCATCTAATTTAATCATCTTTTCCTTTATTTTTGTCATAAGTTTATCACCCATGAGATATTTGGAAGGACTATTGGAGGAATAAAGATACTCTTCAAATTGAGCAATGAGTTCAAGATCATCTATTCTCAAGAGAGGTCCCTTAACAAGATAGTTGAAATTCATGGTTCTAGAAGAGGAGGAATCAATCATGGAAGAAACAAAAGAGATGAATAGAAGAAGATAGACTAGATAATAAGAGGAAAATAATTAAGAAGAAGAGGAAGAAGAATTTCCCATGGGAATAGAAGACTTTAGAAGAACATGGGAAATGGAGAAGAAAGAAGAAGACTAAGAGTCATCTTGTGCAATTGATACCATAATATTCATTGAGATGTTGAGCAACATGACAACACCTAAGATCTAAGATCTAGACTGACCAAGGAAGACTAGAAGTGACACAAATCAACTTCGGATTGTAAGCAACAGTAGGACAACTCAGGAACTCAGTTTGTGTTTGTTTTAAAAGATCAAGTAAGAATATCAGTAGATTGATCAAGCACATAGAACAAAAACTAGGGAGTTCAAGCAAACAGTCTTCAAGCAATGGGCAAGGGACAAAGCAACCTTGCGCATGAACAAACATAGTGACTTAGTATTTCTACTTCTTAAAGGTTCTACTTGTGTATGTTCTTGAAAATATTTTAGCAGGCACATAGAACACAACAACACCTTAACAAGCTATCTACAAAGATATACATGGCTTTCTAAAAGGAGTCCTTGATATACGCAAGGTACACGAGGCCCAAATTCATAGATGAAAAGAATCCAAAATCACACAGTCAGGGGGAGACGGTAACCCAAATCTCCTCCTTCACTTCTCAAAGGTATAAAGTTCTTTGAGGCTTAGTCAAGAGTGATATCAAACTCAATTCCCAAGAGAGGTGTCTTTGGATTCATCTCCTGATATTTATACTCTGCCAGAACACAAGAGTTAAGGTCGTCCCTTAAGGTGGTGTGTCCCCAAGCAGGCCTTCTAGAAATAAAAACTAAGTAATTCACTATCAAAAGTATTTAGAGCACTAAAGGTAGAACACTTAACTCTTCAAGTAAATGCGAAGTGAGTTTAAAAGTGGGACACTTAACCCTTCAAGTGAATGCGAAGCGAGCCCAAAAGTGGAACATTTAACCCTTTAAGATAATGTGAAGCGAGTCCAAAAGTGGAATATTTAACTCTTCACACCAACTCAAAGTGAGCCCAAAAGTGGAACATTTAACTCCTCACATCAACTCAAAGTGAGTCCACACCTTAGAAAATAAGCAAGTTCCAAAAAGCACAAAAGGGTTGCCTAGTGGAGAAATTAACGCTTCTTTCCTATAGACCCCTCCCCTTTAATGTGGCACTGATCTTGCAACCACGGGGCGGAAATGAGGGGCCAACGAATTAGCAAGTCCAATAACCCAAGATAGCAATCTAGATCAATCACAAGTAATCTAAAGTTGCTTATCAATACTACTCACAAATGACAAAGGGTTGAATCAATGGAATATTTAACTTTCTAAGAAAACATAGAGTGAGTCCACAAAGTGGTGCATTTAACTCCCTATGTAAATAAGGAATGAATCCATGCCCTTAATCACTCAATGAGATATTTGATATTGGAACCAAAAATTACTTAAGGTTTAAACACAAGCATTCACTTACACAAACTTGTATGAAAGCAAATCTATGTTCATTCATTTCCCATTAAGAGCATCAATTGAAATGTGTTCTATGAAAGCATGTAAAAACTCAAGCTAAACACATGAGAGGTTCAATTTTAATTCCAAAATCCAAATGTTGTAGAGATAGAACAAAGTACCTCAAGTCCAATGCTTTGTTTTAAGCATTTTCCATGAAAGCAAGAGCACCTTCAAATGAACAAGACAAGAAAATAAGCAAACAAGATATGCAATGTATATCCAACTTATGCAAACCCTAGGGTTAGATCTGAAAATTAATTGTTAGGAGCAATGATAACCAGAAAATAATCCAAATGATAACTCATATCATGCAATGAACAATGAAAAATAAGTGCATACCCATCACAAAATTTTATTTTTTTTGCATTTGACCTAGTCAATAAGATTTGATTTTTACCACATGAATTCAGACCCTAAACCCAAAATGCAAAAAAGAGACCTCTATCAAAAAATAGAGAGCTTTCCAAAAATGTAAAAATTTTAGAAAAATTTCTTCATTTGTGCCCTAGAGACCCATTTTACTAAAATAGACCAATTTTTATAAATTGACCAAATGAGCTATGATATGATTTCTAAATTAAAAACATAGTGAATGGACCCCCTGTAGAATTCCAAGACCTTTCCAGAAATGTAAAAATTTCTGAAAACTATGTAGATTTGAGCCAAAAATTAATTTTTTATGAAAAATAAAGAAAAAATCATAACAAATACAAATCACCTCCAAAAATTTTTCAATTGTTTTTAGAACTTCTCTGATATGTCGCCAACTTGAAAAAAAAAATTTAGACTAGAACACCAAGCCGTTTGGGAGATATGATCAAATCTTTCAAATCTAGGGTTTTTCATTTCCAAACAAATCTGCACAAGGGTTAGCTCCAAAAATAATCAAAACCAGCATGCAAGTGGTGGGTTGCCCCACAATGGGCACCAAAAATGTATGGTGAAAATGTGACCACACTTCTATGAATCCTTACATGCAAGAAAACTCAATAATGAGCCCTCACAAATCGATCCATAGCTCTTTATGCATGGAGTTGCAAGATTTGTAAAATTGCTCTCAGCTAGAGCTATAAACTCATGACCTTGCTAGTCAACCATACAATGAGAGATTCACAATGAAAACAAGGGAAATAATGCCAATATCTCCAATGAAATCAATATGAATGCAATGCAATGCAAAATTAATCTAAGATGAGCATGCAAGTATGCAAATTAGGCTATGAAAATGGAAATGAAAGAGTTACAAACCCTCTAATTAGACTATGTGAGATTAATCTAAAATATGAAAGGAAATGATACCATGATTATGTAACTATGATGCAAGCTAGGATGTGATGTAGATGCAAGATGAATGTCAATGATGCTCCAAATCTTCAAAACTTGATGCAAGAATGTCTCCAAAAGCTTCAAGATGACTTAGAAAACTTGTAGCATAACAATAGCATAAAAACTTAAGATATGAAAATGAAGAAGAGAGCTCTTCTTTTATAGGAAGTGAAAAGGAATGGACCATTGTGATTAAGAGGTAAAAGACTTAATCAACGGTGGAGAAAAAAAAAGCTTGATCCTTTTGCACAAATATCCTCCAATAAGAAAATTAGAAGCATTTACTTTATGTTGAGCATTTACTTTATGTCCATGTGAGACAAAAAGTACTTTTCTTTTATTTTTTATTTTATTTTTCTTTATAAATAAGAATTAAATACTTTATTTGTGCAACATAGGATAAGAAAAAAAGTGAAGATTTTTTATTTAAATAAAAAGGGAGGAAATTCCTTTTAATTAAATAAAGGCTTAGGATAAAGTGATTTTATTATTTAATTAAAAGAGATTTTTAATTAATTAAACGGGAGCATGTTCTCTTAATTAAATAAGATTTTTATTTTTTTCTCTTTTAAATTAAATAAGGCTCAAACCTTAGGAAATATTGAATTGATTATGATTTGATCAAGGAAATTGATATAATTGATATTGTTGATTTTTGAAAATATTGATTCAGGGATTTGACAAATTGCTAAATGGGGGCCCAAAGTCTAGGTGACCATTTTAGGGTGCATACACTAACAGGATTGAGGCTTCTAACAAGGCCTATAGTCCCTTAATCAGGACTGATATATGATTGTAACAGGCTCCTAACAAGGTCAACATCCTTAACCGGATATCTTTTGATTAGTAGATCTTTGTGGGTACCATCCCCACTAGGGTTTTCCCTTGGCCAGGGTTTCCTCAAGAACATATCATGTGTTATGAGTTCTTTACATTTACTATTATGTATGCTATTTAGTTTTTTATGCTTTGCATGCACTAAAGTAATCTGTTATATCCATAAGTGGGCAAAAGTAAAAGTTTGTGAAATACTAATTCACCCCCCCCTCTCAGTATTTCCTATTTCTAAGAGAAGATTGTGTCACACTTTAGCATTCTATTCATGGATTGATTAAGGATATTTTATGCACATAGGCATAGTTCAAATTGCATCTTCTTGATAATAGCAGAGAAAACATTGTTCAAGACATCCTTCTAGATTTATTATTGGACATCCAGTTATAGTACATTGGGTCAAAACTGGTATCAGACATCCTTCGAGATTGATCATTGGAAATCTAGTTACAGTACATTTCTAGGTGGACTGTGTGTTCCCTTATTTCACACTGCCCCTGTCCAGCACATGCGTGACCTACAAACTAGGATTGCAACACTCCTATGCAACATCACTCTTTATTACCAACAAGCGTCACTCTTACCAGCTATGTCTATCTCTAACGGCACCAAAAGAGGATCTGGTTGTATCAAGTAACATGAGTAATGTGCCAACCTTCCTTCCTTGCTCACACAAAACAAAGACGAACATCCTTGACTTATATTTACCTAGTAACACATCAATTTCTCTCAGTAGTGTCACACGACAGCTACAAGCAGTAAGCGACTACAAATATCTTATGCTACTCAAACTTCCTCACATCGATGTGCACCTACATTAAAAATAGGCTGACATTGCTAGAAGATATGCACTCGGTGTGTAGAGTCTTTTGTCTCAAGCTCCCCACTCATAAGTGGACGCTAGACCCACACTTGTTATAGACATCTCCACACATACAAGTGACTCCCTAGATTGAGGACATGACCAGACTTGGAGTCTAAATGCAGGAGGGTCTAGTCTATATCTAAGCCTCTCAGATAGCCCATTTTTGTGTGACCAGTCTTCTATTTGGGTCTCGGTATGAGTAACAGATAAGTTGGGCAAGAGCAGACAATAACGTGAGCAATTTTGGGAGGTCTACAGACCAAGTTTGAGCATCATTCAATTGCTAGTGGTATCCACCCATATCCCTATAGTACTGTGTTAGTCTCCTCACACACCTTGGAACTTGTTGTGGCCATTACGAGCAGGAAAGAGCAATATTCTTATGTGAATGGGCTACCACAGGACTTGATTGTAAGCTTCCAGCTACAGACCTTACACTTGGTACTTGCATTGATAAAGCAATAGCACTTGCTAAATATATTGATGATCTGATTGTGAATCTTGGATGGTTGAGTCAATCATAAATGACCCTCTTACTTCGAAACAAAAACTGATCCCATATGTTCTTAATGCAGTAAAAATGACATTGTATTATGTCTGAGATTATTTACTATGACCAACCAAATGTAACATCTAATTCTAGCTTGCAACACATTTAGTATTTGTGAGTCTATAAAATTTATATTGGCCATGTTTTCTATCTATTAGAAATTTGGGCCAAAAAATTGGTTTGTTTATTACGTAATACCAGAATAGATGTGGACCAATTCAGAATAACTTGTAGATGTCTCCTTGTTACAAAGGATAGATTATTGCATTTTATAGTAGGACTGTTTCCTCGAGATCAGTTTGAGTGTATTCTTAATCAAGCGGTTGATTGGCATGAATTTTAATAAACACACCTCTTGAAATCACTAGATGAATTAGCTGTCTAGAGGCCAGTGTTTAGGCAGGCTTTCCTTCTAATAAGAAACTTGGTAACTTCCTCAGAATAATATTTTATGGGAAATTTATTCTGAACCATTCTATCAAGATTAATCAGGAAACTTCATTAGAGATTGGCTTGGATTGTGTACTCACCTTGCTTGTGGAATATTTCTACATTACGGAGAGCTCTTGCACATTGAGTAGTTGTGGGGAAGATTCACATTTCAGTCTTATTAACATAGAGGAACAGTGACAAAACTATGAGAATAGGGAATTATTTGTTCACCTTCAACCAAAATAATCAGAATTATTATTTTGATAACAATATTTCACAATTTCAGAAGTGATTCAGTCCTTGGTGTGAAAGTTTGGGAAAATTAAATCATGGAGTCATTGGAGAGCCCAATATTCTTGAAGGAATTAAATGTCACCTTTTACGGTGTGAAACTAAGAGATATTTGGAAGGAAATGGAGATAGGAAATGCGTTATGTTTCCTTGGGTGGCAATTAGAGGAGCAAAACATTACGGGAAGTATGCTTGCCAAACTCGATGAAATAGATTTGTATCTATCTAGGATAGATCAATCTGATTACAGGCTTTTAAATTGGGCCATGCATCCCTCAATGGTTTCTTTGGTGCAACACAGATTTATGAATCATCCACTTTGTGATGTTAGGCTTGTAGTTGCCTCATGTCTTAGTGAGATCACTCAGATTACAACCCCTATTATTCCTTACACTGAGCACATTTGGAGATAGGTGTTACAGCTGATTGTAGATAGTTTAGATGGACTAAGATATGATAGAGATTCTACCTTTGGTAAACAGGTAAAAATCTTGGAGTTAATGGCAAGCACTAGAGTTTCTAGTCACATGTTGAATCTAGGTTATGATAAAATGATTCAGTAATTATTTCAGTATCTCTTAAACAATTACAGGGAGCGTCATCTAGATAAGGTAAAGACATGCATAAAGACTATCCTATCCTTGATCTTAGATGAGGACTATGACATATGAAAACAATTGCAATCAGAATTGTTGGCAATCTGGAGAGGAGGAATAAGGTATGCATTCATGACATGTGAACTCTTAGCTAAATTAATTAAACTTCATGCTGAAAAATTCAAGAGTTCATTGACTAAAAATGAACAAGTATCATTAGGCTTACAGGTTGTAGGATCTCTAGTGATGGGCCAGGACCTAGTGAGTAGAGGGCAGATTTTTTTCTTATGCCAGGAGGACTGGTCACAGGGGCATGTTTGAAAGATTGATCAAGGGGAAGATAAATTGAAGCCTAGTGATAGAGACATTATAGTTGTGACTACATTTCTTTTGGGACATAGTGGAGAGTGTTCATAATTCTACTTTGGTGATTTGGTGGCTAAGTTTGATAACTCCATGGTTATAGGTTGTGGTAACTAGTTAGAGACCTTCAATGATTCATGTAATGAGGAATCATGTGACTTCTTTAGCAGCACTTCACTCATGCATCATATTGATATGGATGTCCCACTTTGTAGTACATCTTAGGATAACATTGATGAGAAGTGTGCCTTAAAAAATTAGCTGAAATTCAGTGATGATGCCATTATTGTAGCTCTTGTTCACCATGATAACACTCACTAGGTTATTGATGATCTCTATAGGACAACTTAGAGGGATAGAGGGAAAGATGACATAAGGATTGGATCCTATGTTGCAGATTTACAGGGGGTCAAAACAACATTTGAGGATTGGAAATTAGAATACCTGAGTTTACTTACAGACCATGACCACCTATTACAGATTGATGGGAAGTATGCTGAGCAGTTGAGGGAAAAGGAGGATGAGGTTGATAAGCTCAATAGGGAGCTTAGTGCTACTCATGGCACTTTGGAGCATACTCGTATTGCTCTATAGGAGGCAAGAAATTAGATTGTGGTCTCTAGCCAGTACAGGGAACAAGATGACAAGAATAGGTCTAAATTATTTCAGGAGGTGATTTAGGAGCTTGAAAACATACAACAGACCTATGACTTGGACAATTGTCCAAGAAGATCTTTAGGTCACCCAAAGTTTATTTATGAGTTAGACCACTTTTGGGTGATTGATAATTCCTTGTTTGAGATGGGTGCCGAGCTGACATTTGATAATCCCCTCTTTGAGATACATGAGGGAGATACTTCCTATTCCCAGGATGAGGATGAGGCTGGTTGCAGGATTTGGGACCCAGGTTCAGTTATTGGAGATGAGTCTTGGTCACCAGGTTGGAGTAGCAGGGTGAGCTCAGTTTCCAAGCAGTGTAGATTTTACACCAGCGGTCCAGGATGGGCAGTTATGTTTTTTGGCATGATGGGTGATATGCCTTCTGTAGACATGCAAAAATGGACAAAGTGCTTTTAAATTGCAAAAATCAATAAAATGGCTTAAAATCATCAAAATGCACTAATTCAATCAAAAAGGGATCAAATCATTAAAATGGACATGATTAAATCAAGTTGGACAAAATCAATTAAAGAAAAGGAAAAATCAAATAATGAGGTTAAATAATTAAATCAAAGCTTAAAGGGTTGAAAAACACTACATAATTGATTTTAATCAATTAGTTGTATAGTTGTTTAAATCAAAAATCAAAATGAACCTATTACCCTTACATGGATAAATTTAATTAATTAATTGAGTTTAATAATTCCTAATATCTTTCAACAAAGTTGAGCAACCAATGAAAATTGAGGACAAAAAGACACAAATCACTCAAAAAGGATGAATCTCAATCACTCATTCTAAAGTTTCAATCTCATCCACTCAATCTTGTCCTTTTGTCCAAAGCTTTGAGACAAACCTTTAAATTATCCCCCCATTTATCAACAAAGAAAAATATTTGACTCAACCAAAGGTTAATCATGATTACTTCACTCTACCCTCTACCCTTGGGAATTTACTCTAAATATGAAGCATTTTGAGAGCAATTGATATCTTAGAAATTCATTTGCAAAGAATTATTACTATAGGCAATTGAAGAGCATTTAAGAGCATTTAGAGTATTTGCATTATACTTTTGTCAATTTGAGCTAGAATCATCATTATAGAAGCATTGTAGAAGCATAGAATAACATACATTCTCATTTTAGAAGTGTCACTAGTGGAGATTTGAGCTAAGAGCTTCACTTACCACATCTTTCTAGAGAGCCATGAGATGCTATAGATCTTAGTTTCATTTTTAAATAAATTTGCATTGTATTTACTTTAGAATTGTTGCTAATTTGATCTTAATTTCATGAAGGTGATTATCATCATCACACAAATGGCACCCACCGTGGAGCTCTAGGCCTCATTTTATCATTTTGATCATATATTGTATGCTTGTATTCTCTATTTTCCATGAATATTTTATAGGAAATAGGTGAAGTCATGCTTACGAGAGATTTAATCACGCTTGTAGTCATTTTACTGCTACTTAAGATCTCTGTCCTGACGCCTGTTATCTGAAGATTCACGCCTGCCATACAACTTATATACGATCTTGAGTTCTCTATAGTTGCCTGTGAATTAGAAGCTCACGCCTAGGAGATCAATTCATTCAGCCTTTTATGCTTAAAGTCACGCTTGTGACTTAGGAAGTATCACTTTACTGACATTTGTTATCACCTATCTTTACGCTTTGCTTCACAATTTTAAATAATAGTTATGCTTATAATCTGTCAATTCATGCTTACTATTATTAAATTATCGCTTAGCATAAATCATTTTCTGTAATTTTAAATTATGTTCACGCTTTGTGATAAACTGTTCATGCTTGTGTAATTTTTAGTGTCGCCCGTGTCTCATTGCAAAGTGTTGCTTGCTATCACTAAAGTTACGCTTGCTGACAATTTATTCACGCCTATTAGCTGGACAATGTCACCTGCTACTTGTTGCCTTTATTTACTATTTAATTGATTACATCATTTGTCTAACTCTCTATTTACATGATTTGACAGTAAATGAGCAATCATAGGAAGGTACAGAAGCTGAAAATCAGATTTAATCAAGAAGGAAAGGCGTTAGCAAAGAGGATTAAGAAGGAAAACATTGCACACATCAAGGTTGTTCTTGAGACTACACCAGAGGAGGACAATCAGGTATTTCAAAATTATCTTGCAATTGTTGAAGCTTATAAAATGAAATTTGTCTCTCTAAATTGGATTTTTAGTCCTTAGTTCAAGTTTTCTTTGGAAATTTGCAAATAAGGTGCATAAAATTCATAAATAAATTGTTGCTTCATCAATTTTCAATTTTGGTTTCCCCTCATAGTGTTTGTTAGTGTTGACTAACTTGCTGGTGGATAAGCACATTGGGAGGGAGCTATTTGCCAAGGTAAGAAAAAAAGATAATGAAATCAATAAAAAATGCCCCTAACTTCGGTTAGCTACAAAGGAAAAGGTAAGCCTCAACTAGTCAATATTTTCCCTTAGCTTGTGGCATTGGTGCACTTTGAGAATCTAGTAATTAAGAAGGATTAAGGAATCAAACACATAAATCAAAAGCCCCTTTCTTGTGGAAGAGAGTAGAAATACTCAAATCCCTATAGTTAGTGGGTGAAAGAAATTGAACAAAATTGTCTATTGTGTTTGGGAACTAAAGGGAAAGTTAGGGATATGCTCTTCACCTTTTGGTGAACCAAATTCCCAAAAGCTTGACCTTAATTCCATTTTCCTTGCTTTGAATAAATATGCTAGAGAATTAGAGGGCTCACCTCCTGAGTTGTACCTTAATGAGGCCGGTGAGAGGGACAACCCAAAGTGGGATACACTCACTTTTTCTGCGAGAATCCAACCCACTCTAAAATGAAACAAATGCATCCTTAATGGGGTGTGTGACAAACAGATTTTAAATCTTTCAAATTTCCTCTAGTAGTCCTCACAGATTACACAAAATCATACCTTGGTGCATGTGAGAAACCCCTTAACATACTTGGGGGATGAAAGTTTAAGATCTATTTGAAAGGAATCCACAATAAATCCTTGATAAAGTAGCAAGACCACCTTTTAGAGCCAAAATGTTAAGAGCCAAATTTGACTTTAGGTAGGCTGCTTGGAATTGTTTCTTGTGTTATACTTGTGGAAACAATCAAGAATATACACACTAGATTGTTTTAGGGACATGATGAAAGAGTGATGTGTGTGTTGTGATTATTTTTATTTTCAAACAAGAAAATTTCAAAGGACCTGATCTTAAAAGTTTAAAAAATTTAAAATCTTACAACTTGGTTAGAGAAGTGTCATCTATGCACGAAACAATCCTGCCTATCAGAGGCTCAGTCACGCTTGTGACTTATATGAAAATGTGTAGCAATAGGTAAGTCACACCCAGAAAATATTGAAACATGCCTACTAAAACTATAAAATCACTTATCAATAGCAAAGTGTCACTTGCATACCTGCAGTGTGCTGCCTAACAATATACCCGTTCACGCATATGAAAAATTCGGTCATGCCTGCACTAAGGTCAGTGACACCCAAAAATCTAACAGGGAAAATAGAGAGTATTTGTAGAGGGGGTCAGAAAATTTTGATCATATATTTGAATACCCTTTTCCATGTTCTTACTGCTCCAACCTTCAGCTCAGTCAAAAATCCTATTCTACACAATTTTTGTAAATTTTACAAAGGATTTGACCACGGGCAATATTGACTCTTACTCTCCAAGGTTCATGCCTACTTTTACTAGATCCTACTACATCAAGAAAACCTTGCAAGCAGATGGGACTTACTTGAGTCAAGAGCTCCCTTACCCAAGTGACGATTCTACCACTCCAAGATTACCCCAAAAATCACCCGAACAAGAAGTAGAAGACAACATGATGTACTATGGTAGTTTGGGTAATAAAAATAATAGTGGCATTGATCCGAATAACCAAGGTGATGCAAATAATGGGGGCATTGACACGAATAATCAAGGCAATACCAATAGTGGAGGGATGGATCAAAACACTCAAGGAATTGATACCACTCACCAAATAACTAATACCGAACTAACCGCCGATGATGCCACTAATGAAAAAGTTGATGAAGCCATTCAGTGCCCCTATTTCTTAAGAATCATGGAAAAAGAAATGCCAAGAGATAAAGCAAATTATTTCATGGACCTAGCCCGAATAGGTCTTAAGCTTCCATGAGATTATGATGTGAATCAACTTAGATGACCTGAAGTTCAAGAAAGTGCCATTGACATCATGAACAAATAGTTCAAAATATTTCAAATGCAACTAGATACAATCAAGAAAAGTGGGGCTCCTAAACCCTTTTCTATCAAAGCATTGTGTCCATTCCCATTCGATAAAAGTATAGTAATGGCACCATTCCTGATCAATGTAGTGTTTCCCAAATATGACAAGTATGAAGGAACGTCGAATCCACAAGATCACTTATGGGAGTTTTGTGCATTGAGCTTAAAGTTCATGCACGATACCACCTATTTAATGAGACTATTCCCAAGAAGCTTAGGAGGCATGGCTATGGAGTGGTTTTCTAAGTTACCCTCTGGCATAAAAACCTTTGAAGAACTAGCTTCAAAATTTGTGGCCCATTACTCATACAACATCAAGCATGAGGTCACGATGATAACATTATGTAATACTAAACAAAAAGATCGAGAAGCATTCCTCACTTTCTTACAAAAGTGGAGGATAGTATTTGCTAGGTATCCTAGGAGTGTGCCCGAAAAGGAGAAAATGGATATATTCATTAATATTTTGAGCAACCAGATGAACTACCGATTGAGAATGCAATGTCCCAAGACATTCCAAGACCTCATAGAGAATGGAGTAACAACAGAAGATGTGTTGGTTAAGAGTGGAGAACTGAAATTATATAAAGATAACAAGAATAACTCCAACAATGGCACCAATTAGAATAAGAATTGGTTCAATAGCAATAATTGGTATAAAAACAACAATACGGGAATAGTAAATGATAGGGTCGTTGATTCTAGCAACTTGAAGGTGACTCCATTTGCTCTTACAAGAACCCCTAATCAGTTGAATAATGCAAACCAAACATCCAACACACCTTCCAACAACAATGCTAATAGTGGCAACCAAGGAAATAATCAAAGGAGTAATAAATTTGATAAATTCTTGGTACCAACTCCTCAAAGGAACTTCACACCCTTGGGTGAACCCCTCGAAAAGGCACTAAAAATGCTCATAGCTATAAACATAATTAATCTACCGAGCATTCAGCCTTATGAGCCAAAAATAAACCTAGTTGGTGGAGTGCAAATAACCATTGTGAGTACCATAAGATTCGAGGGCACATGACAAATTAATGCTTGTAGCTAAAGAATGTAGTGCAAGACTTAATCGATAGTGGCATGATCACCATTGATGGACCTCAAAGAAATGAAGACCATATGGCTTTCAATCAACCCTTCTATAAACATGACAAAGGGGAGTCATCCAATGGCAAGAAACAAAGCAGCAATAACATCAACTTTGTGCCACCTTATGATAACATTGTGAATTCTATAATGATCAAAGAACAGCCCCAAAAAGAGACATCCAATGTTATCACTAGGGGGAAGACTTCAAGGATTACCCTACAAGGGGTTGATCCTAAAACTATTAGCACTCCGTAGTCCAACATTATGATCAAGCAATCTTCTACAGCAGCAAAACCTTATAGCTTGGTAGACCAGTTACAAAGAACTCCAACACAAATCTCCATCTTGGAGCTATTGAAGCTATCTCCTAACCATAAGGAAATTTTAGAAAAATCTCTAGTAGAGACAAATGTTCCTACTAACTTAGAAGAGGGGAAGTTTCAAAACATGGTAGGTCATCTCAGTGCACCTCATTGCTTTTCATTCTCCGACCAAGATGACATGTCTATTACTCATCCCCAAAACCTACCATTGCATATAGAGGTCTTGATTGAATGACATAGAGTCAAAAGGGCTCTCATAGATGGAGGAGTCGGCCTTAACATCTGCATGTTGAGTCTTGTCAAATCCTTAGGGTTGTCGGAGTCTTGCATTGACCCTATGGAAAGAATCACCATAAAGGCCTATGATGAAGCTGAAAGAGCCTCCAAAGGCATGATCATATTGCCCATTCAAGTGGGACCTATAAAAAAGGACACAAATTGCCAAGTATTGGACATGAAGCTAACTTATAATATTTCATTGGGGAGACCATGGATCCACGAGATGCAAGCAGTCCCATCCACGTACCACCAATGCATCAAATTTTTGTACATGGGTGAAGAAATTGTATGCACCCTAAAATGGTCGCCTAGACTTTGGGCCCCCATTTATTAATTTATCAAATTTCCTTAATCAATGCTTTTCAAAATTCAAATCAATTTCTTTGATCAATCCTAATTGATTCAATCATTTCAATTTTCCCTAAGGTTTGATCATTTCATCAATAAATTTTATTTAATTAAAAGAAATATTCTCTCTTAAATAAATAAAATAACCTTATTTAATTGAAAAAGAAATATCTCTTAAATAAAATAATTTTATTTAATTAAAATCACTTTTAGTTAAATAAATTTTATCTTATTTAGAATAATATCTCTTTTAATTAAATAATATTATCTTGTTAAAAGAGAATCATTCTTTTAAATAAATAAATAAAATCCGCTTAAAGCTCTTTGTGATGAAAAAGGGAAACAAATAATTAAAAATAAATAAAATCCCTTTTCTCTCCACAGTTTCTAAAAAATGAGCTTTCTTTCCTCTTTTTTGGATTTATCCCACATTGCTCTTGGAGATGCATTCTCCTCCACATTTTCCTATATAAGGAGCCCTCTCCTTCTCATTTCAAATCTAGAATTTTCATAGTATTGTTATGCTACAGGTTTTCTTGGCGACATTGGAGCTTTGAAGATCATTTCATTTTAGCTTTCACATTTACATATTAGCTTAATCTTCATAACATCTTAGCTTAGTCTCTTTCATTATTTTAGCTTAATCTTCATATAGTTTAATTAGCAAAGGAGAGTAAAACTTTCATTTCAATAGAATAGTTTGCTTCTTTGCATTGCTATCATCTAGATTAGTTTCATTTACATACAATAACTTGAAGATCAATGGAGATTAGCATTCTTGCTTCTAATCCTTGAATCTCTCATTTCTTGGTGTACTTGCATGGGTTAATAAGGTCAATCTGAGGGCCTCATACACAACCTTTGCACTCCATGAATAGAGAGCTATGAATCGATATTTGAGACCTTAATGTTGAGTGTTCTTGAATGTAATGATTCACAAAAGTGTGAATACTTTCTAGCACACATTTTTGGCACCCACTGTGGGGCAGAAGGACTCTGTTTTGTCCTTCTTTTTTATACATTTTTGTCCATACTTCCATACATCACTATTACAGAATCTCGCGCAAAGTTTCTCACTGTATTGTGTGAAGTTTTGCTAGTACTAGCACTTCTACGTGTGACAAAGGTGTTTTCTCATGTGAGCCTGTGTACTTTCTTGCGTGAGCCTTCGTACTTTCTCGTGTGGCTTGTGCTTTCTCGTGCACAATTTGGTACTTTCTCATGCAGCCTTGAGTACTATCTCGCACAGAATTCCATGACAGTAGAGACAAAATTTGCAAATTTATAATTTCAGATTATTGATTTCTAACGCTTATGGTTTGTTGTTGATTTGTCTTGATTTTGTATTTTTAGATGTGTGCTAAATTCTGGATTGTAGATCTTTGGTCCTAAGGTGAGTTACTACAATCTCTATAACATTTGGATTTTGGGCATAAAATTAATCTCTTGTGTGTTTGGCTTGAGTGATTTATCACTTTCATAAACCACATTTTGATTTTGAGGTTTTAAAAAGAATATAGATTCATTTCCTGCATATGTGTTTCACATAGATAAGTAGGCCCTATTACCACTATTTGTGGTTCTTGAGAGAGTGGGTTTCTAGTGAAACTCTTCTCAATGAGAGAACCCTTTTAGGTAGGGAGGTTACTAAAACTATCTTTGCGTTCTACTGGATTTGTAGTCTTTGGCTTTTCGATTGATGCATTCTCTCTCCAGACAGGTTGATAGATCATGAGTTATTGACATTATGAATCTTGGCAAGATAGTTTTAGTCTTAGCATGTCAGAATGAATCTGTCTTCTATGTTTGGGTGAAGAGAAAAGGATAGAGGATTCTGCTCTACTCCCTTTTTGGGTAGTAACAGAAACTCAGACCCTTGGATCTAAGCCAAGTCCCCATGTGGTCCTTGTTGTGAATCACCTTTTAGAGAGGTTTAACCATAGTAGACATTCCCTTCATAGGGTAAACCATGTTGACGAAACCTCAAGCGGTAATAGCCACTTTTGTCATGGTAGTGACAACCACTATACAAATGTCCTTGTGGAAGAAATCTCCATGGGTACAATTTCTTGATGGGCTGTCAGATCTCCTCAGCACCTCTGATTGATTAAGTTCTTAGAATGTGTCAAAACTTCAGTGCACCTGGATTGGATTTCGCCTTCTTGAAATTGTAAAAGTTGCAGAGTCAAGCCATTATTAACAACCATAGTGCAGCCAAATTTTTCTTTTTAGGACTATGTGTGTGATTGGAAAAACATTTTGGAGAACATAAACAAGTAGTATCTTTAAGGAATAGCATACTAAGTCAATATTCATGTTCATGAGCAAGGTTTCTTTGTCCCTTACTCATTGTTTGAAGACGTTTGCTTGTTGAAACTCCATGGTTGCTGTTCTATGTGCTTGATAAATGCTGAAAATCTGTTAATATGCTTGGTTAATCTTTTAAAATGAACAAAATAATTGAGTCCCTGAGTTTACAAACTTTCTAATTAAGTGGCCTGATCCTATTTCGTCACCTGGTTGTGCCCATTCTCGCACGAACCTGGTATTTTCTCACGCGAGATTTCATTTCCTCATGTGACCCCTGGTGTTTCCTTGCGTGAGACTACATTCCCTCGCATGAACCTATACGCTGGTCTATCAAAATAGTGAGCTATTTTCGGTCATTTTCAGTCCTCCTTAGTTGATCCAGATCAGATCAGGCTACTCACCCTACTGTTGGAAACTTGTTTTCACTTGGGATTCTTGTATTTTTGACCTCTTGAATTAGTGACCTTTGATTTTACAAGTAACCTTGCTTGGAATTGGTAAGTTAGAAATTGTCCTTGTTGAGTAGTTACACCTTTAGATTCTTTGATAACACACTTGGAGAGTCTTAGTAGTCTTTTGTCCAATTCACTTCCACCCAAAATCAATTTTAATATAATATAACTCAGTTAAAATCATCCTCCTGATCCATATGTGCTAGGATACTTATCCATTGATTGGGCACCTCTGTGGTAGTGTTGATTGACACCTTTTGTAATTTTCTATCTCACCATCTCTGGACAATTGAACACTTTTACTATCCTAGTTTGATACCAACGTATCTTAGGGTTGTCTTATCATTGAGTGCTTTTCCTTTCATGTCAGTTATGACAAGGTATCAAGTGAGTCAAGGGAAATGACCTCAGGTTGTCTTTAATCAATTACCCCCAATCCAAACTCATCAAAATCATAAGGGAAAGGAACCCGTATTTGACCAATCACCTAGGAGCAAGTCTACTGAGTTGAGGACCCCCTTAGTATCTTCCCATTCAGGTATGGATATGAGTTATACCATGACTTGGTAGGAGAGGGAACCTATGGATCAAAACCTTGATGACCTCTATGAAAGACATAGAGACAACATTCTATTTGGTAATTCCTCTCATGACGCTCAACCTAGTTCACCCCCCATCAATACTAGGTACCTAGATGCACATCAAAGAGCTGAAAAACATGAGAGACGAGCTCACCCAGAACAATGGTCACAACATGAAGACCAAGATAATGAACCTTGTGATGCTCATGTCAATGCAACATATACTAATGACTTGTTCAAATAGTCAAGACCAAACTCACCACTTCAAACAACCTCAAGGTATACAAGTGAAAGACTCAAATGGATTGAGCACGAGAAGAAAGCTTTTTTAGATGAGAAAGTTGTGAAGCAAGAAAAGTTTAGACAACTTGAGGGGGAGAGACAAGCTTTGTTAGAATTGGAAAGGAAAGCCTCTGAAGAAGAGCAAGATAGGCTTTTAGCCCAACAACTTAATACCCAATTCAACAATAGGGGTGCCAATAGTGGAAACAACTCTCCTCCCTCCACCCCTTCCAGAATACCACGTAGTAGAAGGTGTTCAAGAACCCCTTCAAGATCTCCTATTCCTAGAGGAAGGAGGACCTCACAACATGTTCATTATAGGAGACAAACACCTCCTAGGCACTCGAGGCAGCCTTTGCAGCATGCTCATCATAGTTCCCAACATGGAAGTAGTAGCTCATACTTTGATCTTAATTCTCAAGACTTCATGAGAATGCAACAAGAGCCGCTCTTCCAACAGTATGTGGAGAAGTACTTGGAACAGAACAAAGATAAGTTCCTTGAAAGTCTAATCAACAAGGGTGCAAGAGTCCCTTATAATTTTGATGTGGATAACAAAATTAAGAAGCAAAGTCCATCACAAGAAGAGGAAATCAGACAAATGAAGAAAATGATGGAGAAACTTTTGGCACCTAAGAGTTCATTCTCACTAGACTTGATTTGTCCTAATCCTTTCGACAAGAGTGTGAGCATGAAGGATTTTCCCAGAAGGGTTGAACTCCCTCAGTATGACAAATATGATGGTAGTGGTGATCCACATGATCATGTACGCCAATTTTACACTATGAGCTTTGAGTTTCACCAAGATGATTCCTATCTGATGAGGTTATTCCTAAGGAGTCTTAAGGGGAAAGCAATGGAATAGTTTACCAACATAACTCCCCCCGTCAAGACTTTCAAATAGCTTGTTCATAGATTTGTTCAACACTTTGCGTACAATCTTTCAAGATCTGTCACTATGTTGGACCTATGTAACCTAAAGCAAAACCAAGGGGAATCCTTTGTCTCATTCTTGCAAAGGTGGAGGCGACAATGCTCTCATTATCCTAGGACCATTCATGAAGATGAGAAAATTGACATCCTTGTTCAAAACTTGGTGCCTGAAATGTGGTATGAGGTTCGAAAGATGATCTTCAATTCCTTCGACAACATGGTCAAAATCGCGTGTAGAATTGAGGATGTTTTAAAAGAGCAAGGAATTTTGACTAGGCATGGCAACAATAACAACAATGGTCAAAACAATAATAATTCCAGCAAGGATAAGGGGAAGAATGTGAATTTGAACAAAAACAAACAAGTGGTCAACGATGGAGTTGTGGACTCTCCCCAACCTAAGGATCAAGGTGTCCTCCACTTGTCCAGTGCAGTTCAAGCTATGAAGCTCAATGCACCTCCTCAACAAGAGAGCATGCAAAGGTATCAAGATAAGCCCAAGAAAGAGAGGAAATAATTTTCAAAGCTTGGTGATTCCTATGAGGATGTTTTCAAAATGCTTATTGCCAACAATCTTGCACATCCTCAAGATCCTGCAAGGCACCATATTCCTGATGTCAAACCACATTGGTGGGATGAGAAAGCTTTCTACAAGTTTCATAATGGCATTGGGCATACCATTGAGAATTGTTGGAAACTCAAGCACATTATCCAAGATCTCATTGAAAATGGAAAGCTTAAGGTGGATGGTCTAAACACCAATGCTGATCATAAAGCATTTAAAGAGCTGTTGCTTAAGTATGAGAAGGGGGAAACCTCTAAAACCAAGGATGACAAGGATGCAATTAACTACACCTACACAGTTGCAAAAAACTGTGGTCAACATGCTTGAAGTTGTGGAGGAAAGTGTCAACATGACGAGGAACAAGGATCCCTATGGTTATGAATCCTATGTGAACTCTCCCCCTATCTTTGATGAAGAACCTATTGTGGTGCTGAGGGGTCCTCACTCTAGGATGTCATCCCAAGCTCTTAATGTTGTCACAAGAAGTCAAGGCCCTATTGTCATTAGGGGGCCCAGTTCAGGTCAGCCCAATAAACCAAAGCCAGTAGTATCCAAGAATGCCACCATAAAGCCATTTGTCAACCCAAAGCCAAATTATAACCTTGTTGATCAGTTACAAATAACACCAGCTCAGATTTCAATCTTGGAGCTTTTAGAGTTGTCCCCAAGACACAAATAGGTCCTTGAGGATGCTTTTTGCACAACCAATGTTCCCAAAAATTTAGATGTTAACCAATTCCAAGGAATGGTTAATCATATTACCAGTCCTCACTACCTTACATTCTTAGAAGATGATGACATAGCCTTGAACCACCCACATAATCTTACCCTTCACATCGAAGTCATGATGCATAAAACCTATGTCAGGCGTGTGTTGATAGATGGGGGTGCTGGGCTCAATATCTGTTCTTTGAGTCTGTTAAAAACTTTGGGCTATTCTGAGGAAGTGATCGATACCAGAAAGAAGATCACTATAAAATCCTATAATGAGGTAGAAAGGAGTTCCAAGGGGTTGGCTGTTCTTCCTGTCAGGATTGGCCCCATTGAGAGAGACATTTTGTTCCAAATTGTTGATGCTGGTCCTTTGGCATACAATATCTTGCTTGGTAGGCCCTGGATCCATGAGATGCAAGTAGTGCCATCCACCTACCACTAGTGTTTTAAGTTCCCCTACAATGGAGTAGAAGTTTGTATACCTAGGGATAGCACCTTATCTGTCAACTCCATTTCAGTAGGGACTCATGTTCCCCTCAACAGAGAAGCAGAGGATTTCAATGCAACTCTAGCACAGTGCAAAGATAAGTTCAAATCAATAGACCTTGGTATGGGGGGATACCAACTTAACTCCTTAAAAAAGATGCCCATTTCCCCTAGGTCTTATGGTAAGCCTTCTCAAGAGATGAGACCTTCTTCTTCGTCCATGACTTTGTTTGACACATTTGTCAAGTCTTCAGTGCCTATCCAAGATGAGAAAGAAGAAGTAGTTGTTAAAGATTGGATCTACAAAGAGGAGAAGTATAGGCACAATGAGAACTTCTCTCCTTCTCCTAAGGCTTATGGGAGAGGATATACGTTGGGGCTATCCTAGATGTGGCCCTCTCAGTCACAGATTAGACTCTAGAGCTGAACCTCTCAATCATGCTCTTTTTAGATGTAGGTCTAAGAAGACAGTTGGCCTAGGTTTTCTGAATAATAACAAGAATACTATTCCTATCCTTGATGAGTCGGATAGTGAGGATGAATCACAGTGCATAAAAAAATAAATTGCAATAAAATCCAAGTGGTGAAAACCTAGAAACAGGCGCTACTTGAGGCCTTTGCACTCCTGTTTCTTAGCATGTGTACGTGACACTTAGCCTTTCTCCATCATACCTTGTCCTTGTTGCCTTGGTTTGGAATTGGTCTTTTTCTTTGTTTAGGGGTCATAACTGTGTTAGCTTTGGTCTCTTGGATGCATTGGTCTTTAGGACACCTCAAAAATAGTGTTTTTCAACACCACCCCAATTGTGTTTTTCAACACAACCCCTAACATCGAGTGTTTTTCAACACTTATCAGTTTGATCTTATCTAGTTTTGTCATGAGATTTTCCCTACTTGCAAGCATTTGATCCTTATCCTCGGAACTCAATATCAGTGAACACACTTAAATTTAAAAAAAAAAACACTTAATGCTTGAGATATGTCATTGATCTTTTCTTTGTGTGCTAATTGTTATTGATTTTCATTGAGTGCCCTTATCTAATAAGTCTCTCCATGATGCATAGCTAGAGGACTTGGGGCATGGGGCATGTTTTTGTTTGCTTTCTGCTTGTGGGTGTGGTCTTGAAGCTCTTGAGTGTCTCTTTTTGTTCCCTTGACACACTTAGGAGATTTGAGGCATCATCCCTGACTGTTTTTGTACAACCATCTTATGGTCATCCTGGCATCTACGCCTTGATGCGAGAGTAGTTTTGCTACAATAAATTGGGTAAGCTAACATTGAAGTCATCTTGAACCTTATGTCTTTGATGCTCATGTTAGAATCTTTCCACATTCCAAACTAATATAAATCATATTCATATCTTCATAGTTGCGTTTGTGACTAGTGTTGATTGTATGATTTTCCAATGTCTGTTAGTAATGGCCCAATGATGAAAATAAGTTCTTTACATTCTCTAATGGATGATGAACATAAAATCCTATGTTACAGTTGCCCTATTGCAAGTACACCTTTGCATTTTCATGTAGCTTGAATTGTTAGACTTCATGTTAATTTGCATTTTTAGGCTGCATTATGAGTTTGAGAGGGTTTTCCTTCATCTTTCTTGTGGACTTTTAATCAACTGTGATCACATTTTGATCTTCATTTCCTTATCTTCTTTCATGATCTCAATCAAAATTTCCTATCTTAAACAGTTGATTGATTTTGGGGCATGCTCTTTCTTGAGGCAAATTCTCTTTCTTCTCTCCATTTCTTTTCATTTCTTCCAAACTTCTATCTTCCATTCGCTTTCACCCCACTTCTTTTCTTCCAATTCAACCTTGGGGCATAACCTTTCTTGATGATCTACCTTGATTCTATGATCCTTATATATTTCATCTTACATCAAGAACCTTATCTTTAGTTTGATTTGATCAAATTTGTCAATTTATTGTTTCTTCTCTATCTCATTTCAATTTCGATCATGAGGGGGCAATACCTATCAAACTTCAATCCTTGATTTAGCTTTATCAAACCTATCAATCAAACCTTGGTTGACACTTGACAATTACCTATTTATAGGGGTGTTGGCCTTGCCTTTTTCAATCATCTTATCTTTGTCTTGATGTGTTCCCATCTGTCGAACACACATCTGGGTTGTCTTGTGATCCCAAATCGATCTCACACTTCAATTCCATTCTTTGATTGCATGTGATCCCAAATCGACCTCACATTAGTCAAAGAGGGGCAAATGTATGCACCCTCAAATGGTCACCTAGACTTTGGGCCCCCATTTATTAATTTATCAAATTTCCTTAATCAATGCTTTTCAAAATTCAAATCAATTTCTTTGATCAATCCTAATTGATTCAATCATTTCAATTTTCCCTAAGGTTTGATCATTTCATCAATAAATTTTATTTAATTAAAAGAAATATTCTCTCTTAAATAAATAAAATAACCTTATTTAATTGAAAAAGAAATATCTCTTAAATAAAATAATTTTATTTAATTAAAATCCCTTTTAGTTAAATAAATTTTATCTTATTTAGAATAATATCTCTCTTTTAATTAAATAATATTATCTTGTTTAATTAAAAGAGAATCATTCTTTTAAATAAATAAATAAAATCCACTTAAAGCTCTTTGTGATGAAAAAGGGAAACAAATAATTAAAAATAAATAAAATCCCTTTTCTCTCCACAATTTCTAAAAAATGAGCTTTCTTTCCTCTTTTTTGGATTTATCCCACATTGCTCTTGGAGATGCATTCTCCTCCACATTTTCCTATATAAGGAGCCCTCTCCTTCTCATTTCAGATCCAGAATTTTCATAGTATTGTTATGCTGCAGGTTTTCTTGGCGGCATTGGAGCTTTGAAGATCATTTCATTTTAGCTTTCACATTTACATATTAGCTTAATCTTCATAGCATCTTAGCTTAGTCTCTTTCATTGTTTTAGCTTAATCTTCATATAGTTTAATTAGCAAAGGAGAGTAAAACTTCCATTTCAATAGAATAATTTTCTTCTTTGCATTGCTATCATCTAGATTAGTTTCATTTACATACAATAACTTGAAGATCAATGGAGATTAGCATTCTTGCTTCTCATCCTTGAATCTCTCATTTCTTGGTGTACTTGCATGGGTTAATAAGGTCAATCTAAGGGCCTCATACACAACCTTTGCACTCCATGAATAGAGAGCTATGAATCGATATTTGAGACCTCAATGTTGAGTGTTCTTGAATGTAATGATTCACAGAAGTATGACTACTTTCTAGCACACAGAAATCACGGTTGGAGGAGACTCAAATCCATTCCAATATTGCAATGCACTCAAACCCCTTCATGAGCTATTTATTCCACATAACCAAGAAGGAATCATACAAAGAGCCACCATTGAAGATACCAAAATGGATGATCCCATGATAACATTAAGTGCTATTTCAAACCTTTCTCAAGCTAGCTCATCAACATCAACTAAGGGAAAGGAAAAAGTGAGCTACGAGGGTCCAACTCCAAATGAAGGTTCAGATCAAGCACCTAAATCAAAGATAGTACTTTACAAACCCACCAGAGAGGAAAAGGATGAAGCTAAAAAGGATAACTACAAAAAAATGAGTGAGATGATGGATGCATTTGACAAACAATGTAAAATCAGTTCCAAAGGAGTAGGGGAATACTTTGTTTCCTTATTTGACTTGCCCACATCTCCAAAAATGCATGGAAAACCATCAAAAGAACACTTATCTCATAAGTATAACTCTTACTTCATAAGAGAAAGTGACAAAGCAACATTTGACAAGGAGGAGAATGAAGTCCTTCAATGGCTTTATCATGACAAAGATGGTATCTCAAGCACTCCCATAGAAAGAATCCAGCATATCAACATTCAAAATAATCGGTATGGGAAAGGATTTGAGATAATGCAGAAAATGGGATACAAGGGAAGAGGACCCTTAGGTCAAAGAAATAGAGGTTTATTAGAACCCATTGAACCTGCTTGGAGGGAAAAAGAAGAAAGATCTGGAGTAGGCTACTAATACAAAGGAGAAAGCTCCAGCCCAATGCAAGACTCATATCCTCAAGTAAACACATTGGAATCTGATGTAGATAGTGATGACTCTTGGGATTATGAATAGGATACCTTATCCAATGAATCATGCCAGGATAAGGATATAGTCACAATACATACTTATGCAAAGATCCCAAGGCAATAAACTCAAGCCAATGAAGAGCCTAATATACAAGGTCTTAAAATAGGACAAGCACCTACTAATTTGCCATGGATAGATACATTTTGGATGCCTTCGGAGGAGGGAGATTCAAATGTTAGTTTTAATCCACTCTTGGTTTTTCCCACACTATTTCCCGTAGAAGTTGACATGGACTCAAGTGATGGGGATTTCAATCCTTCTTCCATGGACCATCTCGAGGAAGCTCACATCATAGATCTAAATGATACAATGTACAAACCCTCAAACGAATTCATGTCCATAAACCCAATTGATGATAACTTGCCTAATGAAACCTTATCCTTGATAAATCCCCATCTTATTGATTGGGACCAAACCGAGCCAAGTGACTTGCTTTATTTTCCAAATGACCAAGCAATGAACCAATACCTTAATGCGGTTGAACCCTCTTTCACCAACAAATTCGAACCAAACATGATGAGAACAGTGGGGGTCCAATCTCTTAGTCAAAAGAAAAAAATGAAAAAAAAATAAAAAGGTGAAAAGTTCTAGTGATGAAAACCACTATGTGGTAGCACTAGAACCAAAAAAAGTAAAGATAAAAGGTGTTTCCTATGGTGAAAAACCAACTGTGGCACCAAAGGAAGAGAGATTGGATACCCTACCAGAGCATGAGGAAGAAATGTCACCTATTCTCATAGAGCTGACAGAAAAGGTCAACATTAGGACAGAATTGGATCCAAAATTTATACACTTTGCAGCATCACTTACACCTCTAGAAAGAGAGGAGTTCATCAAGTTTTTCCAAGAACAACAAGTGAACTTTGCAAGGTCATATGCCAACATGCCCGGATTGGATCCTGACTTCATCATGCATCATTTGAATGTCAGACCAAGGGTTAAGCCTGTCAAGCAAAACTTGAGAAAAATACACCCACATATAGCTCTCTTAGACAAGGTGGAATTAGAAAAATTGTTGAAGGTGGGATTCATAAGAGAAATAGCCTATGCTGAATGGATATCTAACATTGTACCGGTCACAAAACATGACAAATCCATTCGAGTATGGATGGATTTTCAGGACTTGAATCTTGCATGTCCTAAGGATGACTTCCCACTTCTGAGTATTGATGCAATAGATGACTTGACAGCGGGTCACTCCGTGTACTCATTAATGGATGGTTTTAGCGGATATAATCAGAGAAAAATTGCACCTGAAGACCAAGATAAGATAGCTTTTACATGTCCTTGGGGTACCTTTTGTTGGAATGTCATGCCCTTCGGCCTTAAAAATGCCAGATCCCCATATCAAAGGGCAATGACAACTATCTTCCATGACATGATGCACACATTTTTAGAGGATTATGTGGATGAAATATTGGCCAAGTCCCACGAAAGAGAGGAACACCTACAAATTTTGAAAAATATATTCATTCGGTTGGAGCAGTTCAAAGTGAGACTAAACCCAAAGAAATGTGCCTTTGGTGTCCAATCTGGCATATTGTTAGGCTATATGGTTTCAGCAAAAGGAATTGAAGTGGATTTGGAAAAAGTACAAGCAATAATGGATATGGAGATACCAAAGAACATAAGCCAAATGAGATCTCTCCAAGCAAAAATACAATCCATAAGAAGGTTCATTTCTCAATTGGTCGAAAAATGTCATTCATTCACAAGGTTGCTACACAAAGACACTATGTTCCTGTGGGATGAAGAATGTGATCAAGCCTTCACATTATTGAAGACTTATCTAATAAATCCACCTATTCTAATGCCACCAATCAAGGGTAAACTATTTCTTCTCTACATATCCGCTACTGAAAGATCTCTAGGAGTGCTTTTGGTGCAAGAAGATGAACAAGGAAAGGAAAGGGAAATCTACTATTTAAGTAGGACATTGATCAAATATGAGCTTAACTACACATTCATGGAGAGGGCTTGTCTAGCAGTTGTTTTTGCATCTCAAAAATTGAGACATTATATGTTGATGCACAAGGTAAAGCTAATTGCTAAAATTGATCCTCTAAAGTATTTGCTAAGTAAAACTGCCTTAATGGGTAGGATAGCAAAATGGGTCATGATATTGAGTGAATTCGACATTGAGTATGTTGATAGAAAAGAAATAAAAGGACAAGTGTTAGCATATCACTTAGCTGAAAACCCAATGACTTCTACACAAACTATTCAAGTGGAATTTCCAAATTCTGCCATTATAAACATAGAGGCTAAAACATGGAAGTTATACTTTGATGGCTCATATACACAGGGAGGTTTCAGGGCCGGCATATTATTGGTCACTCCTCAACGGTACACCATTCCTAAGTCCTACAGGCTCTTGTTTCCATGTACAAACAATATAGTAGAATATGAGGCTCTAGTCATAGGCATCAAAATGGCTTTAGAATGGAACATCACTGAGCTACAAATATATGGAGATTCTCAACTCATCATCAATCAAGTCAACAATGAATACAACACTAAAGATGAAAAGTTAATGCCATATAAGACCATGATTGATGGATGGAAGAAGTACTTTTCCTTGATCACTTTTGAGTAGATTTCAAGAGAGAAAAATAGAACAGCTGATGCAATGGCCACTTTGGCTTCCTTGTTACAAAAACCAGATCAAAATGAAAAGTATGAGTTCTTGGTGGAAGAGTTGGTGAAACCGGCATTTGACCTTCTCAAAACCCAAATTGTTTCCCTACTGCATGGACATGAATCACCTTGGTATGGCCCTATATATACATATCTCAAAGACCAAGTGCTACCTTTAGACCAATCCCGAGCCCAAAAATGAAACTTTATACGCCAATCAGCCCGTTACATAATTCTTTCAGAAACATTGTATCGTAAGGGTCTTGACGGGACATTACTTAGATTTCTAGAGGAAGAAGAGTCTAAGTTAGCTTTACACGAGGTTCACAAAGGCATTTGTGGGTCACACTCAAGTGGTTTAAACCTAGCCAAGAAGATCCTTCACTTAGGGTATTTCTGGAAGACCTTAGAAAAAGATGCTTGTCACTTTGTCAGGATATGCAGCAAATGTCAATATCATGGTGACATGATACATGTACCAGCACAAGAATTGCACCCATTTGTTACACCATGGCCATTCTATCAATGGGGGTTTGAATTGATTGGCATCATATACCCACCTTCAAATGGTCACAAATAAATCATAACCGCAATGAAATATTTCACTAAATGGGTCGAAGCGGTTCCTTTGAACATGACCATGGGTAAGCAAATTTCCATGTTCATCTTGAACCACATCATTTGTAGATATGGTATTCCTCATGCCATAATAACAGATAATGGAAAGCAATTCAAAAAAAAGGATGTGGATGAACTTTGTGCTACATTTCATATCACTCACCATTCTTCATCCATTTATTATCCTCAAGGAAATGGACAAGCCAAAGCCACAAATAAGAACATTTTGAAAATCTTGAAGAGATTAGTAAATAAATCAGGAAGAGATTGACATGTACAAATTAATCCAGCATTATGGGCCTATAGAACTAGCATTTGGACACCTATGGGAGCCACACCATTTTCATTAGTCTATGGGGCTAAAGCAGTTCTACCATTAGAGGTTGAAATCCCATCTTTACAAGTGTCATTGCAAGGTTGATAATAGACGAAGACTATAGAGTCACTAGACTTCAACAATTGGAGTTGCTAGAAGAACACCAAACACAAGCTTATGAGCACCTGAAAGTGTACCAAAATAGAATCTCAAGGAACTACAATAAACATATCAAACCGAGAGTCTTTTAGGTAGGAGACTTAGTGTTAAGAGAAAACCAAAAGAATCAAGCTGATAGAGAAAAGAAAGGAAAATGGGAGGCTAATTGGCTTGGTCCATTCATCATTGTGTCTTCATTTGGAATGGGAACCTATAAGTTATCAGATTGTGAAGGAGAAGAACTCCAAGAGCCTATCAACAGCATTCATCTCAAAAGGTTCTACACATGAGGGAGATGAAAGAGTATAAAGAGTATTAGATGAGGAGCGTCATATTTATTGTACATAGTCAAAGAGATCTTTAAAAATACAAAAAAATTGAAAAAAGAAAAATACAAAAAAATTGAAAAAAAAGAAAAAGTGCCTTGGTGAAAACCTAGCAATAGGTGCCTTGGTAGCAAAAAAAGAGAAAAAAGACCCAAAAGGTGAAAACTTGGTAAACAAGCACCTTTTGTTTCCTTAAGTCTGTCTTTCCTAGTCACATATGTCCATATTGCATTTCCAACATCCCATTTGTAAAACTGTCATTGCATCTATCATTTGTGCATAGTCATAATAAAGCCTTTCCGTCACATTGTTGCATTTCCTACAGCCCTAAGTTTTTCACATGATCACATTTATCACTTGGGGGCAGGAAAGGATTGGAAATTTGGTACCAAATGGATTCAATAAGTGCTACAATCAGTCATGTCAGAGAGAGATTTATCAAAGTTTCAGAAGAGTGGATATTTTAGCGAACCTTTGATGGATATCATTGTTCAAACCCAAGTATTTGATCCTACAACTTGATCCTTGAGCCTTCATTGACTTTATTATTCGAGATTAAAAATTGTCAAAACACCTTAAAGATCAGAATGCTTGGAAATACTTTTTGAAAATCATGAAACATTGCAAAACACTTGAAGCTTTCTTTTGATAATCTTTATGAAATTGACTTTTATCACATCTTTTGATCTAATCGATGATGTTCCGACTAGGTTAGCCATGATAGAGACATGATATTTTCTTGCCTTTGAGTGATTGTTTGAGGAAGATTCATCAACGTATGAGAGTTCATCTAACGACATGGTCATCAAAGAACCATCGAGGACTATCCCATAAGAGGAAGGATTGACCTTTGCTTGTTTATGCAAATAGATCCCTTGGCTATTTAGATCTTCCATATCTTAATACCAAAAATCCTCTTGCAACATTGAATCCATTGACACCGGTATTCAGACTCCCATAGTTTGGTCATCCAACTAGTGAGGGTTGTACTCGGTTCAAAAAAAGGTAACCAAAAGTGAAAAAAAGTGGTATCCATATCATCATGATGTGGTCAGTGATGATTGTACTTTCTTTCCGGTCCCAAAATGCTCAATGATGAAAATTTATCTCCATGGCATTTCTTTGCTAAAAGGTGGTGACACTTAGGTTGCATTGCATTGCATTATCATGTTAGATTAATTGCATTTGTTTGTGGTTAATTTTCCAAGGACAAGGGGGTACATCAATAATTTTGGTTAGTAAAAAACATTAAAGAAATGAGGGGTTCAATCAAACATCTTACTCTTGATAAATCAAAACAAAGAAAATGAGATTATCTTTTGCATTCATGCATAGCATTAATCATTAATCATTATCCATATACCAGAAAAAGACAAAGAAAAAGGAGCACACATCATTTCCATACATGTAGTTAAGGAGAGAATTGCATTGCATACATTGAAAAAAATAAAAAACATAGGGGCATTTACATATGCATTTCCATAAAACATTTTGCATCCATACATTGCAAAATAGAGAAAACCATGTCATAAATCCATACATCATTGCATTCATTTACTTATATCATAAAATAAGATAACTTCATTCATAGCATAAATCAAAGTAAATGCAGAAAACATCATATAGCTACATAAAAGATAATCTCATAAACAACTCATCAAGGAGAACCAAGGAGTATATCATCATATATCATAAAAAATGTGTTCATCAATTATCCATCAAATCAGTATATCAAGATACAATGTCATACAAAATGATACATCAAATGTTCTGATCAATCAAATAACATAACATGTGATACAAGGACATCAATAATGAGTGAATCTATCATCAATCAATCAAGATCCTATAGCACCAGATCCATCTGGAGCTCCACCATCCTATGGAAGAGGAGCCTGAGAAGTGCTCGCTCTGCTCTGTCTCTAAACCATAGTAGACATAAACTATTGCATCAAGGTAGCAACCTGATCTAAACACCCAACAATAGTGGATATATCTGTCCTCATAGACTGCACATCCCAAGCTAAAGTACCAATAGTAGGAGCATCCTGCGAACTCTGTCCTACATCTTGTGGCTACTGAACCTGTGTAGGCACCTGTTGTGCCGGAACCTGATCCTACTATGGTGGAACATCATCCTATTGAGCCAAGGCAACTCTTTGCAACTGAACCAAATGATCTAATCCACCTTGAATCTTCCTAGCAACAACAACCTAAGCCTGTCTCTGCTATCTCTATTGTCTGTGAGCTCTATGTTGTCTATCTACTACTCTAGGACATACATCAACTGCATCATCATGTCCTCTAGCTTGATCTCTATCTCTAACGTGCCCACCTCTCACCCGTACTTGACCCATAACTAGAGGATCTCTCTATCCTCACCATCTCCACCATCTACCACCACCACCTCCATCACCACTGCCACCATCACCTCGACCTGGGACAGGCTCTGTTGGATCAGTGAAATGATAAAACCTATTACGAGCCCACCAATTTTCATACTCATGAGACATACCTACATCTCCCATACTAGGAAGCATCTCCCACCTGTAGTAAGGCATACCACCAATTTGATCCAATGCAAACTGATAATTAATGAGAGGACCCCATATAGATCTCTCTGCCTATACCTAAGCATATAGTGCTACACCTTGAGGCATATCCTATATTCAACCATACTGTCTAGAAACTCTACCAAAGTAGAAGCACTCAATAGTGGTAGTAGTGTGACCAATCATCCAGCAAGGGGCAAGCATGTAAGGTAACTCATCATCATCCTCTCTCCAGTGCTCACAACCAATATATGGTCTCCATAGAACCTAATCGAGATCATCAACCTGTCGTTGCCAGTAATCTAGATGACCCAAATGGTGTTGCACAACCATACCAGTATATAGAAAAGCATATGGAAAACCATGAGGTCGAACCCTGTCAGAAATAGGCCTAGTGATGGAAATATGCTCCCATATCCACAACTGGAGAATAACTACATCGGCCAACAAGGATGCACTCTCTCTATAGACTACCTTGTGAAAATCATGATAGATCTATGCAAGAACACATGAACCCTAGTCAAAGCATCGAGGATGAGCATGAAAATCCTCTAGAATCCTACCCCATTTCACAGAAAAACCAGGACCTCGCTGGTTGGGAAGCAGCAAACCACCGATCAATGCACCAAGTACTATTGGCAATGTAGGAAATGAAGCAAACTGAGGCTAGGTGATCATATCATCATCAATAGAGTTGTCCCTAAACACTCGTTAGTAGATAGTGGAATCATATATGGAATCATAATAAACTACCTCTCCTCTACATGAGATACGTAACAATCTATACACGTCCTCAAGCGTGATAGTCATCTCTCTAAAAGGAAAATGGAATGTATTGTGGTCAGAGTGCCACCGCTCCACCACTATAGTCAACAAACCATGGTTCAAATGGAACTGTGGAAGGTCAAGAAGGAAACTCAATCCACACAACTTGATCACACAAAACTCAACATCTGTAAGTGTCTGACCCAAATCAATGACCCAAGATGCAACTGTCCAGATGTACAGAGTAGGAAAGTTTGTCTGTTGGAAAAGCAAAGGAATCATATCAGTATACCATATCAAGGAATTATCTCAAGTCAATCAATTCTATCAAAAGTATCAAGCAATCACACCCAGTACCATTTGTTCGTGTCTCTGTGTCCTGAGACCAAAGCAACAGTATCAATCATATCAGTTTTCACACTGATTGATTTATCCTATCAATATCCTATCCTAATCAGATTGACAAATCACATTCATTGGTACCACTATCTTGATATCCTAATCCATTTATTTTTTTAACACAACAAACCTAATCTAATCATTCGAATCGAGCATCGGAAGTCATCAAATTTTTCATCAGACACAATCAAGTATAAGTGTAAATTTTTTCAAAAGTCTGCAGGCGTGATTTTAATCATAACAGGTGACATTTCTCTTAAGCAATACCAAACAGTTATTACATGACACTTTGCGGGTGTTACGTGATAATTCTCATGCCAAGTGACATTGAATCATGCTAGGTGATAACAAAATCTGGCCTAGGCGACAGTGAATTGTTAGGGTTTCCTACACGGTAAAATATATGAAAATTGGCATTTTTGCCCTATCTCTACGCGTGAACAGTTTGTTCTTAGGTGAGAATGAAGGTTTCTTAGGTGACATTTTACTACACGACTATGTGAGTGAAAAGCATAGATGGGATAGTAAAAAGGTCTAGGCGACAATGAAATATTCCTAGGCGTGACTTGGCATATTCAAGGCAACGATGAAATGAAAAATTGCAATAAATGCTAATAAAAGAGAAATAAATGCAAATAGGGAGTTCAAAATAACTCACTGGAGGTCCATAATCAGGTGGCCTCACATATCACTAACACCTCTCGAATCGATGCTCTCAAATAGGGACAACCATCTCGAAATTCACCGTAGGACTAGAGCAAAATCACCAAAGACAAAAGTGAAAATGAATAGTAAATCAAGGTTTTTCAACCTATTTAAGCTATTTTGACCTAATTTTGGAGGTGAAAAATTGACTTAGACCTATATATTGACCTATCAAATCAACCAGGGCACATTCTTGAATCATGGCATATCATCAAGATTTTTTAGAAATGAAAACATATAAATCAAACATCATCAAATTTTTCAAATCAAGTAATCAATATGTTTTAATTTCTAAGGGGGCATTAGGATATCAAATTGGAATTGAAATCAAACATCATGGGAATTAGTGGGGCATTAAAATTTTTGTATCATTTTATCAGAGCAATCAATCATATCAGAGGCAGCAATCAATTTCATATTAGAGGCAGCAATCAGTGAATCAGTGAATCAACAATCAGGACCTAAAAGTGATTAGGACTCAAAAGAATCTTTGAATCAATGTTCTTTGTACATCAATTCAAAGAGGGGCATTTGTAGACACGCAAAAATGGACAAAGTGCTTTTAAATTGTAAAAATCAATAAAATGGCTTAAAATCATCAAAATGCACTAATTCAATCAAAAAGGGATCAAATCATTAAAATGGACATAATTAAATCAAGTTGGACAAAATCAATTAAAGCAAAGGAAAAATCAAATAATGAGGTTAAATAATTAAATCAAAGCTTAAAGGGGTGAAAAACACTACATAATTGATTTTAATCAATTAGTTGTATAGTTGTTTAAATCAAAAATCAAAATGAACCTATTACCCTTACATGGCTAAATTTAATTAATTAATTGAATTTAATAATTCCTAATATCTTTCAGCAAAGTTGAGAAACCAATGAAAATTGAGGACAAAAAGACACAAATCACTCAAAAATGATGAATCTCAATCACTCATTCTAAAGTTTCAATCTCATCCACTCAATCTTGTCCTTTTGTCCAAAGCTTTGAAACAAACCTTTAAATTGTCCCCCCATTTATGAACAAAGCAAAGTATTTGACTCAACCAAAGGTTAATCATGATTACTTCACTCTACCCTCTACCCTTGGAACTTTACTATAAATATGAAGCATTTTGAGAGCAATTGATATCTTAGAAATTCATTTGCAAAGCACTGTTACTATAGGCAATTGAAGAGCATTCTAAGAGCATTTAAGAGCATTTAGAGTATTTGCATTATACTTTTGTCAATTTGAGCTAGAATCATCATCATAGAAGCATTGTAGAAGCATAGAACATCATACATTTTCATTTTAGAAGTGTCACTAGTGGAGATTTGAGCTGAGAGCTTCACTTACCACATCTTTCTAGAGAGCCATGAGATGCTATAGATCTTAGTTTCATTTTTAAATAGATTTGCATTGTATTTACTTTAGAATTGTTGCTAATTTGATCTTAATTTCATGAAGGTGATTATCATCATCATAGACCTTCCCTTGCACTACCACTCACTGATGATGAGATGTCTCATGTTGGTGAGCATCCCTTGGTTTATTCCTCTTCTCACACAACTGTGAATCCTCTACATTGTCATACTGATTCATCCAGAGCCTATTGAAATTCTATCACCACATATTCTAGGCATGATGATGATGATTGGGTAGGGCTTATTCAGTAGGAGGTTATCGAGCTTGGTATGATGGTTATGCTGGTTGGTGTGAATTTTTCACATAAAGGTATACATTATATGACTCCAAGTATTGAGGGACAATTATGGAATTCTAATGCTGATTTGAGATTTCCAGTAGAGTTGATCAGTCATCACATGTTGGCCTTATTGCATGGGATGCATTTTATTTTCCATTCAACCCACCTATGGGGGACCTTCTCTTCTGATTATTGGACATGAGTGGGATGTGTGATTGGTTGGGTATGCTCCCCTGCTTGTAGGTGGAAGCCTTATCTGACATTCTTGGTAGCTTGCCTCTTCAGTATAGTTTTTGGTTTGAGGTACAAGCTAGAGGGGTAGTATTATGGTAGTTGGACACTTCTAGTGTTTCACTTAGTGTGGGCATAGAGTGTTAGGATATTTTGACTATCTAGGGAGATGGATGACCCTTTTTCTTATGGGATCTAGGAGGGACATACTCACGGTGGGTTTTCATTCTGGGAACCGATCGGTATGAGGTTTGCTTTCCCCCTACATATGACCGTAGAGGCACTAGTGATCCCAGTTGGGGTGAGGTTCTTAGTTGGGTTGAGGACTTTCTCACAGATGATGGCAACATAGGGCAGATTGGTATGATTGATCCTGCAGTGATTTTGGGTCCTGGCATTGGACTGGCTGCTATTTTGTTGCTATGTGAGTGGCTTCATAGGTCAGGACATAATGTTTGTTTAAGTTTTACATGCCAGATTGGTGGAGCAGCTTCCCTGAGGTTGGTTTGGGATCTAGGTATTATGATCCCAACATCCAGTTACCGATTTCTTGAGGGCAAGCAATCTCCAGGAAGGGATGAATTGTAATGTCCCCTTTTTGGGACACATTATTTCATGTTGTTTCGTTATCCTTTTTACCTTGGTCTAGTAGGCTAATCATGGCTTAGAAGTGTTCAAGGAGACATTTGGCCTAGGTGATTTCAGTTTCAGGCCAATCAGAGCAGTTTCCATTGGTTTCCAGGGTACTTACTATTTATAGTAAGTCGACAGGGTTCAAAATTCTTGGCATTTTAGTATTGGACTTGGAGTGTCTCATTGAGAGATTTTTGGCATTCTATCACATGTCTTCATCTGAGCTCGTTTGGTCCTCCATTTTAATGCTGGAAGATTCCTCACCTTATTTATTATGTCACTTTATTACTTAATGGTCATATTTATTTAAAAGTGACTTAAGGTGGGAATATGAAGAGACATAGTGGGAATATAAAGAGACAGAATGGGGAAAATGAAGAGTCACAACTGAAGCCTTAAAAGAAGGCTTTGGATCTCATTGAGTTATGCTTCAGTTTATGGAATTTATTTCTCATTGAGAATTCAGGAAGCTTCCGCTTTTGAATCGAAAACCTAAGGATGGAAACCTTTAGGCTTTCTCAGTGGATTGGACAAAAACCCAGTTCATCTTCGGTGCAGATTCATATCAGAGTTTGTTGTTGTTTTATAGGTTCTTTATCATCTAGTCTTACTATATTTTTGTATTTCAGATTGGGATGTTGTAATTCATGTTTATTGTATTGTTGTTGTATAATACAAAACCATTTTCTGAGAAGTTTTATAAGAATGCATTTGCTAGTTATTTGAATATATCTATTGGTTATTATTATTGGATCAAATGGTTATTTGCATGTTTTTATTTGTTTCGATCTATCTGAGATATATTCATGAAATTTTAGAGAATGGTCGGTTAGGGTCATTTCAAAAGTGAATAAATTTGTCTTCTTTGGGACATGTTTTTATTTAAAATAGATATCAATATTACTCTTCTTGAAGTGGACCTATCTATAGATCTAGTTGTTTTTCCAATGGAATGCAAACCTTCCTTAACATTGTCAACAATATTTTTTTGTACGTTACATGATTTTAAATTTTTCAAACTTGCATCTACACCTAACAATTTTAATAGCTCTTTTAACTCATCTTTAAGAAGCGTAATTGATAATAGTTGAGTTTTTTCAAGTGTACCAAGATTCTCAAATTGTTTCATTATTTTCATAAACTTTTTATTCAATGCCCTCTTCGTAATATTTATGGGTTGTTTAGCATAATCTCTCAATTTTCCCACATCCATTTCAATTAAATGATCTATGCTTTTACGATTAATTTTTCTCTTCAACTGTTTGAGTAGATTATCATTCTCATATGTTTCTTGCACTTTCGCTGCAAATAAAAAAATAAAATCTTAATATCTCATCTTAAGGGGACCTTCATGAAATAAGTATTTACAAGCTTAAATGTCAAAGGTAATAATTTATAAACTAATGAGAGAAACACATACTTATTTGACCTTGAGTTGACCCTTCTCTAAATTTCATTGCTTCAACTTGGGATATTGCCCCTTGTCCAAAATTTTCATCATTAAAGGCTGCATGTACACAAAAAAAATAATAACTTCTTAATGGGAAATACCCAAAGTGCATATTCACCACTAAGAGACTAAATCGAGATAGTGAGAGAGAGAGAGAGAGAGAGAGATGTGTACTTATTTGATATTTTGAGAGTTGTGCTTGTTAAGCTTGTGACAACCCTTCTCCATCTTCTAAAGGTTGTGCTTGTGGAGCTTGTGATGGCCCTTCTCCAACTTCTCAAGGTTGGGCTTGTTGAGCTTTTGATGGCCTTTCTCCAACTTTTGAAGGTTGGGCTTTTTGAGCTTGTGATGAACCTTCTCTAACTTCAAAAGGTTGTGCTTCTTGAGCATTTTCTACATACAAAGTAAAAATTATTAAACAAAAACTTTTGAATGAAGTTAGGTCTAATTAAGTCATTTTAGGTACATAATTGGGTCCTATTAGGTCCTAATAGGTTCTAATAGGTCCTAATTAGGCATCAAAGTGTAACTAATTAGTTATAATAGGTTCTAATAGATCCTAATAGGCCCTAATAGGTTCTAATAGGTTCTAATAGGTCCTAATAGGTCTAACTAGGTCTAATTAGGCATCAAAGTGTAACTAATAGGTCCTAATAGGTCCTAATTGGTCTAATTAAGTCTAATTAAGTCTAATTAGGTCCTAATACCTATATAAATAGGACCTAATAGGTATAAAGAGGTCCTAATAGGTCAAATTGGATCCTAATAAGTCATATTAGGTCCTAATAGATTCATATTATGTCTAATTGGTCTAACTAGGTTCATATTAAGTCAAAATAGGTCCTAATAGATCTAATTGGGTCTAATTGTGTCCTAATTGGGTCCTAATGGGTCTAATTGGGTCCTAATTGGTTCTAATAGGTCTAATTGAGTCCTAATAGGTCCTAATTGGTCTAGAATTAAGTCTAATTAGGTCTAATTGGTCTAATTAAGTCTAATTAGGTCCTAATTAGTCTAATTAAGTCTAATTAGGTCCTAATAGGTATAAAGAGGTCCTAATGGGTATAATTGGGTCCTAATAGGTCATATTAGGTCCTAATAGGTTCATATTATGTCTAATTGGTCTAGCTAGGTTCATATTAAGTCAAAATAGGTCCTAATAGGTCCTAATTGGTTTAGAATTAAGTCTAATTAGGTAATAATTGGTTTAATTAAGTCTAATTAGGTCCTAATTGGTCTAATTAAGTCCTAATTAATAGATAATTAAGTCTAATTAAGTCTACTTATGTCCTAATAGATATAAATAGGTTCTGATAGGTATAAAGAGGTCCTAATGGGTCTAATTGGGTCGTAATAGGTCATATTAGGTCCTAATAGGTTCATATTATGTCTAATTGGTCTAACTAGGTTCATATTAAGTCAAAATAGGTCCTAATAGGTCTAATTGGGTCTAATTAGGTCCTAATTGGTCCTAATTGGTCCTAATAGGTCTAATTGGGTCTAATTAAGTCCTAATAGGTCCTAATTGGTCTAGAATTAAGTTTAATTAGGTCCTAATTAGTTCTAATTGGTTCTAATAGGTTCTAATAGGTCTAACTATGTCTAATTAGGCATCAACATGTAACTAATAGGTCCTCATAGGTCCTAATAGGTCCTAATTAGGTCCTAATAGGTCCTAATTAGGTCTTAATTAGTCTAATTAAGTCTAATTAAGTCTAAATTAGGTCCTAATAGGTATAAATAAGACCTAATAGGTATAAAGAGGTCCTAATGGGTCTAATTGGGTCCTAATAAGTCATATTACCTATCCTAATAGGTTCATATTATGTCTAATTGGTCTAACTAGGTTCATATTAAGTCAAAATAGGTCTAACTGGGTCCTAATTGGGTCCTAATGGGTCTAATTGGGTCCTAATAGGTCTAATTGGGTCTTAATAGGTCAAAATAGGTCTAGAATTAAGTCTAATTAGGTCCTAATTGGTCTAATTAAGTCTAATTAGGTCCTAATTAATCTAATTAAGTCTAATTAAGACTAATTAGGTCCTAATAGGTGTAAATAGGTCCTAATAGGTATAAAGAGGTCCTAATGGGTCTAATTGGGTCCTAATAGGTCATATTAGGTCCTAATACGTTCATATTATGTCTAATTGGTCTAACTAGGTTCATATTAAGTTAAAATAGGTCTTAATAGGTTCTTAATTTAGTCCTAAAAGGTCTAATTGGGTGTAATTGGGTCCTAATTAGGTCCTAGTGGGTCTAATTGGGTCCTAATTGGTCCTAATAAGTCTAATTGGGTCTAATTAGGTCTAATTAGCTCTAATTAGCTCTAATTAGGTCCTAATTATGTCTAATTGGGTCTAATTGGGTCTAATTAGGTCTAATTGGGTCTAATTGGGTCTAATTAGGTCCTAATAGGTCCTAATTGGGTCTAATTGGTCTAGTTAGACCTCTAATTGGTCTTAATAGGTCTAATTGGTCCTAGTCAGGTCTAGTTAGGTCTAATGGGTCCTAGTAAGGTCTAGTTAGGTCTAATAGGTCATAGTTAGGTCTAGTTAGGTCTAAAAGGTCCTAATAGGTCCTAATACCTATCTAGTTAGGTCTAATTGGTCTAGTTAGACATCTAATTGGTCCTAATTGGTCATAGTTAGGTCTACGATAGTTAGGTCCAGTTGGTCCTAATAGGTCTGGTAATTGGTCCTAATTGGTCTAATAGGTCCTAATAGGTCCTAGTTAGGTAGATAGTTAGGTCTAATTGGTCCAAATTGGTCTAATAGGACCAAATAGGTCTAGAGTTAGGTCTAATTGGTCTATTTAGACCTCTAATTGGTCCTATTGGGTCTAATTGGTCCTAATAGACCTCCTAGTTAGGTCTAGTTAAGTCTAATTGGTCATAATTGTTCCTAATAGCTCCTAATAGGTCTAGCTACCTATCTAATAGGTCCTAATAGGTCCTAATAGGTCTAGCTAGGTTTAGTTACATCTATTCAGACCTAATAGCTCCTAATACATCTAATTGGTTAGGCTAATAAGTCCTAATAGGTCTAATTGGTCCTAATAGGTCCTAGTTAGGTGTAGTTAGGTCTACTTGGTCCTAATAGGTATAGTTAGGTCTAGTTAGACCTCTAATTGGTCCTAATATGTCCTAATTGGTAATAATTAGTCTTATTAGGTCACTTAGCTCTAATTAGGTATTACAACATCACATTTACATGATTCATTAAGACAAGTCCTGATCATCAACTTAAAATATCTAGAGAGAGAGACGGAGACATACCTTGTTTCCTAGGATAATATCTTTCTCATGTTTCTTCACATAGTCTTTTTCAGCCTCTTCTGAATAATGTTGTGTACTCTTGTTTAACCTTCTCTTTTTATTTCCCATCACAACTTACAAAATTGTTCTAGCAAAATGTCTTCCTTCTCCTAAATGCGAATTATTTTGCAGCTTTCAGATTAATGAAATGAGAAAAACATACATTTATTTATATGTAATCATTATTAACCCAAAACAACACCAAATAGGCCGACCTAGGTTTCTATCAAAAGTCAAAGTTGACTTTCGATCGAAAGTCACTTACTTTCTATCGAAAGTAAGTTAGTGCTAGCTAAAATTGGCATCAAAATGGAAAGTACTTTCGATAGAAAGTACTTTCTATCGAAACTCAAAAGTTTTGACCGGAAGTACTTTCTATCCAAAGTAATTGGTTTAAGCCATGTTTGTAAACTATGAATAAATTCTAAGAATTTCATGGCTTCGGGCCTCAAGCATGGTGATCAAATGGAAGAATAAGAAGATGTCCTTTTGCATAGCACAAGTACTCAGAACGAGCTTTCTAATGATTATATATTTGACTATTTTTTAATTTATTATGTATATGGTTTTTGTTATCAATCGAATGTAGGTTTTTTATCAAATATAAACCTCTGAGTTTGACGTTCAATGAAAAATAGTAAAAAAGGGAATTTTTTTTTGAAAAATAATAGTGCCCTCCATCTTCGAGTCTACTTTCTATCAATTTTTTTTTTGAAATTTGATAAATACACAATACGTTATAAGCTATGTAGTTAAGGTATGTCAAAATTATGGTTTAGTCAACTTCAAACGTTAATAAAATATGAAATAATCATGTGATAATATCATCAAACCAATTGCATGCCCTCTGTATGGATGTTATGAAACTAAATTTGAAAGAATCACATTCATATCTATTTTACGAAAAAGTTATGGTCTATGAAAATAATATTACTCTTTGAAAATGACGTTTTCAACACCATAACTATTCAAATAAATTTTATATATATATATATATATATATATATATATATATATATATATATATAGAATCTAGACATAAAATCTTAAAAAACTCTAATTTACTTCATCCTTCAATTTCGAATGGTTCAACGACAATATGCATCTGAATCTGAAAGTTTTTTTCAAAATGTAGAGTTCAGTGTCCGTTTAGGGAAAAAAGCGTAACCCACTATTGTGGGTTCACCCCCTTATTTATTGATGAACTACAACTGATTGAGAACTTGATTAAAGAACTCCAAGTGATAATTGAATCAGTTTTATGTTGTGATTGAGAACTTGATTAAAGAACTTCAAGTAGAGATCACTGAGCACTGAACTATTATGTAAGATAATTGAATCAATTTTATGTTGTCATTGATGTCAACTAGTTTTGACAGTACTTATCATGGAGTTGCAAACATCTAACACATCTATAGAAGAGAAGAGAAAGATGAAGAACCGAGATATCTACATGGATGAAGATGGTTATGACAGATGAGGATAAGGAATACTCTTGGTAACTTATTGATGAGTCTATGACTTCATATTGTTGACTTGATTATGTTGCATTAATCTATTATGAAGTTGGGAGCAAAATGTTACAAAGAAGTGTTGTCGATTAATGAAGCATTCCAGTATACACCGAGCAGTGTAGTGTATACCGAGCATAGTATAAACTGAACTTGTGTTTACCAATGCATTTCTTTGTTAACCGAGAATGAACAAAAGAACTAAATGATTAGTTTAGCCGACAGAAGTTGATGAGTTGGAAAGTACCTCATGAGTGGGATGGATAGATAAAGTTTGTTATAAGATCGACAACTAGAAAAATTCAAGGAAAATCTAAAGGACATAATTGAAATGTGTTACTAACACATCAGCTGAGGAAGGTTTAAGCGGAAAAATCAGCGAAGGAGATTAAGCGGCAAAATCTAATGGATGAAAGGAAAATAGTTTACTTGTCTATTTCAAAGACTAGGGTTTCATTATGAAACTCATGTCGGAGGAAGGAAACTGCAGAGATATTGAGTGAACAAGCTTCATGCATGCCTGATCAAATTGGTTAAGGAGAACTGAACTGCAGAGATTACCAAGCGTCAGAAAGCTATAACCGAGAGACAGTAAGTCATTGATTATTGTTGAAATATAATTGATATATTGATTAGAGGATTTTTATGATCTTAAGAATAGATCTGAACATCTGCAAATCAAGTTGTATTATATTCAGATCAATTGTTGTTACAGTTTAACCATTGTAATCAGATAAATCTCTTAACTGAGTGGACTTTAAAGTCTTGTAATGTCATTCATAGAATGTACATTTGTTATCTTGTTAACCCCATAGTGAATGTTGGTTGGATGATAATGGTTAGTGTTAAATCCTCTAAAAAGGTCACACCTTACAGTGTGTTTTGTAACCTTTAATAGGGTTGGGTCTTCACCGACGTCACTTCAGAAGAGTGAACAATTTTTGGGTTGCCGGTCCCAGGTGATTTTTCCCTTTATAGGGTTTCCATGTTAAATCTCTTGTGTAATGTGTTGATTGTGATGATTTTTGAATATCATACTCTACATGTTGCATGTTAGATTTGATCGATAGTTACTATAAGTTATTAACTGGTAATCGGTAAAAGAATAGACAGTTTACTATTCTATGTTACCAAGCTGCAGATTTTTGTTTAAATTGTTTTTGGATATACATTTTGTATTTGGGACTGTGGATAACTGATTCACCCCCCACTCAATTATTCTAACAATTGGTATCAGAGTGTATTGGTTGCTTGGAATAGAGTTTTAAGGACTTCAGCATAAAGATCACAAAATGTATAAGAGGGATGTGCCAAAGTTGAACAAGGACAACTTTACAATATGGAAAAGCTGAATGAAACTGCATATATCTAGAATTGGGAATTCTTCCCTCACACTATTAGAGAATGGCTACATTGCACTGCCCACTGGACCTTTGACTCTTGATCAACTAAGAGATAGACATGAGCATAACATTACTACGATGGAGATTGTTGCTACTCAGACAGATGCTGAGTTTGAAGATATTAAAGATTGCACTATTGCTAAAGATATGTGGGATAAACTTGCTCAAGTTTATAGTGGTGATACAAATGTCAAGAGAGCCAGAGCTGAAAGTTTAAGAGGAAGATTCGATGATATGAAGATGAAATAAGGAGAAAACATTGTGCAGTACACAAACAAAATAAAGGAGGTAGTTCATGCTATCAGAGCATCTGATGGTGTTATTGATGAAGACATTATGGTAAGAAAAATTCTAAGGACTCTATTGTCTATTTGTGCCATCAGAATATCTGCAATTCATGAAAATAGGTCAGCACCTAACAGTGTTCTCACTCTTGATAATCTGATTGGAAAGCTAATGAATTTTGAACTGAACAACTATGATAATAGTGTTGTACCGACTGTTGAATTTGCTTTTATGACTTCTCTAAAGATTGGTAAGTCTAGTAGTAGAAATAATAAGGATGATAGTGATAGCAATACTGATGATGAGCTTGATGAGCTTGAAGCTCTAATGGCCATGAGATTACCTAAAGGAAAAGGTAGATATAGAGGCAAATTACCTTTAGCATGTTTTAACTACAAATAAGTTGGTCATATTGCTGCTAGATGTCCAAATAGGAAGGAAGATGACAGAAACAAGGACCAATCTGGTGAAGGAAGCTATGGGAGAAGAGGCAACATAAGTTACCGACACTACAACAAAGACAACCAAGACAATAATGATAAAGGCAAAAAGGTATGTTACATTGCAGAGGAAAATGAATCAGAATCTGATTTAGATGATGATGTAGAAGTGGTATTTGTTGCTACGAAGAATGATTCTAAGGAAGAAGAAAGGTATGTAGAAACAACACCGATTTCTAAGGTTAATAAAAATGATACATGGATCATAGATAGTGGCTGTACACATCACATGACTGGTGATGAAGAAAAATTTAATCATCTTGAGCAATATAATGGAGGATCTATAAAAATGGGTAATGATGCACCTTGTATGGTTAGAGGAAAGGGATCCTTACTGATAAATGATAGAATCCAATGCGATAATGCTTATTGGGTAGAAGGACTAAACTATAATTTGTTAAGTGCGGCACAACTAAAAAATTTAGGTCACCGAGTAGCTTTTGAGAGCAAGAAAGTAAAAATATTTGATGATGGAGGAAGACTTGTTGGAACAGGAGCACAATCGAAAGGTAACTTGTTTTATCTTGACAATGATGAGTCTTCTTGTTTAATGATGAGAAATGAAGATGCTTGGTTATGGCATAAAAGGTTATGTCATGTGAACTTTGATAACATGATTAAAATCAGTAAAAAGAAAAAGGTTAGAGGTCTCCCTAACTTATCTAAGCCTGATCATATTATGTGTCATGAGTGTCAAAAAGGTAAAATGACAAAATCTAGTTTCAAAAGCAAAGATTATTCAACAAAAAAAATACTTGAGTTGGTTCACACTGACCTGTGTGGTCCCATGAGAACAAAGAGTTATTATGGAGATAGGTATTTCATTCTTTTTGTTGATGATTTACTATATTGATGACTGTCATGTTCTTGAAAGAAAAATTAGAGGCATTTAAGATGTTCAAGTGGTATAAAGAAAAAGTAGAGAAAGAAACCGGTAAAGAATTGAAATGCTTAGGATCTGACAGAGGAGGTGAATTTATTTCTAATGAATTTACTAACTATTGTAATGAGCATGGTATAAAAAGATAGGTCTCTGCACCGAGAACACCTCAACAGAATGGAATTGCCGAAAGAAGGAATAGGTCAACAGTTGATTGTGCAAGAACAATGATGATAGAGAAAAATGTTTCTCAAACATACTAGAGAGAGGCAATTAGCACAGCTATTTATGTTTTGAATCGAGTATAGTTGAAGAAGGACACTAACAAAACACCCTATGAGTTATGGTTTGGACACAAACCCACTGTAAGTTATTTTAGAATTTTTGGAAGTAAATGCTTTATTCTAAAAGATGAAAGAAATGGAAAGTTTGAATCAAAAGGTGATGAAGGGATATTTCTTGGATATTCCACTAAAAGCAAAGCATATAAGTATCTAAATAAAGTTACTAATAAAATGATAGAAAGTGCTAATGTCAGGGTTGATGAGTTTGATGACAAGAATGTAGAAGAAAGCACAAAGGAACTAGAAGACTACGGTAGATTCACATACATTGAGCATCCAGAGTATCTACCGAAGCCGTAGACAGTGACAACCGGTCAGCAGGGAAACAACACTGAGGAACAGGAAAGAGAAACCGACGAGCAGGAAGGACCTACCGAGCAGTAAAATGACCCTGAACAGGATGAACAAGAAAGAAGAGATCGGATACTGGCAAGATTTTTCAGAAGACATCATCCTGAGAACCAAATTATTGGCGACAAGCAAGTTGGCATACAAACGAGAAGTAAGTCAAGACAAGGTACATGCTTAGTTTGTGAATATGAACCGAAAAATGTTAAAGTTGCATTGGAGAATGAAGAGTGGATAAATTCAATGAATGAAGAGATTGAACAGATAGAGAAAAACAAGATATGGACCTTAGTACCTAGACCTAAGGATAAGAATGTTATCGGTACTAAGTGGATCTTCAGAAACAAGCTGAATGAAAATGGAGAGGTTACAAGGAATAAATCCAAACTAGTTTGCAAGGGGTATGCACAAGAGGAATGAATTGACTATGGTGAGACCTTTGCACCTGTTGCTAGACTAGAAGGAGTTCGAATGTTACTGGCTTATGGAGCACATAATAAATTTAAAGTTTATCAAATGGACATTAAGTCTTCATTTTTGAATGGGATACTTGAGGAAGAAGTCTACATAGAATAACCATAAGGGTTCATTGATCCAGAAGAGAAAGATATGGTAAGTATATTACATAAAGCTTTGTATGGTTTGAAGCAAGCACCGAGAGCCTGGTATGAAAGGCTACATACTTATTTGTTAAGTATTGGATTTGTTAGAACTAGTGAGAACAATAATTTGTATATGAAAGGAGATACTGATGATACTATTCTAATTGCTGAAATATTTTTGGATGATATTATCTTTGGAGGACAAGATCACATATGTAAATAATTTGCTGATGAGATGAGAAAAGAGTTTGAAATGTCTATGTTTGGAGAGATTAAGTTCTTTCTAGGACTACAGGTTATTCAATAGAATGATGGGATATTCATCACACAATCCAAATATATAAAGGAAGTACTGAAAACATTTGGCATGGAAGATGCTAAACCAGTTGGAACACCAATGGTCACAAGCTGCAAATTGACTAAAGAGGATGAAACTACAGAGGTGAACCAGACACTGTACCGATCAATGATTGGTAAGTTGATGTATGTAGTACATTGTAGACTAGATATAGCACATGTTGTGGGGATTGTTGCAAGATTTTTGCAAATCCTAGGGAGTCACACATGATTGCTACAAAGAGAATCTTAAGATACCTAAAGAAAACAAAGGATTATGGATTATGGTATCCTAAGGATGGCAAGTTTGAACTTAAAGTATACACCAATGCTGATTGGGCTAGAAATGTGGATGACAGAAAAAGCACAACCAAAGGAGCATTTTTCTTTAGTGAAAGACTTCTTACCTAGACAAGTAAGAAGCAATCTTGTATTTCCTAGTCTACAGCCAAAGCAGAGTATGTTGCTGCTACTACAAACTGTTCAAATATTGCATACACTAAACAAGTTTTAGAAGGAATGAATGAGGTAATCACTGAGCCGGTGATTATATATTGTGATAACACTAGTGCTATAAACATTTCAAAGAATCCAGTGATGCACTCTAAAACAAAGCACATATCCATCAAGTATCACTACTTAAGAGAACAAGTGCAGGAGAAGCAAGTGAAGCTTGAATTTGTTACATCTAAAGAGCAACTTGCTGATATTTTCACAAAGCCTCTACCGAAAGATACATTTGAATACTTGAGGACTAGACTTGGGGTCCATCCCCTGTCTACCAGTCACTAATGTGATCTGGAGGTTGCATCAGCCTAATCTTATTAGAAGATCATTCATGTTGATGCAGCATAGTTCACACTTTGGATTTATGTCTAAGGTTGTGAAAGATTTGAGAAATAAGTGGCATAATCAGTATATAGAGATACAATGAATGCACAAGACAACAGTGAGTTAATTGGCTAATACAAGAGTTGTATGGTTTATGTTTTTCTTTGGCATTGTTGTCAAAGGGAGAGATAAACAATATGATAACCGAGGAAAATACTGGAACATCTATCTAAGGGAGAGACAATTTAAAAAGATAAAGAGAGAAACATAAGGAACCTAAGAGCTGCTAAAGATCATATCTACGGAAGATAGTCTGCACATTGCAATGCTGTTATATAATGTAGTGATTAAACATATTAAGCTAAGGGAGAGCTTACCGAGCTACAACATTTGTTTACAGAGTTGTAAAATACATGTTTGGTATGTGTATGATATACTTCATATTGCTTGAGTTGCTATCAATGCCAAAGGGAGAGATTGATGAACTACAACTGATTGAGAACCTAATTGAAGAACTTCAAGTGATTAGAGATCACCGAGCATTGAACTATTATGTAAGATAATTGAATCAGTTTTATGTTGTCATTGATGTCAACTAGTTTTGACAATACTTATCATGGAGTTCCAAACATCTAACACATCTGTAGAAGAGAAGAGAAAGATGAAGAACTAAGATATCTACATGGAGGAAGATGGTTATGACATCTATGAGGATAAGGAATACTCTTGGTAACTTATTGATGAGTCTATGACTTCATATTGTTGACTTGATTATGTTGCATTAATCTGTTATGAAGTTGGGAGAAAAATGTTACAAAGCAGTGTTGTCAGTTAATGAAGCATTCCAGTATACACTGAGCAGTGTAGTGTATACCGAGCATAATATAAAATGAACTTGTGTTCACCGACGCATCTCTTTGTTAACTGAGAATGAAAAAAATAACTAAATGATTAGTTTAGCCGACATAAGTTGATGAGCTAGAAAGTACCTCATGATTGGGGTGGACAGATAAAGTTTTTTATAAGATTGACGACTAGCAAAATTCAAGGAAGATCTAAAGGACAGAATTGAAATGTGTTACTAACACATCAACCGAGGAACGTTTAAGCGGCAAAATCAGCGAAAGAGATTAAGCGGCAAAATCTGATGGATGAAAGGAAAATGGTTTACTTGTCTATTTAAGAGACTAGGGTTTCATTATGAAACTCATGTCGGAGGAAGGAAACTACAGAGATATCATGTGAACAAGCTTCATGCATGCCTGATCAAATTGGTTAAGGATAACCGAACTAAAGAGATTACCGAGCATCAGAAAGCTATTACCGAGAGATAGTAAGTCATTGATTATTGTTGAAACATAATTGATATGTTGATCAGAGGATTTTTATGAGCCTAAGAATAGATCTGAACATCTGCAAATCAAGTTGTATTGTATTCAGATCAATTGTTGTTACAGTTTAACCATTGTAATCAGATAAATCTCTTAACCATTACCGAGCTGCAGAAATTTGTTTAAATTGTTTTTGGATATACATTTTGTATTTGGGTCTGTGGATAACCGATTCACCCCTCTCTCAGTCATTCTAACAATTTAGATCAAATATGCTAGAACAAAACAAAAAAAACCAAAATTGAACAATATGAACATGAGGATGCTCCTAAACCATTATCTAAACATATTTATATCATTTAACTTATTTCACTATTATATAACCAAATTCTATGTCATGAAGATAGAATTCACATTAGAAATAATAAAATAATTATATTTTTTAATTGTACTTTGATATTTCATGATGTTTTTAATATAATAATTATTTTTGGTTTTTTTTATGATATTCTTTTTTAGGATTTTCTAAGCACATTAAAAATAAATAATAATTTATAATAATTTTGAGTAATTTTTTATAATTTTTAAATTTTTTTTTATTAATAATAATAATAAATAATAATTTTGGGTATTTTTTTCTCATATTCTTCTTGTAAGTTTGTCTACGCACATAAAAATGCATTGTTATTTGTTATGCCATAGAGTACGAGACTTATAGAACTAGAAATAAATAGTTATACATTTTATATAAAGAATTTAGCTTTAAATTTACTTTTTCTATGCTATTAATATTTTATACTATAATTACAATTATACTACAAAAATATATAATGAATGAGATGCAATAGATAATTTATACCAAAAAAAATAAAAAAGAAGAAAAATCCTCTACATAATTAGGAACTTGTATTCATATTTTCGATCCTAAAAAATTATTCTTCAAGAATATTTCAATAATCTCATTCAAAATACTATACAAAGATCTCGTAAAATCATCCCCTCAAATATTTTTAAATAAAATAAAAAAGAGATATTTGATCTTGACCATCTACTCTATAATTTAATTTATATTTAATTAATTCAAATTAAGAGTACCACAACTATTAAGTAATCAAAATACAATTTTTAGGGGAAGGGGCTCACTTACTTGGCAGCGACTATGGATCCACGAAAATTGTTAACCATACGAAGGGGAAACACTTAGTTTAACAAAAAAAAATTGCAAAAAGTTATATAAAAAAAATAATAATTCGTGGCTCGATAGCCACTACCCACTTACCTCCCATGTTCCAATTGTTGTTTAGTGGATTTCACTAATTAAAAGCCCACTAAAACATCATTTAATAGATCAATAACATAGACTAAGAAGACTTGAAAATGCATGTTATGAACTCTCACATAAGGTAACTTCTCTTGTTAATGCTTGGATGGAGAATTCCATCGATCATGACATCATCCTGCTTTATAGGATTCCATACCTATGGCCACCTTTACATTCTGATCGTCCTTTCCCATTAACTTGCCAAAATCAGGGTCCCACAATGGTCCATGATTTTGGAATTGTAAAAATGCTTTACAGCTTACTAAAGCACTTTCATGTTACAGCTGGTTGCCACTTCTCCTAATTTTATTGGAAAGCCATCTATTTTAACTTCCTAAAAGGGTGTAAAATTAGATTGTTATAAAGGCACTACTAGTTATGATTGTTACAATCCTTCCTTTTAGGATAGTCAATAAAATACTTAATGCCCCTTACAAAAATGGCCTCCAATCAAATGATTTGAACTCATAGGGACCATACACATCCCTATACTACTATCCACAAGGTGGATCTACCTTTTGTTGTCTTCTATAATGTTATTTCTTCAAGTTTTTTGTCATTTATAGTCTACTACACAAGGAAATTATAGACTTTTGTGCTTCAAAACATGTGCAAACTCTCTCATCAACTGCTGTAATTTTGGAATATGATTCATGATGTGCCTATTCACCCATTTACAAAATTTTCCACCGTTGGAAAACTCATTTACACATTTTTTAAGAGCTACTGGTTACCCTAGGTAGGGTTTCTACTAGTTTGGAAAGAAACTAGTATATCTCCCTTGATAGATTTAAATGAAACAAAAACCAAAATAGAGTGGATCTAATGCTCTTCCATTTCAAATTGATCTTTGGTCTTCAAATGATAGGTACAATCCGCACTAAGTAGATTTGTAGACTAAAACATTAAAAAAATACAAAAAATTTGATACTTTATTGAACCAAATTTCATTACAAAGATCTCTTCAACTGATCCAAACCAACTCTTTAACAACTTTTTGAAAATTTGTCATGGCAATGTAAAAAGTTGGCATGTAACTTTGACAACAAATTAGCAACTTTTACAACTTTCACTGGAATTGACTCCAAACTTTCACAAATGATCTCAAATGAACATTAATGGTCCAAGATGACCTTATTTACTTCAAATATGCTAGAACAAAAAAACAAAAAAACAAAATTGAACAATATGAACACGAGAATGCTCCTACACCATTATCTAAACATATTTATATCATTTAACTTATTTCATTATTATATAACTAAATTCTATGTCATGAAGATAGAATTCACATTAGAAATAATATAAGAGTGATATTTTTAAATTGTACTTTGATATTTCATGATGTTTTTAATATAATAATTATTTTTGGTTATATTTTATGATATTCTTTTTTAGGATTTTCTAAGCACATAAAAAATAAATAGTAATTTATAATAATTTTAGTTAATTTTTTATAAAAATTTTATAATTTTTTTTTATAATAATAATAAATTAAATAAATTTGGGTTTTTTTTTTCATATTGTTTTTTAAGTTTGTCTACGCACATAAAAATGCATTGTTATTTTTTATGTTGCAGAGTATGAGACTTATAGAACTAGAAATAAATAGCTATACATTTTACATAAAGAATTTAGTTTTAAGTTTACTTTTGCTATGCTATTAATATTTTATAGTATAATTATAATTATATTACAAAAATATATAATGAACGAGATGCAACAGATAATTTATACAAAAAATAATAAAAAAGAAGAAAAATCCTCTACATAATTAAGAACTTGTATTCATATTTTCGATCCTAAAAAATTATTCTTCAAGAATATTTCAATAATCTCATTGAAAATATTATACAAAGATCTCGTAAAATCATGCCTTCAAATATTTTTAAATAAAATAAAAAAAGAGATATTTGATCTTGACCATCTACTCTATAATTTAATGTATTTTTAATTAATTCAAATTAAGAGTACCACAACTATTAAGTAATCAAAATACAATTGTTAGGGGAAGGGGCTCACTTACCTCCCATGTTTCAATTGTTGTTTAGTGGATTTCACTAATTAAAAGCCCACTAAAACATCATTTAATAGATCAATAACATAGACTAAGAAGACTTGAAAATGTATGTTATGAATTCTCACATAAGAAAACTTCTCTTGTTAATGCTTGGATGGAGAATTCCATGGATCATGACATCATCCTCCTTTATAGGATTTCATATATATAGCTGCCTTCACATTTTTATTGTCCTTTTGCATTAAATTACCAAAATCAGAGTCCCACAATAGTCCATGATTTTGGAATTGTTAAAATACTTTACAACTCAGTAAAATATTTTCATGTTACAGCTGGTTGCCACACTGCTAATTTTATTAGAAAGCCATCTATTTTAACTAAAAATGTGTAAAATTAGAATTAGAAGAATGTTATTATAGTAAAATTAGCAGAAGTTGCAACCAGCTGTAATAAAGAAGTACTTTACTGAGCATTATATTATTTTTACAATTTCAAAATCATGGACTATTGTGGGACCCTGGTTTTGGAAAATTATGTGAAAGGACGATAAAAATGTAAAGGCAGCCATAGGTATGGTATCCCATAAAGCAGAATGATGTCATGATCCGTGCAATTCTCCATTTCATAAGAGAAGTTCCATTATGTGATTGAACTCATACCAAGCATTTTCTCTTATGTGATTGAATTCATACCAAGCATTTTCAGGTATTTTTTGGGTCTCTGCTCTTCACTTGCTTGCTGTAATGGCGCACCATGGCCTTTTTGTCATTGCGGCGTCTCTTCTCTGCGTTATCGTGGCCGCCAAGGAATTTCAGGGATACTTTTTGTCATCATCTTCAGTGGACGGAATGCAACCTCTATCAATGGAAGCACAGGGCCTTTACTCTGACAGCGCCAAGGACGTATTTCCAATACAAAGGCTGCTCCAGGGTAACAATGTTAATATAGGTTACAATACTCTTAGACGTGATTACACCCCCTGTCAGAATGGACAGCCCTACATGAGCAATTGCAAGAACAATCCAAGCTTAGTAAATCCTTACAAAGTGGATTGTACCGTCTTTAATCGTTGTGCACGGGATACCCGTTAGCAAAAGTGTCTGCTCAATGTATTCCGCATAAAATTTGAGTACCCAAAATGTTGAATTGGTGTGTTTCAACTTGTAGTTAAATGAGTTCCAGTTAACCTTCTCTGTACAGTACGTATTTGGATTGAGTTGTTAATTAGCAGTGTTTCAGTATGTAGTCGAATGGGTTTCTGGTTCTGTTACTCTTCTCTTCTCTGTTCCAGTATTTTGAATACAATTGTTAACGAGCAGTATGAGATTCTCAAACTATTATGATTTTCATGATTATCTTTTACGACTGATTAAGATCCCATGTTTGTTGAGATCTGGGTTGTAAAATTTAGATGTAAAATAATTAAGAGCTTTAATGATCAGAGTTTAAATTACCCAAGCATGTCCCAAGTTCGTCTTTCAAGCAGCTGGGGTTTCCATGTTCAGTCTTCCAAGAAAAAATTCTGAGGATTAGTATTTACAAATAATTAATAAATGATTTGTTAAGATGATAAAGTTTGTACGGCTCCATTGCATCGTTATTTTCTCCACTCATATTTTTTTGTTTTATAAAAAAAATTGATATGTACATTGTCAAGGAATTCAATTCTATTAACTTTTTGTAGATGAGATTCACTTTGAAAATTCAAAAGTACTTTTTAGTGTTTTCTTATATTAATGTTTCCCATCACATTTTGAGATACATTATTAGGAGCTCTTTGGCATGGTGACAATGGAAACACTAGTGTTTTATGAAGCATTGATGCAAAAGAACACACAATGAAATTTAGAAATACTAAAAGAACCATTATATATTCTGGAAAATTGATGTATTTAATTCAAAAGTAGTAATACTCAAATTTACATACAACTAACAATTCCTTTTTTCTTTTTAACTTTGATAATATAATAGTGAACAATATATTTTGTATTAAATTTGACTATTTTTCTAACATTTGCTTTTTTATTCACATGTACTTACTGTCATATACAAAAGAATATATATGCATGATAATTTACTCTTATGCCACTTCTATGCTTCCTTATTGGCTACTAACATTTTCCTAAGGCCATAAGCTTGTTTTAATAGGAGTGACTAACGAGGTCTTGACTCTTGTAATCTAGTAACGTGCCTAAGGTATTTTTAAATATCACCAGTCCTAGCACAATCTAAGGCATTGGTGATTGATGTAGAATATGTCATCAATTAAATAGATCTCTATGCATTATGTCACTTTTTTGTGGAGCTTACATTTGACTGTGCAAGATGTAGATTCAACCTACACAAAATGAATCTTTTTTTAAAGTGTTGAGACAACACGTACATCAAAAAAGTAATGTTTGGGATTTATCAAATCAATTCTACCTTTCATCAACGTATTTACTTATTGTTCTAATAATTAAGTACTTGAATCTTCCCAAATTGTTGGAAAATTTTAATCTTTAGCCAATTAATCAATATTATTTACATTTATTCTCATGATATGACATCAATTGGTGAGATACCATGCTAGGACTACTACAATATGAAAAACCAAAATTTGTAGGAAAATAGAAATTGGGTAATCTTAATATAGACTTAACATATAATTTGATCATCCTCTTTAAAGTGCTAAAAATCAGCCAACGTAACATGTTGAATAACACCATCTTAGATGCTTCTTCCATATTTGCAACTTCTTTCCCATTAGCATTTCAAATTTCTAGTTGTTTATGAGAAATGCCACCTAGGGGACGGGGGCCCTATCGGTCCCTAGGATATGGATATTGACCCAAGAGACTGTGTTTCTACTCAATAATAAAAGCTCTTAAAATAATATTTTTTCTACAGATAAGGTTGAACTTGTCATGTCTAAAAAAGTGACTAGTGTCTGTTTAGAGGAGGATGTGGATCTTTCAAATTTATAGTCAATTTTCATGGAAGTGGCACCCACCTCTTGGTTGGATAAAATCATCAAGAAGAAAAATGTCCCTTTCAATAGCTTTGCCTCCTCTTTGGTGAAAGTTTTGAAAGGAGCTATTGAGATTTATTTTCTCAATTATTTCATTTCAATGAGACTACCTTGGATCTATCTTTAGCTCTTGTTAGTATGTTCTATACTTTCAAACCTAATGTTGATCTTGTTTGTCAATGGGATTCTTATGTTTGAAAATTTAAGAGTCTAGCATAATGGTTAGTGCTATGATTGAAGGACTATTCCTTTTAGCTTTTTCATTAAAGAAGACATGATTAAAGTTCTCTTGGAGGGCCCTCACTTCATTGAAAAGGGAAACCAAAATGGTTTATGTCTTTGTAGATGAAATCTAGGTTTTGACCCTAAAATAGACCTAAGAAGGGTTTCTCCTACTTGGGTTTCCTTGCTAGAGCTCCCTCTATAATATTGGGACCCTAATATCCTAAAAAGGTATTGTAGATTCATTTGGAATACTTATTACTATTAACAAAATTACTCTACAAAAAACTTGTCTCATTTTTGCCAAACTTTGTGTCAATGTGGAAGTGAATAAGCTTCTTACTTAGAGTGCTACTCTTGACTCAAGTTTGGGAAAATACATCAAGGTCTATTGTTTATAAAAATGTAGTGTTCTTTTTCTAAAACTATTTCAGATTTGGAAATATTATTGATAAATGTCACATGTCCCTCCTCCACAAAATCCCTTAAAGAATAGTAAATAAATCTCTAGACACACAACTAGCCAACTATTGCTTATGAAAAGCTTGCTTCCTGCTATGTTGCTCCATCTATCCTCTAGGGATGGCTTATCCTTCTCTAAGAAGGAGGCTCCCCAACTCAGGGAGTACATCAATGGTCCCGAAGATGGAGAAATCATTGATACAACATTGCAACAATACTAGGCTAATGAGATAGTTAAAACTAACATGATGACAAAAAAAGAAGGAAAAAGTAAAGAAACACAAGGAATAATAGATGAAAAAATATTTAATGTTGATTTTCTCTGCTAAGATACTAATGAAATTATCTCCCCAATTCTATTAGAGATAAACCCTAAGGCTTTGTTTCACGACATGACAATTACATAATCTAGGTACAAGGAATAGGAGTATGGGGAAACCCTCTTGTCCAATATCTCCCATGGTTGAGCTTCATTGTTTCTCATGCATAGTTGGATGATAGAAAATAATATAAACCAATAGATCATACACATGATAAGAATGATGCTCCTTCAACCATAAATTTAAAGAACAAGAAGATATACGTGCCTAGATTCACAATAAGGAAAATAAAACTATCAAAGTGTTTCTTTACATTATCTACACTCACACGTATCCCCCATCCCTCCACTCAGGACAAAAACTAGACCGCCAGGTCAATAGTAAGAGAAGAAGGAAAATTGATAGCTAAAATATTATTAAAAGATCAAAATTGCAATAAGGTAGACCTTCTCATATGGAGACATGGAAAATAGAAGTTTTTAACTTGTAAACATCATTTAGACATTAAACTAACTTAAGCTTAGTTGGCATAAGCTTACATGTTAAGCTTGCTTAGAATTAGTTGGCATAGGATAGTTATCATAGAGTGACTTTTGTAACTTATCATTTAATATTGTCCATATTTAATCAAGTTAGTTATCCTAGGTGACATTCTAAAGGATATATGATATCTCATTATTCAATATTTTCTTTAGAAATTTATTACATTGTATCATGCATTTAATATTTGTAGCAAGGGTATTTATAACTACCTCATCACTTTGCCTATATAAGGAAGGCTTATGTATATTTTATGATATCTCATATATCTCAATCTTAATTCATTATTCACATTTAGTGAAATAGAACCTCTTCATGTTTCTTCTCTTTGCAATGTGAAGCATCTTTTGGTTTTAAGTTATTCGCCTACGTGCTCCAACATGGTATCACAGCCTCAAACTCTACAATCCCTTCCTTCCTGAGTTTTCACCAATTTGTTTTTAAGGTCATGGGTGGTTGGCTGATAGTTCTAAGACCCCTTTTTTTTTTATGTATATTGATGTAGAGAAATGAATTAAGGAAAGGGCAGGGACCAAAATTCAATTGAAGCTAGCAGAGAAAATAAGACAGGAAGTGGAAATAAATAAAGTCAATCTATCAGAGGTAATCACCGAGCTTGACACCATTATTCAGCAATTAATTACAATTTTGTATAAGTTATGCACTGTAGACCACTTCACTACTGAGCTTAGTGAAAAAATAAATAAGCTAGATGAAGAAATAAAGGTTAGTGCAAATAATTCTTTAACCGAGCCCAATGCATTTCATAAGAATTATATAAAAGTTCAAGAACTCCAACGGTTAAGGATTGACTTAAGGAAGCAAGAAGATACAATCAGAGAGAAAGTAACCAAGCTTTAGGCTGAATTGCTTCCACATCTCAAGGTAATGCAACACCATGTGAATAAGGCAAAGGACTTAGTTTCCACTCCGGAGATATTAGTGATAGAGAATATTTTTGATATGCATGCACAAGTTGGTTTAGAACACATTAATGCTCTTGAGAACCTTAAGGAGGAATGGGAAAACATCTTGGATACACTGAAGAAAACCCATCAAAACATTTTTGACAAGTTGTGAGTACATTATTTTTGGCATTTAAATCTCAAAAAAAGGGGAAGATATATGTATATATTCTTGCATGTACTTCACACTAAGAGCATGTACAAAGGGGGAGTTCACATAAGATTCATATTTTTTGTTAAGTACAAATGTTTGAAGTCGGTACACATACATAAAGTTTTTGATACTAATGCCAAAGGGGGAGAATGTTACTCCTAAAGAGAATTAATGGTTGTCATTAGTATCATTCAATCAGAGAGTCAGTAAAGGAGACAAGACAGGATAGTCAGTCAATACACAGAGCCTTTACACCGAGCAGAACATAAGGTAGATACCTAAGTTAACCAAACATAGCTTTGATCGAGAAACCTGTAATGGATAAAATATGGATGGGGTCCTAGGGCAATGGCTTGCACACAAAAGAGACCCCAAAGCCAATATTTTACACTTACATGAAATTGTATTGATATAGAAAGTAAATATAGATGACTAATATTGAAATGAAGAGATAAAGGTACTTACCTCCGAAAATGAACCTGTTGAAAACCCTGTCAAACAGTCTCAGGAATTGCTGATTTTCATAACTCTAAACCAAAACTGCAAGATCTACAAAACCCATAAATCTTTTCTCCAAATTCACACAAGTCGACTTTGACCTTTTAAAAGGTCAAAGACCACATTTTTATTCTGAAGTCCGATTCTGATTCTGTTCGCAGATCTTGAAAGTTTACCAAAAAGGGTATCCAAATTCACTCTCAGATTTGAGATACCACACCTGTACCTACATGAAAAATGATTTTGTTGTTTGTTTGGGGGGTTTGCCTTGGTCAAACCCCGGTTTGGAATCAACCTTAATATTGAAATTGAAATAGGAGAATGCTAGCAAGTAGTAGAAATGAATCTAACAATGAAGCTATGCAATTCAATAGATATGCTAATGTATTTGGAATGTAATCAAATATATTGATATGAAAGCTTGAACATAACATCATCAAACCTCCATGATTGTATGCTTAAAATCCACCTTGAGGAAACAATGATATGGATCTTGAAGATGAACACCGGATCTTGAAGGAAGATCACACCACCATGGTGGCTAGATCTAGGGTTTGAATGATAGATCTTGAATGCTTGATCCAAATCCCTTCAATAGCTTGAATGCTTGAATCCTTGATCTTCAATGGAGAACATGGATGAAGAAGAAGACTTGAATACTTGAATGAATGCTTGCTTGATCACCTTGAGAACTTGAGAGCTTGATTGCTTGGATGAGATGTGATGATGGACTAGGAGGTCTCATTTTTGAATCCTACCTAGAAAATGAAGTCATGGAAGAGAGAAAATTAGGAAAGTCCTTAAGACGTTAACCCTAATTTCACCTAGAATGAAGAAATCAAGTGCGGAGAAGAAGTGGAAGACAAGGGAGAATGCAAAGATGCCAATCATGACCCTAAACCACTTACTCGGAGGGCTAAATGCTCTTAACATGGAAGTGCTTCCATTTTAAGATGATACCATAAGGATATGCATGAAATAAAAATGCATAGATTTGAAAAAGATAGAAAATCATACCAAGCCCCTGAGGCTAAAGTACTTCTATCAAATTCACAATCCGTATGTGCTACTCCATGTGTGAAAAGCTAGCAATGCTAAGATCAAAATCTCGAGACCAAAACCCTAGCATGAACAAGTATGGAATAACAATGCATAGATTTGAGTAAGATAGAAAATCATACCAAGCCCCTGAGGCTAAAGTACTTCTATCAAACTCACAATCTGTATTTATTACTGCATGCCGATAATGCTAAGATCGGAGCCTCTTGATCAAAACCATAACATGAATATGTGCATGAAATAACAATGCATAGATTTGACTAAGATAGAAAATCATGCCAAGCCCCTGAGGCTAAAGCACTTCTATGAAACTCACAATCTGTATTTATTACTTCATGTGTGAAACAAAAAAGAAGGAGAAGACATCCTTGCCCCCCAAGTGTAGGAACAAAGATGGAAGAGGATACCCACTTCACAAAGCAAGGAGATATCCTATTGACAACAATGTATACCATATTATTAGTGAGTGATATTGACCCCTACATCCAAGAATATAGATAATCATGAAAAGCATATGTCACTCATGAAAAAGGATCCTCCATGAAAGAGATCTTATCACCAAGACCCCCACCAAAGAGGAGTGCGTTAGATAAAATATCATCTTCCAAAAGGTGGGAACAAAGATTCAATCATCACGCCTTTCATGAAGAAAAGCAAGAGGAATCTTTGGAATGAGAGAAAACAACTCTAACACAAATCAAGAGTAAAAGATTATATCAAACATAATTTGCAACATAGAGAAGAAGTATCAACCTAGGACAACAACTTCTCATATAAGAAGGTTATCCGTAGTTAAAACATCTGTCAATATGATGAAATAATATTGTAATATAAGCAAAGACCACTAAGCTAAGGAAAGCAGTTCCCTAGACAAAGAGAGAGAAGGAAGAACCTTGCCCCCCAGGGATGAAAGGTAAGGGATACCTTTGCAAAACAAATGTCCTAGGAAAGATATCTTGAATAATAGAAGAGAGCAATAGATGAAAAACTATCATAATACAAAGCATTGATATAAATGAAAGAATAACCAATCAAGCTCAAAGCAGGAACATAATGGATTCTAAAAGACAGGAAGAAATATACCTCTTGCTCCCCAATCTAGAGGGAAAAAGAGAGTGAGGGGTAAAATTATGAATAAATCTCAAAGGAGAAGTTTCTTTTCTCTTATATTTATGGATCGAATAATAAGGAGAAGGTACTTTGAAGAATATTTGCACATCTACATCATGAACCATAGTTTGAACCTCAACATAAGTGTGGGAAGAACTAGGAATAGTAGATGGAGAATTAGGAATCAGATTAGGAAAGATAGGATAAGAATTAGGAAGTTTAGGAACTAGATTATGAAGATTAGGAATACTAGGAAAAGTGTAGGACGTGATATGATGGAAAACACAACCAAAGGAACACTTAGAACCACAATTGAAAAAGGGTTGGAATAGAGATGGTAAGAATGATGTGAGGTAGGATCTTGATTTTCCATAAGGTCACTACTAAGGAGAAGAGCGTTAAGGGAATGCTTATCTTTCTCCACTAATGCCTCATCACTAGAAGGAATCCTAAATTGAGGTGAAGGATGTATAATGTCATCTTCTTTCGTATAACGGAAGTGTGTTTTAGAGCATATGTCATCCTCTTGTATTAAGAATTCTTCACAAGGAGGAGATAAATCAATGTATTTATACAAGGGTTTATCCCAAAAAGTAGAACTATCCACAATGGCTTCATGAGGAAGAGAGTAATCAACATCAAAATCCAAAGGTTCATCCCAAATAGGAGGATTATCCTTAATGGTTTCATGAGGAAGGGAGTAATCAACATCGAAATACAAAGGTTCATCCCAAATAGGAGGATTATCATCCCTATCCATAAAGTGCATTGTAGGAGTGTCATAAGTCATTAAAGCTTGATCCCTAAAGGGGAAAGCAGGCTCATAGAAAAGACATATATTAGGAGAAGAATAATCATCAATCCCTAATTCATCTTTGTAAAGGTCAATTGAAGAAGTTGTAGAGGAAGATGAAATAGGAATAGAATCAATAAAGATCTCACTCACACAATTTTCATCCTCACTTCCATGTACCTCATTAAGGTATCTATTATCTTGAACAACAAAAGCCTCATCAAAGTACTCAAAATAAGAGTCATACATGTTGAATACTAAAAGCATGAAAATGTAAATGTTTTTGTATTTTTAAAGAAATTTTGCATTTTTTTTGGATTTTTGAAATATAAATGCAAGGGCATAAAAGAAACCTAATCTTAATGCAAGAAAAGATTAACCACAAATCTAACACAATAGGGCATCTAAATCCACAAAAGAAAGGAGAGTAAGTATGTCGGGTTCACCAAAATGTAATGGATAAAATATGGATGGGGTCCTAGGGCAATGGCTTGCACACAAAAGAGACCCCAAAGCCAATATTTTACACTTACATGAAATTGTATTGATATAGAAAGTAAATATAGATGACTAATATTGAAATGAAGAGATAAAGGTACTTACCTCCGAAAATGAACCTGCTGAAAACCCTGTCAAACAGTCTCAGGAATTGCTGATTTACACGATTCTAAACCGAAACTGCGAGATCTACAAAACCTAGAAATCTTTTCTCCAAATTCACACAGGTCGACTTTGACCTTTTAAAAGGTTAAAGACCACATTTTTATTCTGAAGTCCGATTCTGATTCTGTTCGTAGATCCTAAAAGTTTTCTGAAAAGGGTATCCGAATTCACTCTCAGATCTAAGATTCCACACCTGTATCTACAAGAAAAATGGTTTTGTTGTTTGTTTGGGGGGTTTGCCTTGGTCAAACCCCGGTTTGGAATCAACCTTAATATTGAAATTGAAATAGGAGAATGCTAGCAAGTAGTAGAAATGAATCTAACAATGAAGCTATGCAATTCAATAGATATGCTAATGTATTTGGAATGTAATCAAATATATTGATATGAAAGCTTGAACATAACATCATCAAACCTCCATGATTGTATGCTTGAAATCCACCTTGAGGAAACAATGATATGGATCTTGAAGATGAACAAAGGGTCTTGAAGGAAGATCACACCACCATGGTGGCTAGATCTAGGGTTTGAATGATAGATCTTGAATGCTTGAGCCAAATCCCTTCAATAGCTTGAATGCTTGAATCCTTGATCTTCAATGGAGAACTTGGATGAAGAAGACTTGAATACTTGAATAAATGCTTTCTTGATCACCTTGAGAACTTGAGAGCTTGATTGCTTGGATGAGATGTGATGATGGACTAGGAGGTCTCATTTCTGAATCCTACCTAGAAAATGAAGTCATGGAAGAGAGAAAATCAGGAAAGTCCTTAAGACCTTAACCCTAATTTCACCTAGAATGAAGAAATCAAGTGCGAAGAAGAAGCAGAAGACAAGGGAGAATGCAAAGATGCCAATCATGACCCTAAACCACTTACTCGGAGGGCTAAATGCTCTTAACATGGAAGTGTTTCCATTTTAAGATGATACAAAATCTTACTGAGCCAGATGATCACCAAGTACCAAACATAGTTTTCTTCAAGCACAATAGTCGCCGAGCATTCATATGAACCGAGCACCAGCTAATTATCGAGCGATGAATGCAGTATACACCGAGTGAAATAGGAAACAACATAGCAGTTTGGAATGGCAAAAAATACAAGGCAAATGGTCTACACCGATTGATAACATGGTTTACCAGGATCGAGACAAAATTTAATATGGATGTAATCATTGAATTGTTAACTATTCCTATGTATTGTTGATCTAGGTTATTCATTTCAACTATAGATCTTAGGTTTTCTAAGATATTATAAAACCCTAATTAGGTCGAGGTCAGTTTGATATAAATTTGTAAGGATGTCATTTTGATAAATAATATACATGAAGTAGCTTCCGCAGTGAAAGATATCTGAAGATCAGACATGGTTTTGACAAAAGCATTTAGTTTATTAGAACATATATAAGGCTACGAAGTAGTACAAAAGGACATACACATCACAACAAGGTGATATCTTTATTGTACTTAAATTATCTAATATCAGCAATTTGAGTTGTATTTCATTCAGGTCACATATCATTGTTACTCTCTAACAATTTAGATTCAAAATATCTTAACAGAGTGAACTTAACAGTTCTTTTTTAAATCTCTTAACTGCTCGTGCACACTTGATTGTGTTGCTAAAATCCTCTAACTAGGTAGATCTAGCTGATCTTATTGTTACTCCTAATAGGGTAAGATCACCAGAAGTGATCACAATCTTTGTAGCCTTAACCGAAAACTTTGTTATTGTAGTGGTGAAGCTTTTTGGGTGTCATCCCCACCACAATTTTTACCTTCTAACAAGGGTTTCCGCGATACCAAAATACTTGAGTTATGTGTATGAAGTTTCATGAATGGTTTATTGATTAGATTATATGCATTTACATTTTAGTTATGTTTTGAATGTATGTTACATACAATGGATTTAGTCAGTTAGTGATAATCATATTAGAAAGATTCAGTTAGAAAAATTTTTAAAGGTATTGATTCACCCCTCCCCTCTCAATACATATCTTTCCATAATCCCAACAAGGATACCTGCATTTATAGAGTTTAATAACCAAATTAATGTAAAGTGTAATAAAAAGAGTTTAATTTGGGTATAATACAAATGAACACAATAATGGTACCTTCTAAGTCATGTCCTTGTGAAAATAAAAGATCTTATTGGGTACTAAATACCCTCTCCATCAATGATTGTAGTTGTCATTTATTTTTGGCCTCAATACAACGACACAAAAATTAATTTGTTCCTTCTTCATTGTTCTCATTTGCAATTAATGAATATAAATGACCTTCATTTAATGGAAGGATTAGTTAATACCAAAATCAACATGTAAAATTGATTTAACCTATGAAATCTAGAGAAATTACTTGGTTCAACTAGGTTTGATACATGGTTAAAATCCACTGATGCTTCAAATTGGTTCATTTGTAGTTCTTTGGGAAGTTGATATGTATCTATGGTTTCCAAAGGTCTACAAGACCATTGGTCAACCCACTCTTTTGATTCACTTTCATCCCACACAAAATGCATACACAAAGAGAAAAAGCATGCAACTTGTCTAGTATAAATAGCTAATGATGTTGCATTTGAACTTCTTTTTAGAGTAATAAGTTGTTTTCTTATTAATTCAATCATATTGATTTTTATTAAGTCACTTATTATCTCTTTCTACTTAAGCTAAACTTTAGACATATAATAATTAATTCTTTTATTAATTATTATTATGCAACCTAGGTTTCCTTTTAGGGTTTTGATCTCCTTTTATAAGGATTTATCTCTCTTGTAAACATAAAACATTATTCATTATTGAATTGAAACTTTTATTTTGCACATCAACAATTTCTCCTCTCTTGTGGATCAATGTGTTCAGGCTTCCATAACTCTTTTCTTCTCTCTTCTTTCTATGACATGTGTTTACATGCAAGTGTTCTTGGGAGTTGTGGGTTATTTTCTCATCAACTCCAATATGGTATCAGAGCTTCAGATCTTCATACCCCTATTCTCTTCTTGAGAGATTTAGCCTTGTTCATTAGATCTGTGTTTTTAGAGAATTTTCTGTTAGATCTAGGGGGGATCTTTTTTTTGGTCACTTTGGGCTCAAACAAGCCTCACTATTGCATTCAGAGCACACAAGAAACCCTATTTCCATATTAAATTTGTTCAATTTGGACAAAGTTGCATTCTGTGGAAAATTTGTTTTGCACTAGGACATTTGACCCTAGCATGCATCCTAAGGTGGTTACTCTTTTTTGGAGCACTTTGGGCTCAAACAAACGTCACCGTTGATCTCACAACATCCAAGAATCCCTATTTTGATATAAAATTTATCTAATTTAGACAAAGTTGCATTCTATGGTAAATTATTTTTGCATACCAGGGTCGTACAACCCTAGCACACATCCCAAGGTGCAAGTGTGAAAAAAATAGGTTTCCATAGGTGGCCACCTAGGAACCACCCCGTGGCCACCCAGGCTCCACTAGGGCACCACCGCAGTGGGCACTCAATGGCCCACAATGACTGTTGGTGGTCTGCGGTGTCCACTCTGCGGCCTATGGTAGCGTCACCACTGACATCATTGTCGATGGCCGCACAGTCACCATCACGATTACTGGCATGAACGTTGGGGTGAACACTGGTCATAGGGTTAACTGTATGTAGTTCCAACCCCCTTTTTGCACCCAACCCATTCACATAGGAAATGTAGAGGACTAGGAGCTCAAAGTTCAGCCCCTAACCTTAGCCCCCTAGTCAACTAGATGACCAGGGGCCTACATTTTTTGGCCCCAAGGGTCTATTATCTTTTTGTGGTGATGACCATTTGGCCATCAAATTTAGCCTCATGAAGTGCTGACTTCATCACATGTCAGAACCTTTGGACACCATTTTGGGCCCTCTCGAGCAACTTGTGGTTTTTTGCTCATAACTTGAGCATACAGTATCGAAATCGGGAAAATGAGATATCGTCAGAAAGATCTTCCCAAGCTCTATCCAGATATGGAGGTTTGAATTTCTGATTTCTCTTTTTTTATGGTTTTTTTTCTTCTGTCAAAGCCATAAGTTCATTTTCGCACTCCAGAAGCCATATCTTGTGCATCTGTACTCCATTTTGGGAAAATGTTATATCATTGGAAAGCTTATTCTATGATCTTTCTAATTCTGTGAGTCATTTTTCTAGATTCTTCTCCAAGTATATTTCATTCATTTTTTTACATTTATGTACTCTAGTAAATATCTTGGATGTTTCAGGTCCCGATATCTCTTCCTTTTGTGGAGTGGATTATCTTTGGCTGTTATTTTGTTTTAGAAACCTTCACTCTTTTTTAAGCAATGTATACATAATTTTTTAAGCATTCTTTTATGCAAACATGCTGAGATAAAGTGCCATTCTATTTCATGCCTGGGATCTCACACATCTGTGTGCCTTTTGTACTTGCACTACAATATAAAGTGCCATAGGGGGTTTGATGTTTTCCTTTGTTTTCCATCTACCTTTGTAATGTGAGTGTTCCTCCAACAAAATTATCCTCAAGATGTCTTTATTTGTGTTTTTACTCTTTCTGCGCCTTTGATGTTCTTGGTTCTTCATCATGCAGTTCATATTGGACATTCTTTTCATTGTACCTATCATTTCTCCCTTGTCAGCATTATGGGGGGGTTTCTACCATTTTTTCTTCTACTTCCTTGGTTCGATAGTGTGAGATATGTATTCAATATTTGTTCCTATGTACTAGGTGGATGCAGTGGCTAAGTACCTAGGCATTCCATTGAGATGGATCATTTACCATATGGGCACTCTTTCTTTCCTATTTTTGGAGGCACTCTTCCATCTTTGATTGATCAGCTCTTCAGAATTTGGTATTTTATGCCATTTGTATCTTCAACTTCACGTGTTTTCCTTTGTTTGCCTCATGATATGAGCAGTTTCTTTTGATGACACTCATGCAGATTTTAGTCTTCTGTATGTTCAAGTTCAATTGTTTTCCTTTGTTTGCCTCTTGATTTGAGCAGTGTCTTTTGATGGCACTCATGCAGATTTCAATCTTCTTTACCTGATCATGTTCTATTTCAGTGGAGGATATTCAGATCAACATTTACTTCTTGATAGAGTTTGTAGCTTCTTTCTTCAGTGATGTTCTACATGTTCATCCTTGTTCCTAGTTTTGGAGGCTTCTTCAGTCCTTCAGACTAGTCTTCGTCTCTTTTTGGAGTAGAGTTTTTCCCATGTGGTTTTCTCTATTTCTCCACTTTATAGAGACTCTCTTTTGTACTTGGGTACTTGATTAGGCCTTTTTTGTCGGGACCCATTTTCTTTCAGTAGTTCTTTCTAGGTTTTCAACTTCTCCCAAAGTTTATCTTAAGGGGGGGGGGGGGGGTGTTAGAGTAATAAGTTATTTTCTTATTAATTGAATCATATTGATTTAATTATTAAGTCACTTATTATCCCTTTCTACTTAAGATAAAATTTAGGCATATAATAATTAATTCTTTTATTAATTATTATTATGCAACCTAGGTTTTTGATCTCCTTTTATAAGGATTGATCTCTCTTGTAAACATAACATATTATTCATTATTGAATTACAACTTTTGTTTTTGTACATCAATGCTTTCTCCTCTCTTGTGGATCAATGTGTTCAGGTTTTCATAGCTCTTTGCTTCTCTCTTCTTTCTGTGACAGGTGTTTGCATGCAGGTGTTCTTGGGAGTTGTGGGTTATTTTCTCATCAACACCAACACTTCTAAATGAATGCATGTCGATTGATCCTGGAAGTGTACAACAATCTAGATAGTTTTCAATGTTAGATTCATGTATCAACCAAAACAATATAGAAACCATAGAGTTACATGCATTACATTGTCCCATCGTAGAGTTACACTATTGCACAATTGTTTCTGCATCTATTAACACTGTGGGGTGGTCCCACAATAGTGTGTCCCACTTTTTGGCCAATTTTGACACAAAGATCAACATTCTGAGAAAAAACTTCACTTTCGAACACCTATTGCCGCAAAACTATTAGAAATTTGAAGATGACGTAAACTAGAGCATTTTAGAAATTTCTTTCTAGTTTCTAAATATATTTTAAAAAAAATTAAAATTCATTAAAATTCATTTTTCCTTCTCCTTCGAAAAGTGATTTGTGTGAAAAATTGTGTTTTTAAGGAGTTACTGTCACTTGGATCAACATAACTTTTTTTTAAAATATGATAATGATGTAATTATTTTGAGATTATATTCATAACTTCAATATCTAAAGGATGCAATTGGTTTCATTCATTTTGGGTCAATATTTCATAGTTTATTAAGTTCTAAAGTGAAAGCAACTGTAATTTAAACATAAGGTCACTTGGATCACTCTAACTTGATCTGTGTATATCGAAATTCATTTTTTTATTTTTTATATAGAAAGGTAACACAAATACTCTTTTCCTACATATTTTCATAATTGTTTTTTTGCAATTTACTATTTTTCCCAAAGTCTTGAAGAGAGAGGTTGTTGAATGACCAAACAACCTATGTTTAGTTAAAGTAATATTTAAAAGTGATAATGAACTCAATATGTATTAAAATTATATTCATTATAAAGCTTGTTCTGAATAGCATCATACTACATAGATAGGTTTTTCAAATGGATTCATTTGATCTGCCAAAACATAAAGTCGAAGTGATTTTTTGTCAGCATTTTAATAGGTGTGAAAGAGACTCCATTGTAGGTATGAATGAGGAGTATAGATATTATATCAATATTTTTTTAATCTAAGAGACTTTGAGATAACCGTTTGTAATTAATTCCTTCAAATAGAACCTCTCAAGGCTTAAATCATCATATTTTTTAAAAAATATGTTATTTTAGCAAAAATCAACATGTCTAAAAAAGTGGGACACACTATTGTGGGACCACCCTGCACCATATTCACACTTCAATTCCTCTCTAGCAATAGATATTTTCACACATGCTCCCACACCATCATTCTCTCCATTTCCATGCCCCACCTCAGTGAAATTCCAAAAATGTTGTACACCACTTTTCACATGCATCCTACTCAACCAGTAGAGCATCCTTGCATTCTTGAATTGTGCAGTAAAATTGTTCGGCCATATTAAGTGTTGGTTTTATCTTATACCTATTTCCCTTAAACTATCATAGAAGACTGTAAAGAATCCTTGCACAAAATTTGAGGAATGAGTACAATCATCACTGATGAGAAAGTGATACTGTGTTATAACCCTTCTTTCCTCCTGTGTGCTATCATGTGCTTGCATGAATTCTATGTGTATAAAAGCAGTAACTTGTGTAGAGTGATAATACATAGGTTGCACTTCATTTTGAGGTTTTAGTATATAATTATAAAAAAAATCAATAACAGACACAATAGTACTGAGGGGGAATGTGCCCTTACACAACTTGAATTGCTCATCTAACCGCCTAGCTCTTTGTGTGATCTAGTACTCATAAACTAGTTTCTCTTGAAACATCTTCATAAAGTCAGCTACGCATATATCCCTTTTCATTAACTCACACCTCTTTAATTATTTTCCATCTTTAACACCATATGTGACTGACTTTTATTTTCCAATAGAAACTAGTTTCTTACCAATTTCATGTGTGCTATCTAGCTATAGGCATCTAGGAAATTATTGTAAACCATAGCATGTAGGCAAAAATCCTTTCAAATACATCATTAATAGTAAATGCACCTGTCTTCTCTTCTACATAGTACACTTGAGATAAATTCTCTTGGTGACTTAGGAGGTACTTGTAGACCACATTCCTATAAAAAATCATTAGTGTGAAAAGTACAACATATATAATGATAAATATCATAATGCATAGAGAATTCAACATGGACCCTACAACAACACGTAGTACGTGCATGATTAATCTTAACATAAAATGGTTTTTTCATCTCAAAAAATCTTTGGCTAATTTTAATCTGAGGAAATATTTGAAGAAACCTTTCATAAAATTGTGTTTGACCCATGTCTAAATAGTGTTTTGGATGCAACTCACGGTTTCTAAGTCCAATTTTCCTTCTAAAAACATCTCTTTAGCTGGGTGAAACCTGTTGGAAACTAAATTGAAACAATTGTTGTATTTTCATTGATGTCAAACCTTAATTGGTAAGACTGTTGCTACGTAGGAAAATACCATATCTATTTGAGTGTTGCTAAGGGGCTAAGCAAGGTTGGTAACAATAGCACCTAAGGAAAGGTTGAGTTATCTTGATACTACAAAGTGTACTTGACTATGTTGCACTATGATGAGATAATGTATTGTTTATCTTAGTAAGACTGAAGACTAAATTGGTAGGCTTAACTGAGAAAAGAATGAAAAATCATGTTTAAGCTGAGTGATGTTAGTGTCGACTAAGTTAGTATATGCTGAGAAAATTATAGTGTCGATCGAGCATCAGTAAATTGCTGAGGAAGACAGTGCAAGCCAAGGAGACAGTTTTAGTATTGACCGAGCATTCTACATGGAGACCAAGTGAACAATCACAGTATTGACTGAGCATCAACAATTTTATATTTGAAGAGAATTTAAATGTTGGAGCCGACATTGTTGAATTCTTAGATTATGTAAAACGTGTTGACTTTATTTATTGATTGTTTGGAAGCATTAAATGCTTTGTAAAACATTTTATTGTAAATCTTTAAGAGATTTGAGATGATTCTAGAAAAGGAGCCGAAGAACATTAAGCGGGTAGATTCAATGAATCTGACCTAACCCTAAGATCTACAAATGAGATTGAGCGGCAAAAGATGAGTTAACCTAATTGAGGAAAATATAAGGGAACCTGAACATTGTGATATGTATGCACATGGTGAACAGAGAATGCTGGAAGAGAAAAATTTTACTGACTGAATAAGCAGAAAAGGTTGAAGGAGAAGTGTGGTGATTGCTTGAAGAAAAGTTACGAGCAGATCAGAGATGGAAATGGAAAAGTTTCAAAGTTAGTAAACCAACATTAGTGTACAGAATTGGATCTGATATTTGCAAAGCGAGTTGTATATTTTTTAGATAATACTGCTGCTACTTTCTAACCATTGTAACAGTCAAAATCCTTTTAACAGAGGTTGACCCAACAGTCATATGTTAAATCCTTTGAACAAGGTTGCATTCTAATGGAGTGTATGTAAGTCCTATGACTAGGCTCACTTTTAACAAGGTGATTGAAATCCTTTAACCAAGTCACATTTGACAGTGTGTATTGTAACCTTTGACAGGGTTGGCTTTTTACCGAGCTCACTTCAGAAGAGTGAAAATAATAGTAGCATGTTACAAAGTGGTTTTTCCCAAATTGGGTTTCCACTATAAAACCTAGTGTTTATACTTGTGTGAATGTTTAGATCTGAACATTGCTATGTTTTACAAGTTAAGTCACAGCTGGGTAGTGGACTGCATTGTTAGATGTTTCTATTATTGAATCAGTGATGACCGAGTTTATTTTGGTTTTGGATCTAATTTAAGGATAAGTTTATGAGATTGTTTTATACATCAGGACCTGAGAACAATTGATTCACCCCCCCTCTCTATTGTTCTAAATCATATTAACAATTGGTATTAAAGCTAAGTTTCTTATTATTAGTGTTGGCAGATATCAAGTTTAAAGGGGCTTGAAGTGAATGATCAGGATGTATAAGAAGGAGGTACCAAAGCTGAACAAAGACTATTTCCCTGCATGGCAAAGCTTGATGAAGCTGGATTTGGATGATATTGGTGATTTTGCAAAGTACTACATTGAAAATAGCTATGTCTCACCTATTGCACCTTTGACTATCGAAGAAATGAGAGCTAAGCAAGAACATAATCAGGCAATGCTAGAAATTGCATCTGTCCTAAGCTATCTAGAATTTGAGGACATTAAGGACTGCACAACTATAAAGGATATGTGGGACACTCTTGCAAGGATCTATGGTGGTGACTTGAATGTGCTGAAAGCAAAGGTTGAGAGTCTTAGAGGTAAGTTTGATGAAATTAGAATGGAAGAAGGAGAAAACATTGCACAATATTGTAGTAGAATAAAAGAAGTTGTGAATGCTATTAGAGGAGCTAATGGGACTATTGATGATGAAACTATAATTGGGAAAGTATTAATAACCCTGTGTCCCATATATGCTATTAAGATATCTGCTATTTAGGAATCTAGATGTAACTCTACTAATGTGCTTACTTTGGAAAGTTTGTTTGGTAAGTTGACTACTTTTGAACTCTCTAATTATGATAATTTCACTATTGGAAGCATTGGAAATGTTGAATATGCTTTTAAGTCACAGCTAGTTCTGAACAAGCCAAAGAAAGAAAAAGAAAGATGCATCAGTGACAGTGATAGTGAAAGTGACAGTGACACTTCTGATGAAGACCTAGAAGATCTAGAAGCTCTTATGGCTAGAAGACTGAGAAGGGGAAAAGGAAAGTATAAAGGTAAACTCCCTATTATATGCTTTGCATGTAATAAAGTTGGTCATATAGTTGCTAGATGTCCTGACAGGAAGGATAAAGATGATGAAAGGAAAAGAAAACACAAAGCCATAAAAGATGACAAAAGCTACTAATGGAATAGAGACTACAAGGGAAAAGGTAAGAAATCTTGTTATATTGCTAAAGAAGAGACTGACACCGATAGTGATGATTTTGAAATTGAGGTAGTTTATGTGGCAATGAAAGATGAATCTAATGAGGATGAGAAAACCGCATTGATATCCTATGTGAACAAGAATGATAAATGGATTATTGACAGTGGCTATTCACATCACATGACTAGTGACAAAAACAAGTTTGAGACCTTACATCATTAAAGAGGTAAAAGTGTAAAAGTTGGTAATGATGCACCATGTCTTGTTAGAGGAAAAGGTTTGATTAAACTAACTGATAAGATATCTTGTGAAAATGCATATTGGGTTGAAGGTCTTAATTACAATTTGTTAAGTGTTGCTCAGCTTAACAAAACTGGTTACCGAGTGGAATTTCATCACAAGCAAGCTAAAATATTTAATGTTGCTAGAGAACTGATTGGAAGTGGAGATCAGACTAGAGGTAATTTATTCTATCTTGACCTATCTGAAGAAACATGTTTGATTGCACAACTTGATGATATTTGGTTATGGCATAAAAGGCTATGTCATGTTAACTTTTACAATTTGGTAGAGATAAGTAAGAAGAAAAAGGTAAGAGGTCTACCTAGATTGAAGAAACCTGAGAATGTGATGTGCAAGGAATGCGAGTTAGGAAAAATGACAAATTCAAGTTTCAAGAGAAAATCCTTTACTTCTGAAAATATTTTAGATTTGGTTCATACTAACCTTTGTGGACCTATGGGTGTACAAAGTTACTGTGGTGCTAGATACTTTATCTTATTTGTTGATGATCATACTAGGATGATGCATGTGATGTTTCTAAAAGAAAAATTTGAAGCTTTTCAATATTTTAAGTGGTATTTGGCTAAGGTTGGAAAGGAGACAAGTAGGAACCTGAAATATCTTAGATCTGATTGAGGTGGAGAATTTACATCAAATGAATTTAATCTATTTTGCAATGATAGAGAAATTAAAAGACATATGTCTGCACCTAGAACACCTCCATAGAATGGTATAGCAGAAAGGAGAAACATATCTATCTTGGATTATGCAAGGACATTGATGATTAAAAAGAATGTGGCACATAAATATTGGAAAGAAGCTATAAGCATTGCTGTCTACACTCTTAACTGAGTACAGATCAAGAAAGGTACAAATCTGACACCTTATGAATTATGGCATGGACATGCACCGAGTGTTAAATACTTTAGAATCTTTGGAAGTAAGTGCTATATATTAAAAGACACTAGGAATGGAAAGTTTGATGCTAAGAGTGATGAAGGCATATTCCTAGGGTACTCCACAAAAAGTAAAGCTTATAAGTGTCTGAACTCTAACACTAACAAAATTGTGGAAAGTGTGAATGTCAAAATTGATGAGTATGTAGAAAGAAATGAAGCTGACAATAAAAGAGAGCTAGAAGATTATAGATCTTTTATGTACATTGAAAAAGAAGAAGAGGCAAGTAACCGACTTGCACCTGATGCTGAGTCTTGGGTAAGCAATGCCTAGTGACAGACAGAAGTTGTCGACCGTTAGGAAAACAGTGCCGAGAGAGAACAAGAACATGTCGAGCTACAAGAAAATGCTATTGAATATCAGGAAGAGCTTGCCGAGCATTCTGAAGTGGAATCTGAAAATCTTGTTGAGGAACATGATGAAATAGAGGAGAAAACAACTGAACTTGTATTGGAAAAATATGTGAGAAGACATCATAAGCCTGAACAGATAATTGGAGACAAAGATACTGGAATCTAGACTAGAAGCAAGACTAAGGATCCAACATGTCTATTATGTGAATTTGAACTGAAGACAACTAGAGAAGCATTGGAGAATGAAGACTAGATACAAGCAATGAATGAAGAAATTGACCAAATTGAGAAGAATGATACTTGGACTCTGGTGCCGAGACCTAAAAACAAGAATGTTATAGGAACAAAGTGGGTATTTTGGAATAAGATGAATGAAAATGGTGAAATCACTAGGAACAAAGCTAGGCTAGTATGCAAAGGCTACACACAAGAAGATGGAATAGATTATGGGGAGACATTCACCCCTGTAGCTAGATTGGAAGGAGTAAGAACTCTACTTGCATATGCTCCTTATAAAGATTTCAAGGTCTATCAAATGGATGTCAAGTCTGCATTTTTTAATGGTATACTAGAAGAAGAAGTTTACATAGAACAACCAAAAGGTTTTATTGATCCAAACAGAAGACACATGGTGTGAAAATTGAACAAAGCATTATATGGATTGAAGCAAGCACCTAGAGCATGGTATGAGAGGTTGCACAACTACTTGATATAGATTGGATTTTCAAGAACAAATGACACAAGCAATCTATACATGAAGGGTGAAGAAGGTAAAGGTATCTTGTTGGCAAAAATTTTTGTTGATGACATTATTTTTGGTGGACAAGATGCATTATGCAAAAGTTTCTCAAATGAAATGCAAACTGAATTTGAAATGAGTATGTTTGGTGAGATCAAATTCTTTGTTGGTTTACAAGTATATCAGAGGAAGAATGGAATTTTCATTACACAGTCTAAGTATGTTAATGAAATACTAAAAACTTTTGGGATGGAAGATGCTACACCAGTAGGAACTCCTATGGTTACTGGACAAAAGTTATCTAAGAATGATGATGCTGTAGAAGTGAATCAAACTCTATACAGATCTATGATTGGAAAATTATAGTATGTTGTACATAACAGACCAGATATTGCATTAGCTGTTGGGATTGTGGCAAGATTCTTTGCAAATCCTAAGGAAACACATATGATAGCCGTGAAAAGAATTATGAGATACTTGAAAGGAACTACTGACTATGGTCTATATTATAAGAAGGATGACAAATTTGAACTCTGAGTTTATACAGATGTTGATTGGGAAAGAAATGTAGATGATAGAAAGAGTACAAGTGGTGGAGCTTTCTTTCTTGGACAAAGATTAGTCTCTTGGACAAGCAAGAAACAAAATTGCATTTCCCAATCCACTGCCGAGGCCGAGTAAGTTGTTGTTGTAGTGAACTATTCAAACTTGGTATGGATAAACAATTGTTGATAGGCATGAAAGAAGAAATCACTGAACCTATTGTTATTTTCTATGACAACACAAGTGCTATCAATATTTCTAAGAATCTAGTGATGCACACTAAGACCAAACACAATGCAATCAAGTATCACTACTTGAGAGAATTAGTACAAGACAAAGACGTTCGAATGGAATATGAGAATAAAAAAGAACAATTAGAAGATATATTCACTAAAGCTTTACCCAAAGAAGCTCATGAGTATTTGAGAAGTCAATTAGGGGTTCTTCTCCTAACTGAGACTGCCTAGACAAGCTAGGAGCTCTGCATCAAATATGCTACAACAGAACATTTGACAAATTGATGCAGAATATTGTCACACTTTAGGGCTAGCCTAGAGTTGTGAAGAGAAGAAAAGACAAGGAATCAGTCATAAGAAAGATGATAGAGGGAGAAACACAGAGCTGCACAAATATTATCTACATCTAATGGATGTAAGTTTTAGTTGCTGCTTTGGCATTTTTTTCAAAGAGGGAGAATGTACTGATATGATAACACATGATGAACTAAAATGAAGAATCAAGATAGAGGGAGATTTGAATACATCTAACGGTCATAGGAGTGAGGCTTACAGGATTCTAAATTAGAATGAAGCTAAGGATATTATAAATAAGTTTCTGATGGACAGATAAGATTTTGGATTGGCTGGTAATCCATGTGTTATTCAGATGATATCATATGGTGTTTCCATCAATGCCAAAGAGGGAGATTGGTGGAAAGTGAATTGAAACAATTGTTGTATTGTCATTGATGTCAAACCTTAATTGGTAAGACTGTTGCTACTTAGGAAAGTACTATATCTATTTGAGTGTTGCTAAGGGGCTAAGAAAGGTTGGTAACAATAGCACCTAAGGAAAGGTTGAGTTATCTTGATACTACAAAGAGTACTTGACTATGTTGCACTATGATGAGATAATGTATTGTTTATCTTAGTAAGAATGAAGACTAAACTGGTAGGCTTAACTGAGAAAAGAATGAAAAATCATGTTTAAGCCAAGTGATGTTAGTGTCGACTGAGTTAGTATATGCTGAGAAAATTATAGTGTCGACCGAGCATTAGTAAATTTCTGAGGAAGACTTTGCAAGCCGAGGAGACAGTTTTAGTATTGACCGAGCATTCTACATGGAGACCGAGTGAACAATCACAGTATTGACCAAGCATAAACAATTTTATATTTGAAGAGAATTTAATTTTGGAGCCGACATTGTTGAATTGTTGGATTATGTAAAACATGTTGAATTTATTTATTGATTGTTTGGAAGCATTAAATGCTTTGTAAAATGTTTTATTGTAAATCTTTAAGAGATTTGAGATGATTCTAGAAAATGAGCCGAAGAACATAAAGTGGGTAGATTCAATGAATCTGACCTAACCCTAAGATCTATGAATGAGATTGAGTGGCAAAAGATGAGTTAACCTAATTGAGGAAAATATAAGGGAACCTGAACATTGTGATATGTATGCACATGGTGAACAAAGAATGCTGGAAGAGAAAACTTTTACTGACTAAATAAGCAAAAAAGGTTGAAGGAGAAGTGTGGTGATTGCTTGAAGAAAAGTTCTGAGAAAATCAGAGATGGAAATGGCAAAGTTTCAAAGTCAGTAAACCATCATTAGTGTATAGAATCAGATCTGATATTTACAAAGTGAGTTATATATTTTTCAAATAATACTACTGCTACTTTCTAACCATTGTAACAGTCAAAATCCTTTTAACAGAGGTTGACCTAACAATCATATGTTAAATCCTTTGAACAAGGTTGCATTATAATGGAGTGTATGTAAGTCCTATGACTAGGCTCACTTTTAACAAGGTGATTGAAATCCTTTAACCAAGTCACATTTGATAGTGTGTATTGTAACCTTTGACAGGGTTGGATTTTTACCAAGCTCACTTGAGAAGAGTGAAAATAATAGTAGCATGTTACAAAGTGGTTTTTCCCAAATTGGGTTTCCACTATAAAACTTGGTGTTTATACTTGTGTGAATGTTTAGATCTGAACATTGCTATGTTTTACAAGTTAAGTCACAGCTGGGTAGTGGATTGCATTGTTAGATGTTTCTATTATTGAATCAGTGATGACCGAGTTTATTTTGGTTTTGGATCTAATTTAAGGATAAGTTTATGAGATTTTTTTATACATCAGGACCTAAGAACAACTGATTCACCCCCCCTCTCTATTGTTCTAAATCATATTAACAAAACCCTTGTGTTGTCATGCCAAAATTTGTTAATTAACATTCTTAGTGCATTAACAACAACCTTGTCCTTATGTGGGAGTCTACCTGAGAATGCCCAAAGAGAATTATTATTAGGATCTCCAATTTTCTCTCACCTCTCTAAGGCATTGCATAATGTTGTTCTACTTATCCTTAATGACACTAATACATTTAACCCTAATTTTTTACCAGCATTTTCGACCAAGCATTAAAATGGTTCTACTTGGTCAGTTTATAAAAGGAATTTTTTTTTTAATCCATTCTCGTGTTGGTCAAAAGTTCAACCAACATGTGCATATAACCTAAATAAAAAGAGCCATTTTATTTTTTATTATATAACCTAATTTATGGTCAATGTGCTGCCATTCTATTTGCCAAGGTTTGTCTTTCTAGCTTAGTTTCCATTATAAACTGGGGGCACTACTACATTTGGGGCCAAATATCGACAGAAGTTTTTGATGGGTAACTTTTTATTACGAATTTGGTGTTTTTTTTGTAATAGGCCCTGATGATATTGGTATTCCGATGGGTGTTTAATTGACCATTGAAATTCTGACAGATTCGGAGTATAGATAAAAAAAAAGTGAAACGATCTCATCATTTTTATTTCGATTGGATAGAGGGAGCGAGAGAAAAGGAGTGAAAGCTGAGCATGAGAAAAGGTATGTGATTTCTTCATCTTTCGAGCCTCTGGCATCATATTCAAATGCATTTCATTTTATTTGATCATGAATGCTCTCTGAAATGACCTTATTATACTGGTCTCATGCCATAGCCAGTCCTTTATCTCTATTATTTGATGTTATTGGTGCTTGTGCTCAAGGATATCGATTCACTATATTCAAATGTTTGGATTCATGTTTGTTGATATTACTGGCATATATGTCTAATGATGCCATTGCAAATTGTTGTCACTAAAATGACTACATTCTACTGGTGTCATGCCCTAGCCCATGGTTTAACTCCATTATTTGATGTTATTGATGCTTGTGCTCAAGGATATCCATTTTTTTGAAATGTTGACTGTGGTTATCAAATAGACAGCCCATGAGCTTCTAGCTAGGCACCATTTGTATTGATAGCTTAGGGCATCAAATGTATTGTATCATTGATAGTTGATACTTTGTTAAAAGGAAATAGGACAAAGAACAATTTTTATTTAGTTTCTCTATTTTGATCCCTAAGTGACTTACAACCCTAGAGAAGTATATGCAAATTTACGAATGCAGTTGCAGGATACATAGCAGCTGATAATTCACAATAAATCCATGCATCCAATTTGAATAGCATTTAATACAAAGAACTAGGGTCCTCCAATGGCCCAATAATCTGGACCTTGACTGTCCCCTCAACCAGTGACCCTTCAAAACTGGGTTATCATGCAATCAGTGAGTGATCCTTCATTCTCCTGGTGAGCTTCTAGGTAGGCACCATTTGTATATTTGATAGCTTAGGGCATCAAATGTATATTGTATCATTGATAGTTGAGACTTTGTTAAAAGGAAATAGGACAAAGAACAATTTTGATTTAGTCTCTGTATTTTGATCCCTAAGTGGCTTACAACCCTAGAGAAGTATATGGAGATTTACGGATGTAGTTGCAGGATACAGAGCAATCAATAATTTACAAGAAATCCATGCATCCAATTTGAATATAAATTACTACAAAGAAATAGTGTCCTCCAATGGCGCAATCATCTGGACCTTGATTGTCCCCTCAACCAGTGACCCTTCATAACCGGGTTATCATGCAATCAATGAGTGATCCTTCATTCTCCGGGTATGCCCTACATCCAAACATATTGGAAATACACAATACAATGATAACAAGTCTTTCACAATCCCCCTTCCCTCAAGGAACACAATCAACCATCCCTTCCACATAGCATTTCAATATTTTATGAGTGGATTGTGTAGGAATAGTTAACATTAAACAAGGAGCAAACTCCTCAACACATCTTGGAAACCATTGAATTCAATAATAAATGAAACCTAACACCAATACTATTCCTTCCATAGTTGCAAGATACATAGCAGTCGATAATTCACAAGAAATCCATGCATCAAATTTTTATAAGGATATCCTACTAATCAATAGGAATTTTCTTGAGATGACCAATGATTATGCATTTTGATGGCAGTGTGCTAGTTCAAAAGCATAATATAAATTTGAAACATTTTTTTTTTTTTTTTCTCAAACTATAAATGTGGTTAAAGGGAAAATATTATGTGGAAAACCCACAAACCAAGCCACCAAATGATTGTACATCAAATTATTCCTATATTCATTCAAGTATTGCTATGCTTCAGCTACCTGACCTTTGAGCTTCATCTAGAGGAATGTGTAGCTTTAAGATAGAGTTACTTCTTGGGCCTTACAATAGGGTGGAATATGATCAAGATTTGTTTAGGCTATATCTTTGTTAGTCCCATTGTTAGGTTCTTATAATTCATGGTTTGAATCTATTATGGTTGTGTAAGGGATTTGTAGATGCTTTTTCTAACATAATTATTGGACACCATGATTGGAACAATTGGTTGTTGGCTATTGTACACATGAATCATATCTGTCAATGGTTCTTTGTGTTCAAGAATTCGTTGATCAATCTTTGAGATTTATTGTCCCAGCTTTAAAAGAGTGATAAAAGATATAGTGAGTGCTATCTTTTCCAAGTGTTTTGTGGGTGCCATTATCTTCTAGGAGTAATTGCTGGAACCAAATTATGTTCTTTGCCTCTAGTAAATGTTGCAGACACAACCATCTTCTTGGTGAAGGGTTTCTTCCATCCCTATGAGGTACTATTGCATGGTTTCCATTCCCTTGTAGTTTACTGAACCTAATTTAATACAAGTGTGCACTATTTTGGGTTCCATAATTTATGGCCCCTACACTGTGGTTTTTAGCCTAATTAAGACAGGCCTACCTTTGCATATAATAAGAGGCCAACATAAAACAAACATCCATAGGTTAGGGGGTTGTTCCCTATCCATAATTTATTATTTAAGTGCTAAGTGATGATGGGTATATCGTGTAATTCATACCTAGTGTGTCTCTTTCTTTCTCTCTACATTTCACATTAGGAGTATATGTTATAAAATACTAATGAAATCAACTATAGGTCAAATCTAATCAAAATTGCAATATAAAGATTAAAATAGATCTTGAAGAAATATGGGAACCATTTTTTCTAGATATTGTACAAATGAAGAGAATGCTCCAAAGAGGAAATGCTTCAATGTGGAACAATTGAAGGATAATATTTTACTTTTATATGCACATCTGCAATGTTTTTGATATATTTCTAAGATAACAAAACCATAGAAAGAATAGCATATAGAAGAAAGTAAAGAATAATGATCATACTCTGAGATATTGTGGAAAATTAAAGGAAAGAATGCTTTTGTGGGGTTATCATGCAATCAGTGAGTGATCCTTCATTCTCCTGGTCTGCGCTGCAACCAAACATATTGGAAATGCACAATACAATGATAACAAGTGTTTCAAAATCCCCCTTCCCTCAAGGAACACTATCAACCATCCCTTCCACATAGCATTTCACTATTGTATGAGTGGATTGTGCAGGAACAGTTAACATTAAACAAGGAGCAAACTCCTCAACACATCTTGGAAACCATTGAATTCAATAATCAATGAAACCTAACACCAACACTATTCCTTCCATTCAGTTCTACCAAGAATAAAGCATTTAATCCATTCAACATTACATATAATCATTAGACGGTTACATTTCATAACTATGTAGAGGAACAGTCACGACCAAAATGATCAAAACTACTTTCACCCTTGCACAAGCTATTCCAAACTTCAAGTAAAATGAGCAATATGCTATATCAAATCATTCATATTCATAGCAACCATTTGAAGGATCATTTTTTCAATTAACCCTCTGACTATACCCTTGCAACAGAGAAAGGAAACCTCAAAATAGAGAAAGCAAACTTAGTAAAACTAGTCTATGCCGATGTTTGTGAGGGAAACTTAGTCATGACATCAAGTATCATCTCATCATGGTCTATTCACCATGTTTCAACACCCCATTCACTTTGATCTATTCAACTTACACCATTCTTCTTTTCCAAGACACAAAGGCTTGAAACAATATATGTGGTAAAAATTCATGAAATACTAAAGAAAACCTGCTATTTGTCAGACATATCTTCATTGTCCCCCACAAAAAACTAAGTAATAACTACTCTACCCTTGATTTTTTTAACAATGAACTATATTAGATAAAGTAGGTTCTATCACACATGGCACACATTCTCTTCAAACTCACAATATGTATCATGAGTTTTTTAGCTAACATTAGATAATTGAATTACATATGTAGGTACCCGAAATCCTTTCACAAGCATCCCACACAGTCTCATGGATCGACAGTTATAAGTCAATACACCCTATAGAGATTAATATATTTCACATTTTTCAAAATATCTCACATTACTTGCTATCTCTCTCATTTGATGGAGTGTAGGTAGTAGCAAATAGGTATTTGTTAGATGTGTCTTCCTTGAGCAAAGAAAGTGAGTCATTTAGTATGTCTGAATTAGGAAGATCAAATAGAGGTCAAAAGATTGTAAGGAAATTCAATAGACGCATGAAATTTTTCCTTGCTCAAGGGGGGTCATGTTCTTATGATGATGAGAGTAAAGGCGACATTGAGGTGCCCTCTAGGTACCAAAATCTACATAAACAATGGGTCCCCAAGGAACTTCCTCCAATAAAAACTAATTTCAGTGTTAAAGGCAAGATATATCATATTGCACCATCATCAATACATGGTTTGGGCTTATTTTCCATGGATGGCATAAAGGTCTCTTACAACAAAGTTTTTAAATTGATGGAGTATGTTGGACCTTGTTACGATTACAAAAGTTGGATGTGAATTGTTCAATATAAAAAAAGTATGCATAGGTATGCACTCTCGGAAAATTATATTCAACAAAAAGACAATGAGAAAAGTAAAAGAGTGGCTATATACATTGATAGAAGGCCAAAAGCATCTGGGAATATTGTAGGTTTTATAAATAGCACGTGACCTCTGTCAACTATTAAGAAACCCAATTGCATATTTGAGGCGCACGAGGGAAATCATGTATTTGTATGTGCGATAAAATCAATAAGTGTAGGGGAAGAGTTTCTTATTGATTACAATTTGAGTCGCATAGATACAAATGATGTCACTATCATTAGGGTGTAGCTACATACTATGTACCATTAAATAATTGAGTTTTTTTGCCAACCACATTTAGAGAGTCTCCTCACCATCCACCTCATCTCCATCATCATCTTCTAATGAAATTTATTAATGTAGTCATTTCTAATTATTGGTCAACTTTAAATAATAACACAGGACCACAATATGGAGCAACCACATAGTGGGGACAATGATGATCATGCATGCACTTCTTCCCAGTAGGTAAACCTCTTTGTTATTGAACTACAAATTAGATAGAAGAAAAATGTTAAATAAAGTTTTTTATTATATTCTTTTCATCACTGTTTCAGATTAATTCTAATAGTGTTAGTAATATTGTTGTTACAGATAGGTGGTCAGCAGAGAAATGGAAAGGAACCCACAATCCCTAAAGAGGAGTCCTTTGACAAGGACCTAGTTGTTGATTTGGGTGCTTGTGATGAGCCGGCCTCTACAATTAAAAAATGCCTCCACAAAATTGGAAATAGATTGGCTAAATCGGCATCTATATTCCCTCCAACTCTTGAGTCACAAAAGAGGGAAACTAAACTGATGCACCTATCTCAAAATTACCGAGTAAGTATTAATGTAATTTTTAATTATAACAAAAGTTCAATAATAGGTTTTATGTTATAGTAGTCTTATATGTCATTAAAAAATAAGCGGATGTGTTGCTTTTACAACTTTTTTTGCGTAATTTTGATCCTTGCGGCCATGATGAGGGTACTACAGCTGGTTCAGGTAGATCTCATGTTGGACTATATTTTTTTAACTCTCTAATAATATTTCCCATGCTAATCACTGGTTTTATTATGCTCTAATAATCTTATTCTTTAGCACATGTCAATGATCATTTACTATCACCGTCTCATACGATGGCAAGCTCAGATGTATCATGTCCTGCAATGTCAGCAACACATAGCATGGCCACAGACACCATGGCACCACCTACTCGTACAGGTATTTTATTTTCTCTATCATTATATATATGTTTATTTCTCTTGAAGTGTTCTTTCTTAGGGCCATTTTGTAATGGATTCAATTTATGCAACAGGGGATGCAACACTTGATGGTGATTTTCCTGGATGTACTAGTATTGCTAGTATAGGAATAGTGAAGGATTGCATATTGCTTGTATCCGAAGAAGAAGGACTTCCTTTGAAAATAGAAAAACTTCTAGGTACTTTAAAGATTGGACCTTTCTTTTACTATACAATCATATTTTAATTACACCTTGCATTCAATATGAGAAGCTTACATCTATTGTGTTCTTATTTTATACTATTATATCCTTCAACTAATGATCTCATGATTATTTTGTAGGGAATGATGTTTTTTATAGTAAAATTAATGATGAGTGTTTGCGGATATTCAGGCCCATCATTTGTACAGGGTGAAACATCATATCCAAACTAAACCCTAATCCACTATTTTAATTTCATATCATTGCTAGGATAGTTATCATTACATCCATTTTTGAATCTAACACTTTTTTCTTTCTTAAAAGGTGGAAAACCCAAAATCAAAAGTTAAAGGATGATCTCGTAGAGAGTATGACAAACTTGTTTGGACCTCATGCATTTGAGAAGGGTAAGCTCCTTCAAAGAGTTGAGATATGTTTGAGGTATATTAGGTACCAATATAGGTGTACATTAACTGAAAACCCACATTACCAGTGCCCCCCTTGCATTCCTGATTTAGAGTGGAAATCTATTATTCTGGATGCGAATGAGAAAATTGAAGTAAAAAAAGGAAATACACCACTAGAGAATGGAAGAAGGTATGTGATACTATTAAGAATGTAATTGTGTACTAAATACTCTTCATATTTATATGAACTAACATATTTCAATCTCTTAATAGATTGCCTGACACATCAAAGGCAACAAAGGAAAGATTGCAAAAGCACGGGCAACACAAGCTAGGCTCTAGCGGTTATTCAGAACTTGTTGCACGAGTTCTAAGTGTTGGAAAAATACAATCTTTACATGGCTTTTAACACTGAAAATAATTCTTTGATCTTTAAATATTTATTTATAATTTGAAATCTTTTTTTGTTTTGATGAAACAATAAAATAAAATTTGACAATACCAAGCAAAAATGCAACGCGTAGAGTTCAATATAAGTCTCACAGAAGAGGACAAGAGAATTGGCTTGCAACAAGGCTATAAAGCCGTGGCAGAAAGAATAAGAAGTGCACAAGGTTCTACTGATGGATCCGTCAGGGTAAGTAAGCTAAATAGATGATATTTCAAATTTAATTATTTATCAATTAGTTTATTCGATGTTAAGTTCCAACATAAAGTGAGTAAATTTGTTTTAAGTAAGAAAACAATGATAACATGAATGAATATGAAATTGAAATGTAGCCTACCGATTCTTGCCGTACACAACCTATGGGTGTTGATGACAATCAGGATGTGCATCATAGTAATACAAGTAAACATCTTAAATTGATTGGTGTAGTAATACAAATTTAATTGCAGTTGGTGTTTGGATTAATGTAACAATTTGTATTGCAGCTGTAGAGAGTGTAGAGGTTGCTATTAATGAGCATGTTGAGGTTGAGGCCAAGGCTAGACAAATTGACCTCGATGCTAATGATGTGACTAGATTAGGTAAAGAGCTATATGATTATGGCCTGTAAAGTATTGAACTACTTTAAAATGTTTAAAATGTTTTTAATTATAATAAAATGTTTTTAATTTAACCCTTTTATATGTTATTGCAGATGACCCCCCTTTGCATCAATAGAGAACTAGGCATGCATTGAGATCTAATGAGAGGGTAGATGATCATGATGATGATATCGATACTCATCTTAACAATTACATCTTAAAAACTAGAAATCAAAAGAAAAAAAAGAAATGATTGTCATCTATGCACCTTAATTGATAATGACTGATTTTTATATGCCAATGAATTTAATTATGTGGTAGTGAATGTTCATAAATTTTATAATGTGTTAATGAATATTATTGTGTGATAATTAATGAATGTCACATTTTATTAATGTGTGAATGAATGTTATCGTGTGATAATTAATGAATGTTACATTTTATTAATTGACAAAATAATGAATGAATGTTAGATGTTAACAGGGAATTTAGAGTGATGTTAGGGGTGGGGGGGGGGGGGGGGGTGGGGCCAAATGAGCTTCCACCTTCACGTGGTTGGCCTTGTTTAGTACAGAATATAAAACTATTCTCAAAATAAAGTGAAGCTCAATAAGTTTGTTCCTTATATAGGGTCTCAAGTGTAGCTTTTATCCCACTCTCAACATTGCAAGGCTTCAAGTGGTGTTTTGATATTGGTTTCTCCATCTCCCACTAACATCTTGTCTTCCTCTTAAGAACTCTCACTGAGCTATGATACATGGATGAGAAGAAGATGTCCCTTATAGGCTACACCTATATAATATGGTAGATCTAGGGAACAAATATACTACAACATAGAATGAGTCAACTTGAATCTATAGTTTCTTCATTCACAATGAAAATTCAAATTACAAGCCATATTTTAGATTTAATATTCATATTTATCTTCATCATGATCATAGCCATCATGGTCAGCATTTGGTTCAACTTCATTTGAACCACACTCCAAGTCGGGTACCATTATAAGGCATGGAGTGTGGTCATACCCATGTTACCATAATAATGAGTTAGTCTATAAAATTATGAATAAAATACCTCATGTATCATATTTATAATATTGTAGGTGCACCCGGGATCGGCCCAGGCACCCAAGTTCCTACCAAAGGAACCCAAGTTGAACCCAGAGGAGAACAAAAGTAGAATCAGAACCTAGCCTCAAACAAAGAACTAGATAACTTGGATTTTTTCTAATTCAAGTTTATTTCTGAATTCTTCTCCAATTCCAACCTGATTATTCCATATTTTGTTTTCCAATTTTCCTTCTTCCTCACTCCAAATTCAAGGATCACCGCCCATGACTTATGTTGTTATTTCCTTTTACTAATTATGCTATTTCAAGGATCACCACCCATGACTTGGTTACGATGATGAATGCTGACAATGCCTTTATTACCAAGGAATCACCGCCCGCCATTAATGAATACTAATGATCATTATTTCCTAAGGGTAATCATTGTTTGTGTATGCCGATCACCGAAGTCTTTGGATATGATTTGCATGCTATGAGGTTTGTCAGAAGTGGGGGTATGACATGTTGGTTGGATTATAACATATTGACACTTACACTATGAAGAAGACAAATGATTAAATAGAAAGAGAGGACCAACTGAACCATCTTGTGGTCAGTCTATATCACATTGAGAAACAACGTCAAGACTTGAGAATCAAAACAATCAAAATTTTCTTCAAGACCATGAATGATCAACAACATTCCATTAAAAAACAAAACACTAATCTATATTATCATTAAGCCATAAAATATGTCTTTAAAGTTTAGAAGCATCACAAGAACTTTCAAGAAACATAGTACTATCCAAGGACCAAAATGAATACCCTCCAAATGATTATGATTATGTTGACATTGATGTCTATAATTTATGTCTAATGATTATGATGATGTTGATGTTGATGTCTATAATTTATTTCACTTACTGATGCTTTCTTAGATTGAATTTTGAATTGCCAGGTTGGAAAATGCTTTCAAAGTTTAGGGTCTGTTCTACATGATACTCTTAGTTACAGCTTAAATGCAACTCAACATATTTTTGATGCTGGGCAACCCACTGCAGAAACTCATCCGTAGGTGAAATTTAATGTTGTGAATCTTGGCATTGTCAATGTTATTACTTTTCCTCACATTTCATATTTGTGAAAATGTTTCTTGGCACTATCTTATTCTTATTACAATGTTCTTTGTTGTGGGGCAGGAGGTCAATCTTCATTGTCTTCATTGTGGGGGACAGTGAAGATTTCTCTGACAAATAACAGGTCTTCTTTAGTATCTTATAATACATGCTAAACTGATAAAGGTGTTATGGGCATTTAATCTGCAATTACTAATAGACTAATCATATTATTACTATTCTTAATGTTCCATTTAAATGCATTTAACACAAAAAACAAATTTACAAAACTGAACCAATGGCATGTTTACAACACAGATGTGTTGATGAGTTTGCTCCTTGTTTAATGTTAACTGTTCCTGTAGAATCCACTCATACAACAATGAAATTCTATGTGGAAGGGATGGTTGATAGTGTTCCTTGAGGGAAGGGGATTTTGAAAGACTTTTTATCATTGTATTGTGTATTTCCAATATATTTGGATGCAGGGCAGACCGAGAGAATGAAGGATCACTCACTGATTGTATGATAACCTAGTTTTGAAGGGTCACTAGAAGAGGGGAATGAAGGATCACTCACTGATTGCATGATAACCCCACCAAGCATTCTTTCTTTTAATTTTCCACAATATCTCAAAGTATGATCATTATTCTTTACTTTATTCTATATGCTATTCTTTCTATGGTTTTGTTATCTCAAAAATATATCAAAAACATTGCAGATGTGCATATAAAATTAAAATATTGTCCTTCAATTGTTCCACATTGAAGCATTTCCTCTTTGGAGTATTTTCTTCATTTGTACAATATGTATCAAAAATGGTTCCCATATTTCTTCAAGATCTTTTTTAATCTTTATATTGCAATTTTGATTAGATTTGACCTATAGTTGATTTCATTAGTATTTTATAACATATACTCCTAATGTGAAATGTGGAGAGAAAGAAAGAGACACACTAGGTATGAATTACACGATATACCCATCATCACTTAGCACTTAAATAATAAATTATGGACAGGGAACAACCCCCTAACCTCTGGATGTTTGTTTCATGTTGGCCTCTTATTATATGCAAAGGTAGGCCTGTCTTAATTAGGCTAACAACCACAGTGTAGGGGCCATAAATTATGGAACCCAAAATAGTGCACACTTGTATTAAATTAGGTTCAGTAAACTACAAGGGAATGGAAACCATGCAATAGTGCCTCATGGGGATGGAAGAAACCATTCACCAAGAAGATGGTTGTGTCTGCAATATTTACTAGAGGCAAAGAACATAATTTGGTTCTAGCAATTACTCCTAGAAGATAATGGCACCCACAAAACACTTGGAAAAGATAGCACTCACTATATCTTTTATCACTCTTTTAAAGCTGGGACAATAAATCTCAAAGATTGGTCAATGAATTCTTGAACACAAAGAACCATTGATAGATATGATTCATGTGTACAATAGCCAAAAACCAGTTGTTCCAATCATGGTGTCCAATAATTATGTTAGAAAAAGCATCTACAAATCCCTTACACAACCATAATAGATTCAAACCATGAACTATAAGAACCTAACAATGGGACTAATAAAGATACAGCCTAAACAAATCTTGATCATATTCCACCCTATTGTAAGGCCCAAGAAGTAACTCTATCTTAAAGCTACACATTCCTTTAGATGAAGCTTAAAGGTCAGGTAGCTAAAGCATAGTAATACTTTTAATGAATATACGAATAATTTGATGTACAATCATTTGCTAGCTTGGTTTGTGGGTTTTCCACATAATATTTTCCCTTTAACCACATTTATAGTTTGAGAAAATAAGAAAAAATTGTTTCAGATTTATATTATCCTTTTGAACTAGCACACTGCCATCAAAATGCATAATCATTGGTCATCTCAAGAAAAGTCCTATTGATTAGTAGGATATCCTTATAAAAATTTGATGCATGGATTTCTTGTGAATTATCGACTGCTATGTATCCTACAACTATGGAAGGAATAGTGTTGGTGTTAGGTTTCATTTATTATTGAATTCAATGGTTTGCAAGATGTGTTGAGGAGTTTTCTCCTTGTTTAATGTTAACTATTCTTGCACAATCCACTCATACAATAGTGAAGTTACAAAATTGAACCGATGGCATGTTTACAACAAAGAAATAGAATGATAATAATGTGTTGAAAATTCTATTCTATTTAATACATGCCAAAGGACCGCATTGTAAATTGCTATCATTGAAATGACCGCATTCTACTGGTGTTGTGCCGTAGACTGTGCTTTAACTCCATTATTTGATGTTATTTGTGCTTGTGCTCAAGGATATCCATTTTTTTGAAATGTTGACCATGGTTATCAAATGGACAGCCCATGAGCTTCTAGCTAGGAGCCATTTGTATTGATAGCTTAGGGCATCAAATGTATTGTATCATTGATAGTTGATACTTTGTTAAAAGGAAATAGGACAAAGAATTATTTTTATTTAGTTTCTCTATTTTGATCCCTAAGTGGCTTACAACCCTAGAGAAGTATATGTATATTTATGGATGCAGTTGTAAGATACATAGCAGCCGATAATTCACAATAAATCCATGCATCCAATTTTAATAGCAATTAATACAAAGAACTAGGGTCCTCCAATGGTCCAATCATCTGGACCTTGTCTGTCCCCTCAACTAGTGACCCTTCAAAACCAGGTTATCATGCAATCAGTGATTGATCCTTCATTCTCCTAGTGAGCTTCTAGGTAGGCACCATTTATATATTTGATAGATTAGGGCATAAAATGTATATTGCATCATTGATAGTTGAGACTTTGTTAAAAGGAAATAGGACAAAGAATGATTTTGATTTAGTTTCTCTATTTTGATCTCTAAGTGGCTTACAATCGTAGAGAAGTATATGAAAATTTATGGATGTAATTGCAGGATACATAGCAACTGATAGTTCACAAGAAATCCATGCATCTAATTTGAATAAAAAATAATATGAAGAAATAGGGTCCTCCAATGGCACAATCATCAGGACCTTTACTGTCCCCTCAACTAGCGACCCTTCAAAACTAGGTTATCATGCAATCAGTGAGTGATCCTTCATTCTCTTGGTCTACCCTGCAACCAAACATATTGGAAATACACAATATAATGATAACAAGTCTTTCACAATCCCCCTTCCCTCAAGGAACACTATCAACCATCCCTTCCACATAGCATTTCACTATTGTATGAGTGGATTGTGCAGGAACAGTTAACATTAAACACAGAGCAAACTCCTCAACACATCTTGGAAACCATTGAATTCAATAATAAATGCAACCTAACACCAACGCTATTCCTTCCATTGACTTCTACCAAGAATAAAGCATTTAATCCATTCAACATTACATATAATCATTAGATAGTTACATTTCCTGACTATGTAGAGGAACAGTCACGACCAAAATGATCAAAACTACTTTCACCCTTGCACAAGCTATTCCAAACTTTAAGTAAAATGAGCAATATGCTATATCAAATCATTCATATTCATAGTAGCCATTTGAAGGATCATTTTTTCAATGAACCCTCTGACTATATCCCTGCGGCAGAGAAAGGAAACCTCAAAATAGAGAAAGGAAACTTAGTAAAACTAGTCTATGCCAATGTTTGTGAGGGTACAGTCATGATAAGTGCCTCTCAAACCTCTCCAAACATGTAAGATTGTCTTTAAATACTTTATTTATCTCTTCTAAACATTAACCAAATCAAACCTACATTTTAATCCAGACACAATAACCCCAAAATGAAGGGTTTCGTATCCTTTAATGAATCTCAGTCACTGGTAGTGCATGGACAGTTAAACCAGTAGTCTCCAAAGCATTCAATAAGTGACTGGATTGTATTTAATAGACACTATTCCTTCCATTCACTTCTACCAAGAATAAAGCATTTAATCCATTCAACATTACATATAATCATTATACAGTTACATTTCCCAATTGTGTACTAGATGAACAGTTAGGAAATGTAACTGTCTAAATGATCCAAACATTTGAAAATAGTGAATCGATATCCTTGAGAACAAGCACCAATAATATCAAATAATGGAGATAAAGCACAGGCTAGGGCACGACACCAGTAGAATGCGGTCATTTCAGAGAGCATTCATGATCAAATAAAATGCAATGCATTTGAAATTTGTAGTCGAATATGATGCTAGATGATCGAAAGATGAAGAAATCACATACCTTCTCTCACGCTCAGCTTTCACTCCTCTATCCAATCAAAATAAAAATGATGAGGCCGTTTGACTTTTTTTTTTTCATAGCCAAATCTTCCTTGTACCACATGAAGAACATTGCATTGGTTCAGTTTTGTAATTTGTTTTTTGTGTAATTAGTAATTGGTAGATTAAATGCAGATAACACCTTTATTAGTTTAATTAGCATGTTATTATCATATCAGATAAAGTATGTTTAAGAATTGTTGGGACTGGTCCTTTTGCGTGTATTAAACATAATAGAATTTTTAGCATATTATTATCAATCTATTTCGTTGTTCTAAACATGCCATTGGTTCAGTTTTGTAGATTTGTTTAATCCATTAAATGCATTTTTCATGAGGTAGGGTCTTGTTCTCAGGAGATTGATGAAGATTGTGCACCTCAAAAACCAATTCATAAGGTACTAATCATGTTTCCTATTCACTTATATTTTTGGATTGGTAAATCTCCTTATAAGTTTCATGTCCTTTCTTTTGATTACTATGGATGAGATATATATCTTACATTTAACATTCAACTTCTTTACATTTTAGAACATGTAGTGTGTTTTTTGAGGATTTTACCAAATCAACTTTTAACATAAACTGAAAACACCAAACTGATATCTTGCCCTTTCAACTTGAAAAAATATTTGCATTTGACCAATAACTGCAAGCAACTGAATGATAAATCCACATACCTGTATCTTTGTAAAATACCTGGAACATCAAAAAGATGGCTAAGTGGCCATGAGTTTTATCTACTGAATATGGGAAAAAAAAACACCAAAAAAATTTGAATAAAAAACATGATTGGTCATTTCAGAGAGCATTCATGATCAAATAAAATGAAATGCCTTCTCTCGCACTTGATCAACTTTCACCTGCTCATTTTCTCCCACTCCTTTTCTCTGCAAATGAAATAAAAATGATTTGGCCATTTCAAAATAGTGAATCGATATCCTTGAGCACAAGCACCAATAACATTAACTATTTTGATCTGTGGGTACCCTAATGTTGGCAAGAGTTCTTTTATTAATAAGATTACTCTACAAGCTTGAAGAAGCGATATATTTTGGCAAATGAAGAGTAGAAAGATGATGATATTCCTGAGATCATGGATGGAGGCAATGTTGCAGACAGAATGGGAAGACAACTTTCTAGACTAGCCCTGGATCCTTGGACAATTGGGGTAGGATCCAGACCCAGGCTAAAAAGATGTCTTCCTTTCTGTTGTGGAATTATCCCTTCTTTGGCCTGCACTCATTCCTCTTCTCAAAATTGGTTATCTAGAAACTTTGGATACTGTTTCTCATCCATGCATGAAATGTGCTAGTGATCGTATAAAATTACTTTAGGCCTCCAGTATTGATGAGATGTACAAGTGTAAAATGTTTTTGTGAGACTGGGATCAATTTGTGCAGTGTACATAAATTGAAGGCGGTGATTATTCTCGACGATTGATAGGTAGCTAGGACAGTAGCTAGGACTAAAGATAAAATAGCACAAGAGACCATCATAGGTTCTCTCTTTCTTCGGTCTATATTATTGACAGAATGTTTTACCTTTCATTAACTCATCAAATCCGGGGATTTGAAAGAATTTAGTAGAATATTTTCATGACAACATATATTATTTAAGTTGATGTTGCATGAATTTATCTACTTCGCACACTTGTAGACTATGAAGACGGCAATAAAGAAGCATGACCATGGATGGCCATGCTTCTTTATCACTATCCTCATAGTCTACAAGTGTGTGAAGTAGATAAATTCATGCAACGTCAACTTAAATAATATACATTGTCATGAAAATATTCTATTAAATTCTTTCAAATCCACGGATTTGATGAGCTAATAAAAGGTAAAACATTCTGTCTATAATATAGACCGAAGAAAGAGAGAACCTATGATGGTCACTTGAGCTATTTTATCTTTAATGTGCATATCCATCAGTTTTTTGACACTTAATAATTAATTCTGATAGAAGTGCTATGCATTTGACAGATAAAATGTCAGAGAAAACTAATTTACGACAATAGTTCTGACAGTAATGCTATACGTTTGACAGGGAACCTGTCGGAGAAATGCTAAAGGAGTATCACTCTTCCTATAGTTTAAGTGTCGCAAATAGTAAATTTTTGATAGAAATTATGACATTAATGCCATATCTTTGATAGGTATATTTGTTGGAATTAGGTGGAAACTGTTTCTATTCCAACAGTTATAATGTCGAATAGGATATGTTTTCGACAGTTTATTCTGAAAGAGATTGTATATTTTTGATAGGTCATTATGTCAAAATTTTGATGGATGAACCGTAGAAAATGACATAACAAAGTTGTTGCCATGTGCAAGTTTCTGATGTGATATGGTGTTGGTAAACTGATGGATATGTCTTCTGTTGCAATTTCCTATGCAAAAATGGTGATGAACTCATCTGTCGAAATGCTGACAAATTAGCGTTGCAAATCTGACAAATGGCTGTCAGAATTTGACCCCAAATGTAGTAGTGGGGATCCTCAAGTGGGAGTCTCTCACGCTCAAATCAAGAAATTTTTTTTCCTAGTCGATACAGCTTTACGACCAATAGTAATCTCATCTCTGCTTAGAACATAGTCTATTTCGACACCATGTTGCTTCCATGACACATTTTCATGGCTCACCAGCAGAGTTTGGGTTAATAGATAAGCATCATGACCACCTAGTGATTTCTATGATTTCAAAGGCTCCAACCCAATAGGTGTGCTTGTAACCCAAAAATTTGCATACTATTTTAGTGTCGTTTGTTGTAAATTTTACAAATCCTCTATAGAAAGAGCTTGAATTTTAAGGGAACTTGAACTCTATGCTCAAGTTTTAAATTTTTAGTTTACACCCACAATGTTCCTGTTATTCCATCTTTGTTGGAGCTAGGGTTTTGTTTTTGTTATGGTGGCAATGTTATCTTGATATTATTGATCTTGTGTTATAAGAGTCTTGAAATATAGAAGTTGACAATATAATAGGTTGTTATCAATTTGGTTGACTACAAAAGTTTAAAATCCTTAAGTCTTGCTCATGTTCTCCGTTGAGTTTCAAAGTGGGATGAATTATCCAGCGCACATTTTTGTTACAAGTGAAAATGTACTGCTAGGCTAATGATATGTTTACTCTAAAATTATAAATTGTCATTTCAAATTGCTCAAAAATCTCTCTGTCTATTGTTGCTTTCTCTGGCCATGGGTGTTTCTAATTTGGTATTTGATTAGACCTTTCTATCCATCTCTAATGGCTCAAACTAGATCTGCCTCAGTATGCGTTGGCTACTTTGGCTAGGGTATGCCAAACTATCTTTTTCATTGTTCAAAGTGGATTCTATGTTATTTGCTACTACCTCTTATAGATTCATCTACCAGACCCCAGTTTTTGCTAGCATGAGACATGCTATTCCTAAATCCTAATAATGGTCACTAAACATGAATTCTCCTAAATCACAGCCTTGAAAAGCTATTTCACCATGACCAGGGCTTGTGAAATATGTTGAAAAACCATGAAATATGGTCATCCCACATTTTATCATGGCAATAAATCATAGCATCTCCAAAGCTCCCTATTAGGTTAATGCTAGTTCCTGTGATAGGGATGGTACCCAATAGGCAATTGAGCCAAAACCTGCACACAAAAAACTTTTCTTGGTTATAACCCATATGGCGAAACAAGTACAATGACCCACAAGTTCAATTCCTCAAGTGTTCTACTCTTTGAGACAATAATTGATTTCTTTTTACTCAATTCGATAATTGTGTGGAAGTAGCAATTTATCCTTTTAGCTTGTTTGTCATATCTATTGATTATGTATTAACATATTTTAAACTTATTGTAATACATGTCAAGCTAATTTTCCTTCACTTTATAAGTTTGACAATTGTTAATCAAATTGCTAATTGATAGGTGCTGTGATATTTTTACTACATATTTTTTTCTTGTTGTGTGCATATTTCAATAAATGTATGACACAATGTCCATCACATAGAAATATGAAAACTGACTTTTTTTCTCAACAACACCATGAGAAAATCACCATAAATAGATAAGCATTCCCAATATGTTGTTACAAATAATTACTATTATGGTTAATGTATCTGATGTATAAACAAAAATGTAATTAGAAAAATATCTAACCTTTGTTTGATGAAGTTATAGACTCATATTAGAACCGCATATAGAAAATTGTTTATGATTGCTGCTTCGTGAAGAAACATAGAATTCCCACTAAAACTGCTATGACATGCAGTTGCAAAATTTTTGACCCACATAGTCTAATCAGTTTGAGAATAATTACTCCTATTTTGAAATTTTATGTACGTCCTCTCCATAGTTCTTGGAGGAGAAAGCTATTTTTGGATTGATACCATGTTGATACATTTAGTCATTATAAGTCTTCAAACCCACCTCCATACATGTTATAGTATCTCTCTGCAATGCCTTCACAAGTCCAGTCCCATAGATGGCACCTAGACACTGAGCTTCCATATACAGAACATCCCTTGGTAAGGACACTTGTCTAGCCAAAAATGGGCCAAAAGTAACAAAAAGATTGATGTGCCCACCTGCAAACACAAAAAAATTTGAATCAGAAACCAAGCCCACAAGAACATTCTAACACTCCATTTTTCTTTTCTTGGCATAATTCCTCTTGTGACCAATCACAGACACATCTATGATGTATGGAAACAATAATGTAGAAATGAAATTAGCAATTAGAGCTCTGTAAAAAGACCAGAGCTTGAACTCATCAAAATCCACCACACCTTCCCAAGTTTAAATTGAGGTCTTCCCTCATATTATGGATTACTTATCCATTATAAGTGGAATGTCTATGGGATGTACAATATATTTAAATAGCTAGTTGAAATATCATCTAGATTGTATTTTCAGTTCAATCTCTATCTGTGCAAATTAGTGTGTTCCACATTGTCAATAAACATGAATTCTGCTTTTGTAACATAACATTTGAGAAAACTCCATGTGTGCATGTCCCAATCCTATCATCAGGAGATGGAAATGTCCAGTGGCACTATTGAGAGTCTGAGATAGTTCCAACAACTCATGAGAATAATAATATAGTCAATTCAGAGATAGGATCCGTCTCTTTTGATTGATGCAGATAAAATGTAAGAAATCTACAAGTCATAATGAATAATATAATTGTGGATTGCTATGCTATTTTTGAAGATCTAAAATAGACATGCAAGGATGGACCACCTAGAATTGATTCTGTTATCAAACATTGAAGTTGAAGATTGTTGATTGTCAGTTTCCAAATCAAGGATAGTTTTGAAAGTTCTTGTTAGATCTGAACCAATAATGACCTCTACAAAACTTAGAAAAAATATACATTTTATGCTACCCTTCACATATCTTTGGCGTACCTATTGCACACCAAGGTGCAATTTCTAGTAATATTTGTTATTGCAAATTGTCAGAGGTCAAGGAGGGCATTTTACATTGATATTTCATTTGTTATTGCGGTGTTGTAGAGTTGAAGGAGGTCAGAAGGAGGGCATCAATCTTAAGCTTTGTTGGTGACCACCTACTTATCTGAAGATTCCGTAGAGTTGAAGGAGGCTAGAAGGAGGGAATCAACACCTACCCCCTATAAGGGCATAAGATTCCTTCCCTTTAGAAGCCATGGCTTGATATCATTGAGGTCATAATGTGTTATGTTACTCTTGAAAAAAAATTTGATTCTATTTTCAACTATCATTTTGTGATTCTGAACCATTTCTATCACAACAAGCGTATTTCTCTTCTATTTTATCATTCCTATTCTCTCATTCATAGTATAAATTACATAACAAGACTCCCTCCCCTTTTTTTAATCTTCAGGTGCTTATTTTACTTATAATGGAATATGAAAAGTCTCATATCATTAAGAAAAAATCTCCTTCAATTTTTAGGATTGAGTTTAGGAAGAATGTCAGAGTTCATTATGATGAGTCTTGTTAGGACTAAAAAGACATTGATTCTAACATGAATAAGCTCTACCATATTTATTTTAGGAAATGCAAGTCTCCTCTGCATTATGTCATGTCTACTTTGTCTACTTCTAGAAGGAAGAAAATAATTTCCTCAAATCATGAGGCCTCTAATTATGTCCCTTTATAGGACTTTGTTCTTAGTTACTTTTAACCAAGTGTTGGGAAAAATAAAATAAATGTTAAACCTAGTAAGGAAAAATCTAAACACCCATTGGGATGTCATTTTAAGGATTTCATTTCCCTTGTTCGAAAGAAAACATTCTCTCATCATATACAAGGTGTGTCTAATGAGTGGGTTTTATTGATTTATAGAAGGATATAAATATCAAAATTCCTATTGAGATGGGAAGGATGCCCGTGGTTTGAAGGGGTCCTCCATTTGGGAGAATTCCTCTATCAATGTCAAAGTAAAATGTTTTCTATAGGCTTAGGAAGCCCTTCTTCACTTGATTTTCTTAAAATTAAATACTTTGAAGAATAACTCTTCGTCAACCTAGAAATTGGATGATATCCTCGCAAAAATGTGTATCCTTGCTAAAGGCTTAAATGATCTCAAGAAATACCATGATGATAAAATTTCTAGTTTGGATAGAATATATTTATCATATTCAAAGTAAAATGACTAAAGTTGTGAATGTCAAAAACTTTACCTTGTAGGAAACTAGTGAAGGACTAAGGAAGCTAAATGAACAATTGAAGGTTGTCCATGACCTCTAAAAGGGAATCTCACTTTCCACTAGCTCAAGAACTATCTTGGATGATGTTGTAATTACAAGCCTGGAGGATAATAACAAAGTAAATACTAAGGAGGAGGAGATCCAAACTGAACCTAAAATACACTAAGACCTGCTTGACTGACTATGAGATTAAGGAGAATAAATCAAGGTACTATCCCTTTGGATAATGTGGCTCAAAAGGTCAAAGATATCAACTCTGATATCATAAATGAAGCTTTAGCTAAGGCCTTATAGTATTATTTTTTGAGACCTTTGTTTCATTTTTTTGTGATTACATTTTTCCATCTAGTTACTTTTTGTACTTTGTACTGGTTAATCTCTTTTGACATGATCTTTGTTTTCCGTTGTTTAAAATTTTGCATTTCTAGTCCCTGAAAAACTAGTTTTCTTCTAATCAAAAGATAATTTCAAGCAACCCAGTCAATATACAATAAATTTTATATATATATATATATATATATATATATATATATATATATATATATATAATTTAACTAATTTCCAACAATCAATTTTCAAACCATTCAAATCATACCCCCTATATAACTAGGATAATTGGGTATATGCACAAAGATGGGGGACCAAAAAGATGCCACTTTTCTTTTTGGCCCCCCATCACGCATAGTGCGTATGCACTAAAGGGTGTGCACCCTATAGGGTGCATGCCCTATGGCTTGGGCAATCCAAAACAAAGTGTGTGCGCCCTATAGGGCGCACACCCTTTGAAAAACATTTTTTTAGTTTTTTTCAAAGCGTGTGCACATGCACTTTGAAAAAAGCCTATTTAGCTAAAGCTGTGGGTTGGAAAGCTCATTTTTCTTTCCTCCAACCCGTGTTTGCAGCTAAGAAGGGCTTCCCAAGCGCACACACACTCTTCTTTTGGCTTGTGAATCTATTGTTTTCATTCATTCATCCATCAAATGGCTCCACGACATCGTCAAGTTTGATCCAAAAGAAGAGGTAAGTGTTTTTATAGCCCATCCTCTTGTTTGTTTTAAAATTTCAGTTTTGTAGCAATTTGTTTTGTTTAAATTTGTTTTTATTTAAATTTTTTTTTAAAAAATTTGTGTGTAATGAAGATTTAAAAATCTAGTTTTTTTAATTGCTAGGAAGAAATAATCTCTCTCCACCAAACCCTCCATCTCCTCATGAAGAACCAAATGAAGAAAAAAATGAAGAAAATGAACCTCAATTGCCTCCACCAATCGAGAAATCTCCTCCTAAAACACAACAAAATTTGATGAACCAAATTGAAAGAGGGAAAAAAGAATTAGAATATTTAATTATTAGGTTGAAAGATTCTAGTGGTACAAATCCTGGAAGGGAAAGACTTGCAAAATCATTGGAAGCAATCTTGACCCACGTAAGCTTGGTGAGTGGGAAAATTAATTTACGGTAGGATAAAAGAGAATAAAAAAAATAATGTTATGCAAATAAATTATCTTATGTGGGCATAAAAAAGAAAAAAATCACAAAAGATGACATTTGCAATCTATTTAAAAAACCAGCTGACACAGATACTCTTAGAACTACAACAAGGAGGTTCCCAATTCATTGGTGCTTAAATGAAGACATTAAAAACAATTTTTGGGAGAGATGGTGGATGGTCTTTGATTCGCCTCCTTGTAACAGTCATGAGGTTCCTATATATTTCTTGAGGAAACTTTATTGTGAGTTTGTACTCAAGGAGGTGCCAAATTATTTCGACATTCTAGATTCTTAGGGTAGAGGAGGGGGGTCATCATTTTATCAAGTGGGGGCACATCGTGACCCTAACGCACCTAGGGTTCCTATTGGCAAGCCACAGGTGGATCATATTACTATTCCTTCTATTGTGAAGGAACATGTAGAGGCAGACACACTAGGCATGATTAGTGCTCTGACACAGACTCTCATTTTGTGTGCCACTCCTTTAGTTGAGGGTGACCATGGTCAATCCTCGAGGGGGCATATTTGTCGGTCATGTGGATCCTTGTGCACATTTGGTACTGGCAAGAGAGAGGAAGAGGATCTTGGAATGATGACTGATAGCTTTCTAAATATGACATTTGGCATTGACACATAGGTAAGTATTTCCAAGTTCATTAAATTGCTTTGATCATATTTCATTTATAAAAGAATAACTAATTAATTTAGTATCTATTGATTATGATGAAAATTCAGGGCAAGAGTGTCAGTGGCGGTGGCAGTGGAAGTGGCAATGATCCTCATGTCCCCTTCTACACATCATCATCAATTCCACAAGTATGTATCGAATAAAACATTTTAATTAACATATTTGATTATTATGTAATTATATGAATAATTATATCATAACTTATTGTGCATGTGCATTAGACGTTCACTGGTGGACCATCGACGTTCACAACAGACAGTGAAGGGCATCGTGCCACTTTCTTTGAGGTATCTTTATTTGCATGTTAATTTGATTTACTTGATTATATTTAATTAATAAATGAATGAATAACTAAATTACTACATAAATTATGTTCAAAATCCAGAGGCACAATGATCACATTCTTTCACCTGGCTTTGTGACATCACCATTGCGTCCACAAGTATATATGTAATAATGCATTATAATTAACATGTCAGTAGTACATTCTTATATGAATGGTTATCTTATAATTTTCCATGTACATGTGCACTAGTTGAATGTTGGAGCTTTGACTTCGACACCTCACACTGAAGGATGTGGTGGAACCTTCACGAAGGTATCATTCACTCATTAGTAGGGTTGTAAAAAATATACGTAATCTTGATAACTACATAATACTTTATTTGTTTTATTTTTAGCTATTGACATTAGAGACTCCTCCTTTTGTCTGTGATACTTTGGATCGTGGAGTAGCCACAACAGTAGCTAGTTCTAAAGCATTGACTAAGGCATGAAAGAGATCACTTAACTTTAATTGTTATTTTAATAGTTTGTATTGAATTTTATAATGATATTCATGTATGTATTTTAATTATTATTTTGATCATTGTTGTAGGGACTTATTACTCCAGATCACCAACATGCACCTTCGGTGGATGAACATAGTGACTATTTGCTAGCAGTAATCGAATATTCAATTTTATGTCATTATATAATTCAATTTTGATGTATATTAGTTATTGATGCTTAAATGTTTTTTTATCGGCTTGAGCTACAGAAGAGTCTAGACAGGAGGATGAGTGAGCACACTTGGAAGACTACAACATCCACTACATCTCCATTGATGTGACGATCGAAGATAGCTTGAGATTTGTTTTCTTCCCTTGGCGGGAAAGGACTAGATTAGGGATATGGATTGTATGCCTATATGGCATTACATATTTTTTGTATATTGTATAAGTGATACGTTGTACATCCATTTGGATTTGAGGAAGCTAGTTTAACTATATTGAATATATTCAATGTATGACATTATTGGACATATATATTAGGCTTCATGCCCTACGAATTTTTTTTTTTATGTTTTAGGTATGCAATTCATGTGTTTGGTGTATTGATGTATACTAATTTATGTGTATGTGGATGTCTTATGCTTTGTAAATTTCCCATGCCTTATAGTTAGGCTTGTATGTTTATTGATGTATGTTTAACTTGCTGACTATGCCACAAATGACAGTCACTATCCTCAATAACAGTCAATTCCTTGACTGTAATAATAAAAAAAGTAATGAAATGAATGCAGAAATGTATAAATATAATATAAGGCAATATTTCTATGTCACAACTTATCCAAGATTACATGGAATCAAACATTTATATTCATTGGTGTGTTCCCTATTCCACGAAATAGTCATAATATAAAGACATGAACTTGAACACGTGAGGCAACATATGGCAAGGTTGTCATCTATTGACCCTAATACCAGGCCTATTTTGATCTGTGGGTACCCTAATGTTGGCAAGAGTTCTTTTATTAATAAATTTACTACGGTGGATGTGGATGTGCAACCTTATGCTTTTAAAAACTAACTTATAATTGTCCCCTAACTGACTAATTGTTAATGACAACCACTAGAATACATATTGGCACTCATCCCACTGCTCCCCCCGAAGTGGTCGACGGCGTTCGAATGACTATGTGTGCCAAAAAAGGTTATCAACATCATTTATCTGGCCATTCAAAGTTGTTGGAACAAATGGTTTGATGCTACGAACGATGGTTTGAAAGATACACAATGTTGGCCGTTTGAACTAAGGAACACAGTGAGTTCTGACATCGAACAACAATGTGTTGCCAAATATAAAAAAACTTGAATCTCTAAAAACCAAGATAGGCTATTGTAGGCCTCGGTAACACGGTCTTGTAGCACCTAATGGATTGATGCTACCTCACACGAGGTCTGAGATATGACCCCGCAAAGATTGCTGATTTCATGCTTAAGGGACCTTGAGGGACACTTCGGCCTAGAGTCGTCGACGGGGTTCAGATGACTATGTGTGCCGAACAAGGTTTTCCCTAGTGTTTACCTAACCATTTGGAGCTTTTGGAATAGATGGTTCCATGCTATGATCGATAGTTGGAAAGATACGCAATGTTGACCATTTGAACTGAGGAACACTGTGAGTTCTAACATCGATCGAGAATGTGTTTCCAAATATAAATGAACTTGAATCTCTAAAAACTGAGAGAGGCTATTGTAGGCCTTGGAAACATGGTCCTATAGCACTTGATGGATTGATGCTACCTTGCATGAGCTCTGAGATATGAACCCGCAAAGATTTCTGATTTCATGCTTAAGGGACCTTGAGGGACACTTCGGCCTGGAGTCGTCAACAGGGTTCAAAAGACTATGTGTGCTGAATGAGGTGTCCCCTAGCATTTACCCTACCATTTGGAGTTGTTGGAATAGACAGTTCCATGCTACAACCAATGGTTGGAAAGATATGCAATGTGGGCCATTTGAACTGAGGAACGCTGTGAGTTTTGACATTGACCGAGAATGTGTTTCCAAATATAAATGAACTTGAATTTCTCAAAACCCAGATAGGCTATTGTAGGCCTCGACAAATTGGTCCCATAGCACTTGATAGATCGATGCTACCTCACACAAGCTCTGAGATATGACCCCACAAAGATCACTAATGTCATGCTTAAGTGAGCTTGAGGGACACTTCAACACAAAGTCATCGGCGGGGATCAAATGACTGTGTGTGGTGAACGAGGTTGCCACTAGTGTTTACTTGACCATTTAGAGCTATTGGAATAGATGGTTCCATGCTACGACCGATGGTTGGAAAGATACACAACATTGGCCATTTGAACTGAGGAACACTGTGAGTTCTGACATCGACCGAGAATGTGTTGCCAAATATAAACAAACTTGAATGTTTGAAAACTGAGATAGGATTTTGTAGGCCCCGGCAACATGGTCCCGTTGCACTTGATAGATCGATGCTACCTTGCATGAGGTCCGAGATATGACCCCACAAAGATTGCTGATTTCATGCTTAAGGGACCTTGTGGGACACTTTGGCCCGGAGTCATCGGCGGGGATCGAATGACTGTGCGTGGTGAAAGAGGTTTCCAATAGAATTTACTCGGCCATGCGGAGCTATTGGAAAATGGTTCGATGCTACGACCAAGGGTTGGAAGGATAAACAACATTGGTCATTTGAACTAAGGAACACTTTGAGGTTTGACATCAACCAAGAATGTGTTGCCGATTTTAAACGAACTTGAATCTCTAAAAACTGAGACAAATTATTGTAGGCCCTGACAACAAGGTCTCGTAGTAACTAACATATTGATGCTACCTTTCACGAGCTCCAAGATATGATCCTGTAAAGATCATTGATTTCATTCTTAAGGGACCTTGAGGGACACTTCAGCCCAGAGTTGTCAGTGGGGATTGAATGACTGTGCATGGCAAAGGAGGTTGCCACTGGCATTTATCTAGCCATTCAGAGCTCTTGGAATAGATGGTTCAATGCTATGACCGATAGTTGGAAGGATATGCAACATTGGCCATTTGAAATGAGGAACACTTTGAGTTCTGACATCGACCGAGAATGTGTTGCCGATTTTAAACAAATTTGAATCTCTAAAAATTGAGATAGGTTATTATAGGTCCCAACAACATGGTCCCGTAGCAATTGATGGATCAATGATACCTCACACGAGCTCCAAAATATGACCCCACAAAGATCACTGATTTCATGCTTAAGGGACCTTGAGGGACACTTTAGCCCGGAGTCATTGGCGGGGATCCAACGAATGTGCATGGTGAATGAGGTTGTGACTAGCATTTACCTGGCCATTTGGAGCTATTGAAAAGATGGTTCAATGCTATGATCGATGATTGGAAGGATACACAATGTTGGCTATTTGAACTGAGGAACACTTTGAGTTCTGACATCGACCAAGAATGTGTTGTCGATTTTAAATGAACTCGAATCTCTGAAAACTGAGATAGGTTATTGTAGGTCCCAACAACACAGTCCCATAGAAACTGAAAGATATCTCTACCTCTCACGAGCTCCAAGATATGACCCTACAAAGATCATTGATTTCATGCTTAAGGGACCTATATGGACACTTCGGCTTGGAGTCGTCGGTAGGGATCAAATGACTGTGCATGGTGAATGAGGTTGCCACTAGTGTTTAATAAACCATTTGGAGCTTTTGGCCTAGATAGATCGATGCTATGACTGATGGTTGGAAGGATACACAATGTTGGCCGTTTAAACTGATGAACACTTTGAGTTTTGACATTGACCGAGAATGTGTTGCCAAATTTAAATGAACTTGAATCTCTGAGAATTGAGATAGGCTTTTGTAGGACCCAACAACATGGTCCTATAGAAACTGATAGATCGATGCTACCTTGCATGAGCTTCAAGATATGACCCTACAAAGATCATTTATTTCATGCTTAAGTGACCTTCAAGGACACTTCAGCTCGAAGTCGTCGGCGGGGATCAAATGACTGTGCATGGAAAATGAGGTTGCCACTAGCATTTACCCTACTATTCAGAGCTATTGGAATAGATGGTTTGTTGCTACGATGGATGGTTAGAAGGATATGCAACATTGGCCATTTGAACTGAGGAACACTGTGAGTTCTGACATCGACCGATAATGTGTTGCCAAATTTAAACGAACTTGAATATCTAAAAATCAAGATAGGATTTTGTAGGCCCCAACAACATGGTCTTGTAACACCTGAAGGATCGATGCTACCTCACATGAGCTCTGAGATATGACCCAACAAAGATCTCTAATTTCATGCTTAAGGGACCTTGAGGGACACTTTGGCCTAGAGTCGACGGTGGGGATCGATTGACTGTGCATGGAAAACAAGGTTGCCACTAGTGTTTACCTAGCCATTCAGAGATGTTGGAATAGATGGATTGATGCTATGACTAATGGTTGGAAGGATACGCAACATTGGCCATTTGAATGAAGGAACACTTTGAGTTCTAACATCGACTGAGAATGTGTTGCCAATTTTAAACGAACTTGAATCTTTAAAAATAGAGATAGGTTATTGTAGGCCTCAAAAACATGGTACTGTAACAACTGAAAAATTGATGCTATCTCACACGAGCTCCAAGATATGACCCCAAAAATATTTCTGATTGCATGCTTAAGGGACCTTGAGGGACACTTCGACTCGGAGTCATCGGCGGGGATCGAACGACTGTGTGTGGTGAACGAGGTTGCCACTAGCATTTACCTAGCCATTCGGAGATGTTGGAATATATAGATCAATGCTACAACTGATGGTTGGAAGGATACACAATGTTGGCCATTTGAACTAAGGAACACTTTGAGTTCTGACATCGACCGAGAATGTGTTGCTGATTTTAAATGAACTTGAATCTCTGAAAACTGAGACAGGTTTTTATCGGTCCTAGCAACATGATCCTGTAGTAATTGATAGATCAATTCTACCTTGCATGAGCTCCAAGATATGACCCCAAAAAGATGACTAATTTTATGCTTAAGTGACCTTAAGGGACACTTCAGCCCAGAGTCATCGGTGGGGATCAAACGAATGTACGTGGTGAATGAGGTTGCCACTAGCGTTTACCCATCCATTCAGAGCTATTGGAATAAATGGATCGATGCTATGACCGATAGTTGGAAGGATACACAACATTGGCCATTTGAACTGAGGAACACTTTGAGTTCTGACATCGACCGAGAATGTGTTACCGAATTTAAATGAACTTGAATCACTGAAAACTGAGATGCAATTTTGTAGGCCTTGGCAACACGGTCCCGTATCAACTGATGGATTGATGCTACCTCACACGAGCTCCAAGATATGACCCTGCAAAGATCATTGATTTCATGCTTAAGGGACCTTGAGGGACAATTCGGCTCGAAGTCATCGGTGGAGATCAAATGACTATGCATGGTGAACAAGGTTGCCACTAGCGTTTACCTTGCCATTTGGATCTGTTGGAATAGATGGTTCATTGCTACAACTGACGATTAGGAGGATACACAACATTGGTTGTTTGAACTGAGGAACACTGTGAGTTCTGACATTGAATGATAATGTGTTGCCAAATTTAAATGAACTTGAATCTCTGAAAATCAAGACTGGCTTTTGTAGGCTCCAACAACACGGTCTCATAGCACTTGATGAACCAATGCTACCTTGCATGAGCTCTAAGATATGACCTCATAAAGATCACTGATTTCATGCTTAAGGGACCTTGAGGGACACTTTGACCTAGAGTTGTTGGCGGTGATCGAACGACTGTGTGTGGCGAACAAGGTTTCCACTAGTGTTTACCCAGCCATTTGGAGCTGTTGGAATAGACAGATTGATGCTACAAATGATGATTGGAAGGATACGCAATGTTGGCCATTTGAACTAAGGAACACTTTGAGTTCTGGCATCGCTGGTAGAAGAGAACTAGTGTAAGTCTCTTGGGTCAAACCATTGGTTTGGGAATATCCTGAGAATGAGACATACTACTGGAAGTCAATTACTTCTTATCTCTACACCAATTTACATTTATGAATCTCCTATCATTAAGAGAAGATCAGTTCATCTATATATTAGACAACCCTTTCATTCTCAGATAGGAGAAAAAATTCTCATTTGAGAACAAAATTTTAGGATCTATAATAAACTCAATCCTTGTCATTATAATCATATTTGGACAATCTCACTGATTGAGCTCCTCATTCTTTATACAAGTCATTCATATAACATTATATATATATGTTGGCATTAAGCAAAATTGCCACTAGTGACAACACTTATCTGCGTTCACAGTGCAAACCGAGCAGACAGTGCAAACCGAGCAGACAGTGCAAACCGAGCAGACAATGCAAACCAAGCAAACAGTGCAAACCGAGCAGATTGTGCAAACCGAGCAGACAATGCAAACCGAGCAAACAGTGCAAACCGAGCAGACAGTGCAAACCGAGGAAACAGTGCAAACCGAGGAAGTTAGTACAAACCGAATAGGACAATGTAAACCGAGTAACATCATGTCTACCGAGTCACCAGTATTTACTGAGTTCAAAACCTACCGAGTGATCAGTATGAACTATGCCTTCACTTCTACCGAGTGCATGACGATGCCGAGTAATGCAGTGGACGCCGAGTATCAGAAAGTCACCGAGTCAGTTTGCAGGAACCGAGTAACCATACTTGGGCCGACTCAGTAGCACTTATGTTTATTCGTCAAGCCGACTGTGTAATTGTGATTGTAATTAATTGATTAAGACTTGTATATAAACAATGTTGTAAAAAAAATGAAAAGATGTATGTATGATGAAACATATGTGAAAGAAAAAGAAAGGCAGAGATAAGCGAATTACAGAAGGCTTTAAAAGTATAAGGAACAGCAAAGATAAATTCATCATAGAAGGTGATCAGTACATCAGCGAATCTCAATCAGCAATCCAGTTGCAAAGCCAGAGATCTATTGTTTCATTCTAACAGTAACTCGGTTAATTCCTGAATATTTCCAACAATTGGTATCAGAGCAGCATTGGTTCTCAAGATAAAGCTTAACTAGCTTGAGAAAAGATCCAGGACAATGGAGGTATTCAAACTGAACAAGGTGATTGAAAATGAAAAGCTAGATCTGGAAATGGCCATAGCTAAACTCAAAGAAGCAAAAGAACATCTTTCCCAATCCCTAAGAAGAAGGAAGGAACTTGCAAATCAGATGAATGATCAGAATTACATTGAAGAAAAGATTGAAGATCTTTTTCCCTCAAATAACTCAGATGAAGCAAACAATGCTGTCAAAGAACTCCTAGAAAAGAATGGGTCTATGCAGGAAGAAGTGAGAAAATTGAAAAGAGAACAAGAACTACACTCTACAAGATTCTGTGAGATCTTGGAACAGAGAAACAAGTTGAAAGATGAATTAGATGGAAGAAACATTGAAGTCCAAAATAAAACCCTTCAGCTAGAAAACCTAATTGATCAGATCTCTCATACAAATGAAGAAATTCTAAATCTAAGATCATAAATAAAAAGCACAAGAGAAGAACTAAGATCTGAAAAGGAAATCAATCTAAGATTGGTGGATGACCTAAACGCTGAAAAACAAATCAATGAAGGAATGCTGAAAAGTCAAGAAGACTTGAATCAGCTGTATGAATGAAATCTTCATAGGCAAAAAGGAAAAGCAGGACTTGGATACAAAGGAGAAGGCGAATCCTCTAAACAAGGTACTCAAAGAAATCAAAAACCTACTTGTAATCATTGTGGTAAAATAGGACATACTTCAAATAAATGTTGGAATAATGAAAAAGCAGAATTCAATGGAAAATGTTACAACTGCAATCAACCTGGTCACAAAGCAAATGAATGCAGGGAAAAACCTAGATTCAGAGGTAATTGTCACAAGTGCAACAAACAAGGTCACAAGGCATCCGAGTGTAGATCCAAGACATTTAATCCAGCAGAACAAATTATGAAAGCAATGTTTGGATGGGACTACAACACCTGGTGTAGATGTCATTACTGTGGAGAATATGGACACATTGGCATGAATTGCATAAAACATCATCTAAGGAAAAGAGATACTACCGTAAGATGTTTCAAATGCACTAAACTCGGTCACATAGCTAGAAACTGCATGAATACTAGTGAAGTTGAAGATGGAAAGAAGAATGAAGCAACTAAGGTCAGGAAACAGGTGAGACAAAAATGGATTCCTAAAGCTACCGAGCAATCCAGTCCAAGTAATGGAATGGATGGCTCTACCGACTCAAACTAAATTTCCAAGGAAGCACTGGAACTGTATTCTCATAGACCAATCTCAAGCAGTTCCAAAACCGAAAAAAAAAAGAAAGATCTAAATCAGCATGTAAGATGCAGTAAGATCACAGGGAGGTCGGTATCAGTCTTCACCGAGCAAGGTCGGTATCAGTCTTTACCGAGCGAGGTCGGAGCAATATGAATTCCTGAGTTCACCGAGTTGTGAAGTCTTTACCGAGCAATTAATTCTTAGTGGGTGACAGTCTGTCAGAATTCATACCCTAATTTGAAATGAGCATTAATGACAGAGTTGTAAACAAAAAGCAAGTAATCGAACTCATTCTTCACCGCGAACCTTTAGCACTTTGAGAGCAGAAAATTTCAAGAGCAACCCAGCGATTCAATACTTTTGCGAAAGGAATTTTCTGTGAGCTACCATGGCATCATCCAGCACTTTAGCGAAGAAAGGATCTGATATGTTAGTCCAAGGGGAGTGGAAAGCACCAGATTTCAAGATCGTGCCCGCAATTGCAGCAGCCCTAGATCTGAACGGAGCTCAATCTCAGATTCCTCCTAAGGTACTGCTTATTAACGATATCCGCAATCATTTTAACTATTCAATTCATGAAATGGGGAACCTAGAACTAGATATTGTGCGTGAGGAACTATGTGTGGATGGTATTCTGAAACCCGAGCACAAACATCTGGAAGATAAAGGTTTAGTTCACATTGCACATCTACCTTGAAACTTTCGAGATAAATGGGTTAGGTACATTCTCAGCCGAGTACATGATGGCAAGATTTGGCTTGAGCAACCTATTGAGATTACAAAGAAGATGATTCATCAAGTCACCGGTCTTCCTATGTTGAACAAAGCTAAAACTACCAAAACCCTAGGTCGGACGGAACTAGAGAAGAAAACCCTAGCCGAGTGGGACGGTAGAGGCATGAAAGTTAGCAGCATTACCGATGCTGAACTGAAGTTTGGCACACACATCATTGCCCACAAGATTTACAGTTCTAGTCGACAGAACAGCGTCTCCTGTGAAGCTATTGACCTAGCATACAAAGTTGTCAAGAATAACTTGACATTTGACCTAGCAGACTTATTGTTAAAACAGTTTAACAAAAACATGGAAAGCATTAAAACTTCCAAGAACAATCCATGTAAGTTTGGATCCTTGTTGGTCTGTTTATTCTTCTATGTTCTGAAATTCTTCCCTTCTAAAGGAAAAGTTGCATGGAGAAAAGATGTGCCAGTCCTCTATGAAATAAATGAATACATCTCAGAAATGGGTGAAAACTTTGCAAGCATCATGGACAATTATTTTGAGTCTTTCAAAGAGAAAATGAATGACAGATTTCAAATTCCATAGAAGTTGGTGGAAGATTACAAAGACGACATTTGTTTTATGGTGGATTGTGATAATGTATATATTCAAGCAGTTAAACCAAGGACTGTATATGTAAAACCTCTTCCTTATGAGGTAAATATTGATGAAACCAAGGATATCATTGAAGCTCTTCTTAATCAGCCTGTCAATCCCAAAGCTCCATATTTTGGAACATATGATGAAGCTAAGGTGAGAATTGAACTAAGCATAAAGCTTCCACAGGTGGTAAACAAAGGAAAGAAGAGAATAGCCAAAATGCAGATGATAACCGAGGACAAAGAAGAAAAAGATGAAGAAGAAGAAGAAAAGGATGAGAAAACAGAGGAACCAGAACCTGCAAAGAAGAAAGGAAAGGTATTTATTACTAAGGCACCTAAGCCTCCTACTGCTGTATTTACAAGAAGAAATACAAGAGGCAAGGCAGACAAGGCAGAAAAGGCAGATAAAGACATAGTATTCAAAAGGCCTCCTCTAAACCTTCAAGAAAAGCTCAAACTCTTTAGAGACGGATCAGGATCTGGAGTAAGTAACATAAAATCCTTAAGATATGAAACCAGATCAGAAGCAGAACAGAAGGAAATAGAAGATGCTGTTATTGAGAAGATGGGACAGTGGAAATACTCTCCTGAAGAAATTGCCCCACAGGTTCCAGCAGTTCTATTGAATCCAATAAAAATGAGATGGAGCAATGCAAGGCAAACTGTGATAGATATATTTGATCAAAACCTGAGACAGTTGATGCCGAGCTTGAAAAATGATGAAGTAAAGAAAGCATTAAAAGAAAATGAAAATAAGATGACATTGAAGTTCAATACCTGTTTGATTTTGATCAACAATATTGAATCGGTTGTGAAGGCTGCAAATGCTACATGGAAGAACATATACCACCTTCACCAACCGAGTATAGAAATAGTCATAATAAAAGATATTGAAGATGACAGTGATGAACAAGAAGAAGACACTGAGGTAGATGATACTGTGAGGATAGCAGCAGAAGTCATTGCATCCCTTCCTACCTCTCCAGTGAAAGTTTCTACATCCAGCCCGGAGACACCTTCAAGCATGGTTGTGACAACTTCCACATTTGTCCAATCATCCATAGCAACAACAGAAGAAGCTACCATTTCTTCTACCGAGCTGCAGTCTCCTGCACCATCAAGTTTTCCAGCAGTAAGTTTTCCAGTTTTTGAATCTTCAAGTATATTAAGTTCTCCAGTAGAAAGTATACCAGTCTCTATAGCCAGCCCTACTTTATCTACTGTCACTACTACCAAAGCATTAAGTACAGATAAGCCTAAGGCTCTACCGAGTATAAAATTTTTGGGTAAGAATATAGTAGAGGATATAGACCTAGATGAAGAGATAGAAATTCCTACATTAGATTTTGCAAATCTCTCAGCGGACCAAATGCAGAATATAGGTGAGATCCTCCAAAGGAAAGCAAAACAAAAGAAACTTAAAGAGGAGAGAGACAAGGAGTATCAAATCATCAAGGATGCTAAGGACATTTTGTCTGATGCATTAGGCATTAAAGTAGACTCCTCCCAACATATTTTGTTACAGTTAGCAGAAGCAGTTGAGAAATACAATGAGGATTCATCCGGGACAGAAAAGTTAGTTGAAAGAGCCAAGAAGAGATTCAACAATAAAGTGCTTGAGCACATTGCTTAGCACATAGCTATTAACCAAGTGGAATTGTCTTCAGTTTTGTCTAACATTGAATCTATCTATTCGAATGCTACCTCTCTTTTGGCCAGACTGTGCAACATTGCCGAGTTCACAAAGGATATTAAGGATAAAATGAATAAAATGGATGAGGATATGAAGATTAGCATACAAAAGCTGCAACTTGAACCAAGTTCAATCTCTGCTCATCACATGAAAATCTCACACCTATCTAATATGCAGTCTGATCTACTGAAAGAAGACACAAGGATCCGGTCCACACTGCTAGACATCCAACACATGATCCTTCCCATCATGAATACAATGTATAAGCACATTGAACATTCCAAAACATTGATTCATGACAATCAGTTCTCTATAGCAGATCACATGATTGAACTCTCTGCAGAAGTCCAAATTGCTATACAAACATGTAAGATTCTGCAAGAAAGTTGGGACAGAACCCTGGCACTAATAATGAAGGTACATTCTGATTTTCTATCAAATTTTGGATTCTCTCTGTAAATAACTTGTATATGCACCTTTGGCATTATCGTCAAAAAGGGGGAGATATGTATAGAAGGAGAGATATGTATAGAAGAAGATTTGTATAGAAACAGTTAGCACATTGAAAGGGGGAGACAATGTATAAAGCCCTTTATCAAAGACAAATTTTTTGAAAAATCAAAATAAGACTCAGCATGATTCATGTATATAAGTTTTGGCCAATAAGTGTTTTTGTCACTAATGCCAAAGGGGGAGATTGTTGGCATTAAGCAGAATTGCCACTAGTGACAACACTTATCTGCATTCACAGTGCAAACCGAGAAGACAGTGCAAACCGAGCAGACAGTGCAAACCGAGTAGACAGTGCAAACCGAGCAGACAATGCAAACTGAGCAAACAGTGCAAACCGAGCAGACAGTGCAAACCGAGCAGACAATGCAAACCGAGCAAACAGTGCAAACCAAGCAGACAGTGCAAACCGAGAAAATAGTGCAAACCGAGGAAGTTAGTACAAACCGAACAGGACAATGTAAACCGAGTAACATCATGTCTACCGAGTCACCAGTATTTACCGAGTTCAAAACCTACCGAGTGATCAGTATCAACCGTGCCTTCACTTCTACCGAGTGCATGACGATGCCGAGTAATGCAGTGGACGCCGAGTATCAGAAAGTCACCGAGTCAGTTTGCAGGAACCGAGTAACCATACTTGGGCCGACTCAGTAGCACTTATGTTTATTCATCAAGCCGACTGTGTAATTGTGATTGTAATTAATTGATTAAGACTTGTATATAAACAATGTTGTAAAAAAAATGAAAAGATGTATGTATGATGAAACATATGTGAAAGAAAAAGAAAGGCAGAGATAAGCGAATTACAGAAGGCTTTAAAAGTATAAGGAACAGCAAAGATAAATTCATCACAGAAGGTGATCAGTACATCAGCGAATCTCAATCAGTAATCCAGTTGCAAAGCCAGAGATCTACTGTTTCATTCTAACAGTAACTCGGTTAATTCCTGAATATTTCCAACAATATATATATATATATATATATATATATATTCAATTGAGAGAATCAAAACAAGGATTACCAATTCATTACAATATTAATCAGTAAGGAGCAAGGCAAACTTAAATAATATCACAGCAGGCATTAGAAATCCAAATTCTAATTAGGAGTTTTAAGCAATCCACACATTGTTCAGTAGATACCTTCAAGAACCCACATACATGGGAGTAGGTTTGAAGTAAGACTAAGATTGTTTATCAGTTCAAAAATATTACTGTGTTGTACTTTTCATTAACATCTAATGATTGGATGTGAAATTCACAAATTTGATTATATTACCACTGGTTTTATTTGAAATTTTGCAAAAAATGGATATTTGACATATGTTAATAAATTTCAGTCAACACCATTTTAAAATAACACATGAGTTTATTTTTACACATTGAGAATATCATCAATAGGAATTGAACTGAAATTGACATAGGTCATAGGAAATAAATGCCCCAGCTATTTGTTGTCTTCTAGATTTTGAGTTTCTTATTACAATCAGGAGAAGAATATTACTCTCCAAATGGTTTTGGACAGTAACATTTTTACTTCCTCTTCACAAATATTTCTTCCCTCATCTTGCTACCTATTGATACTGACAAAGTGAATCTAGGCATTTCTACCATGTAATGGGAGAAAATTGGTTTCCTAATTGACATGTGTCTAAATAATACATGCAAGAACCTTTTCTTTGATATTGCTCACTAAACCTTTACAATAGAAAACATTTACAAAAATTGGCATGTACTTGCATGAGGACATTAAATATTACAGAAATCCTGCACAGAAGTAGCTTGCAAGGCACTCAAAAAGTAGTAACTGATATAAAGTGAGATAATGCAGATGCTTTAATAAACCACTATCTTCTTTACTCAAGCAACATCTGGTTCATTTTCTCGACTGGGGCATGTTTGGGAACAAACAGTCTTAATTTAAACTCAAGTATCTGGAAGAAGTTATATTTGTCAGTGGAGGAGATACACCCATTGGATCTAAAATAACTTTATGCTCACTAGAATTTCCATTTCTCTTCAATTGGGATACTCTTTCCAATATTGCATCTACCCTTTTACCAATTTAGAAAATCAATGGGTCTATTTTTGGACTTCCAAGGAGTTGGTCACCTAAATGAGAACCTTGAGATGAAGCAGGAACTTCTCTATGAAAGAGATCAGTACCTTGAGAAGCTCTCCACTTGTCAGCTGAATTAAAACCTTGGACCATAGATGGCTTCCCTTTGTTGTAAAATGAGGAGTGAGACTGCCTTGCCAAAGGTGGCAATGAACTTACATTTGAGGGATAACGCCCAACATGATTAAGCTGGTTTCCCAACTCCTGTAAATGCAAGGCTATTGACGAATATGAAATTCTAATAGAAATATTTGTGGTGCTAGAATGAAGTACATGAATGAATTATTTGCCTACTAATGAACCAGTTTGAGGCTTCATTTCACATTTCTCTGTGGATAATTCCACAAAAATTTTTACTTCTCTATTTGAATTTTTTGTGTTAGTGTACCTATGCACTAAAGAGCTTCTGTTACTACTTAAGCTAATAGCAGATGGTGAGTACTCATCATCATCATCTGACATAGGCTCACATGCATATCTTACTTCTTTCCTTTGCTGCTTTTCCCTTCCTAGCTCTTCCTCCTTATCTGTAACTTCTATCATGGGTCCAAGAAGCTCTTCCAGCTCTTTCCCATTAACTGTGGGCTTTGTCTCTTCATCCTGAGTAATTGGCACACCTTGGATGGCACCAAGATAACCATTTTCTTCTGAAATGTCCTTTTCTCTCACATTAATCTCTCTATTAAGAAGATTTTCTATATCTTCCTTTGTATATTGAATAGATGTAGCTGCAATCCCATGTTCATCAAGAATATTCCTTCCACTGTTGAGTAATATATCATGCAATTCCTTAATAGTTTCATTCTTAACAGAATTCATAACTAGATTTTCCATAGCCAATTTTCTTCTTGATCGTTGCAATATTTTCTCCTCAATTGAACATTTTGTAATCAGTTGATATACAATCACAATTTTCTCTTGGATAATCCTGTTGGCTGGAAATTGAGCCTGTAGATCCACAAAAGGGTTGAAATATGGGTTTGGTGGAAGAGTAGCATTAGCAAGAAGTCATTCACTAACATCTCATCTTTATAACAACTAAATTTGGATTCACTAGAAGCATTAGTTCTCAAAAAAAAAAAAAGTAAAATATACCATATATAATGACTGTGTCGGCACTCGGTTGCATCATATAATAAGTTGAAATTAGATAATCATAAAACAATTTGTAAAGTACAACCTACATATCATATACATCCACATCAAATGAATTCAAATTAATATTTAGAATCTTGTACCGCATCAAGAAAGACATACCAAATTGATCCCAAGGCCACCAGCCTGTACATTTTAGCAAAACATAGCAAAGAAATAGAATCAAACTTTTGGTTGAATAGCCTAAACAAAATCAGATTCTAAACTTTGATCATAGGTATGTTGAATCTATTGGAAACCTAAAAAAAAAATTCTTCACATGCCTGCAATGGAGGTGTTTAGAAAATCCTTCACCGAAAACCAAAGCCTACCATGGATATTTTTTAGAAATCCTTCTGAATAAAATTCAACAAATGTGACCCAGAGATGTCTACCATTATATAAAAAATTGATATTGTTACAAGTAGTAGTTGTCATTGCACCAAAAGATTGACCTTTTAATGCCCAATACAACCACTAGAATTATAGAAGACATAGGAGGCTGTTAAACCATGTCACAAATCCAGAGGGGAGCGCTAACCATTTTTCCAACAATCTCCCCCTCAGCGTTACCTCGTTACCTGAGGGGATTCAAACCTATGACCACGCTCTGATACCACTTGTTACAAGTAGTGGTTGTCGTTGCACCAAAAGATTGACATTTTAATGCCCAATACAACCACTAGAATTATAGAAGACACAGGAGGCTATTAAACCATTTCATGAATCTCGAGGAGAGCGCTGACCATTTTTCCAACAAATATAATGCTCGAATCATCTTCGCACAAAAATTGTGCGAAACAGATATCATGATTGTTGTTTATTTGACTTGATGAGGTAAGGATGGTATAATCATCACAATATCTGAGGAAGATAAAGTAGCCAATATGTGTCCTTTGGATAAAAAAGTTGATCTATAAAACTTAACCTAAAAATTTAGTTCTGCTAACGAAAATGTCTAATCATAGCAAGGTACAGAAGCTTGGGAAAGGTGTAACGAATTAATATGCAAATATTTTAATCTATAATAGTATTTTCTACATTCATTATGATATTTATCTGATTTGATGCACCTTTTCTATTTGATCCATACATCCCTTTCATTTCACTTGCTTTGCTCATTTTGCACATCATAGGTCAGGATTTGACAGTGGGTATGACCTTGGTACTGCCGGCATTAATGATAAATTTTACCTTTTAGCTATTAAATTTTTTGTCATTTTTCTTATATGACGCTTTTGTATACGAATTGTGGATATTCTTTGGGAAACTTTTCATTTTTTCCTATAGGATTCCTTTGTATACAAATTTTGGAGAATCTTTGTTAAAGAGTAGGTAAGGATGGCTAAGTTGAGTGCAATGGAGAGGGAGAGGACTAAATTGAGAGAGCAGAGGTGGAGGGTGATAATGAAAAAAATATTTTAGGGCTTGCGGAAATATGGAAATTATAATCTTCCTCCCAGAGTAGACATTAATGAAGTTCTCTGTGCCTTAGCAGAGGAAGCCGATTGGATTGTTGAAGCTGACGGTACTACATATAGAAATGCGGTATGTATTTTTGGACTAAATTTTATTTTTCATTTCTTTTAGGTCTTTAAAGGCGGCCGGCTAAATATTTGTATTAAATGTTAGGGAATGCATGAAAAATCTAATTTGGATTGATTTATAATGTTTTAGGAGTATTTTCTTACAAGATTGAAGATGTTTCATATGTTTCTTGCATTGATTTGAATCATATTTTAAATCACTATTTTCAACACTGTCACGGTTTGGGGTTCCTAAGTCACTGTTTTGATTGGAATCCAATAAAGATGAGCATCATCCCATTAAAGTAAAGGCCTAACTTTCATGGAATGAGTATATCTAACATGTACAATACAAATCTAATGCTTTGGTGTGCAGACAAGTGAAAAAAGTGATCACAGTCAGCAAATGGTGGAAAATACATTGAATTTCATGGCAAGGGTATAGTAACAGAAGATTGGTCTTAAGGATAAGGATATCTGATTATTTGGATCATATTATATTGTTCATTTAAAGGTTAATCAATAACCATTTGAACCTGGAAGTGATTGGAGGGCACCGATTTGAGAAACCCTTGGTTTAAGGGTTTGAAGAGACCAAATTTGGGATTTTTTGTTGTTATAGGAGGTCTGAGTATAATTCCTTTGGTATTTAGAGCTTTTAAGACATAATAAGACACTATCTATAGTTTGACATCTTGGGGTTAATTATTTCATATAGTTCCTTTGTTAAATCACTCACTTTTCATGCATTTTTGGAGCCATAGGGGTGAGCATTAGTACACGCTCCAAAAAAACCATATATTTCCTTTGGATATGATAATTTACTAAGATAAGGGTACTCAAGAAAGTAATTTTTTTTATTATTCCTTTGGAAAGTTTTAGAGATAAGTGGCATTTTCCTTCGTTGCAGGGCTACTAGACAGGGCAATTCATTGATCCATCCCCTTTATGTATTTGATGTCACTTGGGGATGGATCCAAACCTTGTAACTTAGTATTATAACATTGGTGGAAATGTAGGAAAGAAGAAGAGTTTGCAAGTTGAGAGTGATTGAAGGAGTTTGATAAGTTTGAAGGGTGCATAAGGGTCATGAAATTGGTGCAAGGGTACAACAGTAGATGTTCTAGCCTTTGAAGGGGGGTATTTTATGCATGAATCCATCATATGATGGTCAAATGATGGGTTATAAACTTTGGTTCAGTTTCTATGGTGCTGGGAGATGAGACATTGGGCGAGCCCTAGTTTCTAGGGGGTTTTGGGACAAATTTGGGGCTTTTACATCTAGAAGTGTCAAATATTCAAATTGATGGTAGAATCCTCTAATTAGAGTCATTTAAAGACACTATTAAAAGTGGAAAGGTCTGGGAGTGAGTCCTTAATAGGGCTGCTTTGTTAATTGAGCCTATTAGGCCTAGTTGGGAAACATGAATCAGTAATTTTAAGGTGTGATGTTCCAAAACACATAGTCTTTGTTTTGACATATGTTATGCAACTTGAAAAAGGGTATTCAAATACTTTGATCACCATTTGAAGAGGTGATCAATAATTTGGTTGATGGAACCAATTGGCAAGCTTAAACAAGCATGAACCAAGAACTTGTTTGATATGGTGGATATGGAGTTGTTGAAGGAAACGTAAGGTGTGGAGTCTTAAAGAAGATGGTATGAAAGGAGAGAATGAAGTAAAGGATTCTCCAAAGCTAAGAAAAGAAAATAAATTTATGTTCAAGCCCACAAAGGATTCAACAGTCAAAGAAATGAAATATGAGAATAAGAAGAAGAGGAAGAGAAGTGTAGGAAGTTACACAAGGTTTATATACAAGGTGTTGAAACAAGTGCATCCCTCCAAGGGAATATCCAGTGCTTCCATGGATATCATGGAGAGCTTCATGATTGTTCTTTTTGATAAGATTACTCCTGAGGCTACTTCTTTGCTGAAATATAACAAGATCATGACACTTTCCTCTAGAGAAATTGAGACTGGTATCAAGTTTGTTCTTCCTAGAGAGCTGGCTAGGCATGCTGCTTCTGAAGGAAGTAAGGTTGTTACCAAGTTTCCTACTACTCTGGGTTAGGTTTTGTTGGAAGATTTTAGGTTTTTTGTATGTGATTTTTATGGTAGACTTGTTTAGAAGTTGGTTTTGGCTTGGGTTTATGTTAAAATGGGCCTATCTGGATAAACCAAAATGTAAACCTTCTGTTTCAGAGAGGAAGAAGTTGGAAAGGAAATGAGATAGTGCATCCTTGAATTGAGTTGGTTCCTAATTAAGGCTCTTCCATGGCCTTCCAAGTATTAGGTGCCTGCAAGTCATTGGCATAACAACATAAATTTTTATTTATTAATAATGAGAAATATTTTTACAACTCAGCTCAATAGGAGCACCGAAGGAAAGAGATGAGAAAAGAAAACCTTCCGGTATTGCCCCAAAAAATATAAGAGAAAGGTTGTCATTAAATCTTACAAACTTCCCATTATACATACGGGGTAATGCATGAGAAATTTACAGTCCACCCAATTTATGGTGCTATATAAATTTGACATGTTATGATATTTTGTATCTCCATTTAGTCCAATGAACCAATTGGGTCTGCCCTACCCTTGATTGCCTCAAGTATTGCCTCATGGTCTGACTCACGAACCTTCCAAAGAGTTTTATTATGTAGTCTTCCCCCATATCTAATCAAGTGGATATTTGATGCAACGACGAGGTTTGAATAATGAAGAATATTTCTGCGTGTCTCCCAATCCTCGAACAACCACAACCTAGGGTTCTTCATAGCATACTGTCTAATCCATGTACCAGTTACAACCACTGCTCCTATAGGGTATTCTAATTCTTCACCATCGATAACTAAGTGATCCAATTTCTTTTTTGCCTCAACAAAATGATACAAATAATAATTTGTCCCTTCTTCATTGTCTTTAGGTGCAATAACAACAAAAACATGGCCTGTAATGATATAAACATAATGAGGACATTAGTTTACTGAATATTTATGATAAAGTACTAAATTTGATATTATTTGTATGTGGAAAATTTTACCTTGTTGTACTAGATCAGATAAGCGATCAAAGTCAATGGATGATTCCATTTTTGTCAGTTGTAGTGATTCATGGGGATGATAGGAGGCAAGTGGACTCAAAATATGTGTATACCATTCATCAACCCATTCCTTTGACTCACACCCATCCCAATCTTCATCTACACATGATGAACAAAATCATGCCATATGTCATGTGTGGATGCTCCATGAACCAGCATTACAACATCTAAAAGAGTGTAGCTCACTCAATCTTGTCAATGTACAACAATCCTCATATGGTGCAATGTTAGTTTCATCCATCAACCAAAAAAATCTATGAACCATAGACTCACCTTCATTACCTAGACCCATCGTAGCATTACACCACTGGACAATACATTCCACATCTAACAATGTTGCTTTCTCTTTTTATTTTAATTCTTCATGTGCTAAGGCTCTTTTAATACATGCACTTGTGCCATCATGCTCTCCCTTTCCATGACCATCCTTTTTGAAATTCCACATATATTGAATTCTAGTAATCTTATGCATCCTACAAAACTAATAAAACATCCGAGAATTCTTGAATTGTGATGCACAATTATTTGACCATATGATATGTCGATGATATTTTATGCCCCTATTTTCCAAATAACCATAAAATAGTTGAAAGAAACCATATACAAACTCTGTAGAATGTGAGCAATCATCGCTGATATAAAAATGACACTCCCTTAATATCTTCCTGTTCTCCTTTGTACTGTCCAGTGCATGCATGAATGCTATATGAACAAATATAGCAACCTGTTGAGAGCTGTAATACTTTGCTTGCACATCATTCTATGGTTGTAGTGTGTAGTTCTCTGCAAAGTCCACAACTAAAACAATGGTATCAAGTGGGAATGTGTCCTTGCACAACTTGAATTGCATATCCAACCATCGTGCTCTATGTGTATGCCTTGCATACTCATAAATAATTCTTTTACAAAAAAAGTCCAAGAACTGATACACTAATTTTTTTTTAATTACTAAATCACATCTTTTAGCCTCTTTTCCATCTTTTAGATTGTATGTCACAGTCTTATATTTTCCAAATTCCACTATTTCATTGCCGATTGCATGTGTACTCTCCATATGTTGACAAATTAACAAACGTCGCAAACCCCCGCAATCTATGCATGTACCATTCAAGCATGAGAGCTTGTAAAATTGTTGACCATCCACTCTTTCACATAAAATGGTAGATATTAATTCCCTTGAAGATCTAGGTGGGACATTTATGTTATAATCCTGCAAAACATTGTTAGAGTGCAAATCTACACATATATTCTTATAAACTTCAAAATGGTTAGAAAATTCAGTATGTACCCTACAACAACAAGTTATGCATGTGTGATTTATCTTCACATAAAAAGGTTTACACATTTCAAAATATTTTTGACTAATTTTAATTTGAGGATACATATGCATAAATTTTGCAAAGAATTGTGTCTGAGTTGAATCCAAAAAATGTTTTGGATGTGGAACATGAATTTGACTACCAATCCTCCTTCTTACAACATCTCTTTGATTAGGAGATACCCGTGTATTATTCTTCCAAAATTCTTCAATCAAAGATTTCAAAGCTTCAACAATTGCTTTATCTTTTCATGGTAGTCTACCGGAAAATTCCCATAACTCATTGCTATTTGGATCTTCCACTCTTTGACGCCTTCCCGAGGCTCTCATTAGAGACTTTCTACTTATTTTCAATGTTTTTCTTGTCTTTTTAATGAGTCAAGATTTCTTTATTTGAGTGCTTACTATCATTTATGTAAGTACAAATCATGTGACATTACTATATTTTGTGCATGATGTAGAACCCACACTCTTATATGTAGTCATTAGATTCTTTACAATAGATTTTTCACTTGACTCATCCATCATTCTTAGCCCAAAAATCTTTCTCATCATTTCAACAAATAGTTGACATCTTCCTGTCATGTTTAAATTCTCAAAAAATGATCTCCAAATATGATTAGCATTTCTTTGACAAGTACGCTTGGGAATCTTGTCAGACATTTCTTGCAAAATGTTAGAATCAATATCAATCAAATATTTTGGCTTTCTATAAATAATTCTAGGAGCATCAAAAATATTATGTGTGAATTGTGTATCATCTTGAGTGCCTTCAACATGAGGTGATGTTGTGCCTACACCTTGGAATGTAGATAATGGTGTACCTCCACTTTGGGATGTAGACAATGGTGTGCCCACACCTTTAGAAGTAGACAATGGTGTGCCTTCAACATGATACATTGGTGTGCCTCCACCTTCACAAGTAGAAAATGGTGTGCCTTCAACATGATACATTGGTGTGCTTCCAACATTGGATGATGATATCTCTTGAACTTAAGAACTCATAGATGATGTCCCCGCATCTTCATAATTCAATTGTCTTGTTGCACACAAGTTTATCATTCGTTATGTTTTTGTTTCCAATTTCAATTCTCTCTTACTTTGTATTGATGTTTCATGTTCCTCATCCAAAGAAAAATCTTCTTATATGGTATCTAATTTTTTTTGTTCACGAAGTTGTCTCATTCTTTCCCTTTTCTTCTCTTTGTCTCTTTCATGCTCTTTCGGTGTTAAATTCTTTGCTCGTTTCCTTGGCATGATGATGATTTCTACATATGAATTGATTACAATTTTAAAAATATAATATAAATCTAAAAAAATAAGTCAAATTATAATATAAAACTCTTACAATATGACAACTTATAATATAAATTTATTACAATTATGTCAAATTATGTATTGAACAAGTCTATATCATACCAATTATAAACCAAAAAACTCTTTATTCACATTTGACATGTAAAAAAATAAAAAAACTTACCTCAATCGATAAATTTCGGTGATAATAATTGACTTTCACAATTTGATGTTGATTTTTAAACAAAAAGATGGTGCAAATTGATATAATATGCTCCTTTGTCACTATCAACACCATGAAAAGAAAATACTTGTCAAATAACACACAGAACTCAGACAACATATAGGATAAGTGGGCCTCTTTCACAAGATCCTTGGCAAAGAAGACTGTTTGTTTTAGTTTTGCATAGCGCGAGTGCGCTATAGGGTGTGCACCCTATTTAAAACAAAAAAGTGTTATGAATACTCTTAAATAGGGTGTGCACCCTATGCAAAACAAGAAAAAAGGATAAGAGAGAGAGAGAGAGAGAGAGAGAGAGAGGGTAGGAAGGTGGGAGAGAGCATATGTGTGAGTGAGAGAGAGAGGGGGTGAAAGAGGGTAATAAGGGAAAATATAGAGGGTAGGAAGGTGGAGAGAGAGAGAGAGAGAGAGAATATAGAGGGAATATATATATGGGTGAACCCACAATAGTGGGTTACACTTTTTTGCCTAAATGGATACTCAACTGTCCATTTTGAAAAAACTTTCAGATTCAGATGCATATTGTCGTTAAATCGTTTGAAATCATAAGATGAAGTAAATTAGAGTCTTTTAGGATTTTGTGTCTAGATTCTAAAAATAATAATTTATTTTTATTTTTGAATTGATTTCAATGGTTTTTTCTTTCTCCCACAAAAACTAGTATGTTGATGAAAATGTCATTTTTAAAGAGTTACATTATTTTCATAGAGCATAACTTTTTTCTAAAATAGATATCAATGTGCTTTTTCTGAATTTAGTTTTTTAACATCCATATAGATGGCATGCAATTGGTTTGATGACATTATCATGATTATTGCATATTTTATTAATGTTTGAAGTTGACTAAACCGTAATTTTGACATACCTTGACTACATGCTTATAACTTGTCGTGTATTATCCAATTTGATTTTTTTTTTTGATAGAAAGAGAACTTCAATACCTAGCGCATAGATATTTTTTAGAACTTTTTTTCTCTCATTTACTATTTTTCCATGAGAGTCAAACATAGAGGTAGACATACGGTGAAATATTTATGTTTAGTAAAACTAAAAATACAAAGCCATAATAAACTTAATATATATTAACATTATAATCATTGGAAATTTTTTTCTTAGTAGTACCTTATTACATAGATAGGTTTGTCAAATGGATTCATTTGATTTGCCAAAAGATAAAGTCAAAGTGATTTTTTGTTAGCATTTTAATAGGTGCGAAGGAGACTCCATTGTAGGTATGAATGAGGAGTATAGATGTTATATCAATATTTTTTTTTATCTAAGAGGCTTTGAGCCAACCCTTTGTAATTAATTCCTTCAAATAGAGCCTCTCAAGGCTTAAATCATCATATTTTATTAAAAATGTGTTATGTCAGCAAAAATCAGCATGTATAAAAAAGTGTAACCCACTATTGTGGGGTCACCCATATATATATATATATATATAGAGAGAGAGAGAGGGTAGGAAGGTGGGAGAGAGCATATGTTTGAGTGAGAGAGAGGGGGTGAAAGAGGGTAATAAAGGAAAATATAGAGGGTAGGAAGGTGGAGAGAGAGAGAGAGAGAGAGAGAGAGAGTATAGGGTAGGAAGGTGGGAGAGAGCATGTGTGTGTGTGAGAGAGAGAGAGAGAGGGGGGTTGAAAGATGGTAAGAAGGGAAAATATAGAGGATAGGAAGGTGTAGAGAGAGAGACAGAGTATGGGGGAGGGAGAGAGACAGAGAGAGAGTGCTCTCTCTCTCTCTCTCTCTTCCTCTCTCTCTGACTATTTCTCATCACTATTTAAATCTGTCTTAAATAGGGCGCACACCCTATAGGGCGAGCACACTATTGAAATCTATGACTTTCATAGGGCGCACACAATATGAAAGTCATAGATTTCAATAGTGCGCTCACCCTATAGGGTGTGTGCCCTATAGGGTGTGCGTGCTTTGTAAGGCATTGGAATTTACCAATCCTAAAGCTTGGATTTTCCTTGGAGATCCAACCCAAAGGCTTGGATGATTGAAATAGGCCTGAGATGTGTTTTATAGCATACATACAAAAAAATGACATCTTTTTTTGTGTGCTCCTTGTCAGGTTTACTCGTGGCTCAAGAACATAAAAATTAGACGACATGATATTGTAGATCTCTCTGTTAGCTATCTAAGCATATAATTTGTTTTGAATTCTGATTATGTTAAGTTTTTCAACTCTAATTTCTTTTGTGTGTATGTCTATTTTTTGTTAAAAACCAACATGTAGTATTTTGGGCATAGATTTTGGCTCGTTCATCAAATTTTGCAACAAGTTACATTTTTAGAAACTAGACTCCATTCTACACACTTTAAAAAAAATAAAATTTGATTTTCGATTAGTTTTAAATGATTTCTAGGGGGAGCACACAAAAATTTCATGTTTTTAGGATGTGTGCACTTTGTAAATTCATCAAAAATTTTTACATTCATCAAAAAATTACCAAAAAATTCTGAGATAAACTGTGTGGTGTTAGCTGACTTCTCACTGAAGCGATTAAATTTTTTTTTAAAAAAAGTTAACATTTTAGGGGGAGCACACCAGACGCTATGTTATGTTTTTTGACAAAAAACATGACCACTTTTTGTGCTCCCCCTTTTTGAGGGCCTTAATCTACACCATTTTCAAAATAAGTTAGTATTTTAGAAACTAGATTCAAAGTATTATAACTCATGTTTTTGTCGCATCTTAAAATTTTGAGTCTAACTATCTTCAATTTCTTGTTGAAGTTCAGTAGTTTGCTGATTTGAGGAAAAAAGTGGCATCTTATACCCCCTTTTTGGTCCCCCATCTCTGTGCACTTACCCAACTATAGATGAGCATTTTCCAACATCAATTGTCAAACAAATATGAGAAATCTATGCTCCATCAAAAATGTAAAAGGCACGATAACGAGCTCTATGTAGAAAAATAAAAAAATCATTGCAATGATCAAAATAATCTCATTCTAGGAGGTGGGCCTCACATAAGTAGGATAGTATTATTTAATAATTATTCACTCCATAATATGTCCAATCTACTTAAATATAACTCTTTGTAATTGTGTGTGTGTGTGTGTGTGTGTGTGTGTGTGTCTATATATATAATAATATATATAATTATATATATATATATATATATATATATATATATATATATATATATATAGTATATATATATGTATATATATTATATATATATATATATATATATATATCCCCCTCGTTAAAATTGATAGAATGACCATGATTATAATAAGTAATGAAACCAATATACACATGCATATTTTTTCATTAGGGGAAGGTCTTAGCCTAATCTAGCAACAATGCTTCTATCTCTGCTAGGTGGGACTCTGAATCTAGCTCCTCCCAGCCATCCTGCTATATTTGTTTTACTACCCCAAGGGAGAACATCCACTGAAGAAGGATAGATAGTTGCAGGAGAGATATAATTTGCCTGAGAATAGTAGGTATGGGAATCCCTAATGCAGATGCCGCTGTTATTAGATTAGTTGAGGGAAATAACTATTTTGCTTGCAGGACTAGCCCTACTATTTTATGGTGAACCTACTTGGTTAGTTCCAACCGCTAGAAAATAGCAAGGCCCCAATGGAGAAGAGCATTTCCAAAACATCAATCGTTCAAACAAATATAAGAAATCTATGCTCCATCACAAAATGTAAAAGATGTGATAACGAGCTCTATTTAGAAAGATAAAAAAATCATTTCATCGATCAAAATAATCTCTTTCTAGGAGGTGGGCCTCACATAAGTAGGAT